>CANJKZ010000738.1:727500-1252500 GCA_947471745.1 Closterium sp. Naga37s-1
GGAGCAGGAGCAGCGTTGTTGGTGCGAGCGATTTTGGTGGAGCGGGGAGCCGCGACAGGTTCCTTCTGCTTTTCGATTTTAGCGGAAGCGGAAATTTCTTCGGTTGATGTAGTTGCAGTCGATGGTGCGTGCTGCTGCAATAACGAGAGCAGCGCCTGCAGCTGCTGCGCAGTCAAAGGGGGGGGGGGGCGTTGACCGGGGTGACGTCAGCGGAGGGTGCCGCGCGCTGGCGTTTCTGGGTCGTGGGCCCGGATGGACCCGCGTCAGCGCCGGTCAAGACGGCCGCCGCGTCAGCGGCTGTCGTCGTCTTCTGCGCAGCACGCGCGTGCCTGCCAGGCACGCGCTCTTCAGCAGCAGCCACGCGCGACTGTACAACAGTCGCGCGTTCCTTAGGGGGGGTCCGAAGGGTGCCTCCGAGCAGGAGGTCGACCGCCGAGGGTCCCTCGCTTGAAATTTCGTCGACGGGACGTTTTCCGCCGCGACGATCCGTTGTCCCGGCCGGAGTCGAGGTTTCCGCCGCGTTACCGGGGCTAGAAATATTCGAATTGTCGCGGTTAAGTGCCGGGTTGACCGGAGCCATCGTTGCGAGGTTGCGCTTAAGGATGTCGTTAAGGAGCGTTGACGGGGCAGTGAAGCGCGGAAGCGACTGAGTCTTCGCCAGTGTGGACGAGAACGAAATGAGAACTACAATTTTGAAAATGAAAACGTGGGTGGGGACGAATGTCCCCACGTCCCTCTTTTGTAGGCAAAAGAGGGTGAGTAGCGCTTCGACGCTACCTTTGCTGTGTTGGCCACGTACCCCTTTTCACAATACAAAATTTTAGAAAGTGTTACATTTCATTACACTTTCAAAAATTATAATAAATGTGAACAGGTAGATTAGTGAGCATACGTATACCATAACAGTAGACGCCCTGCCTGCCACCCACGGGCAGGTTCCATTAAATCCTATACACACAAGCAGTGCACAGCACAGTCCTCCCGCCTCGCCACGCCCTACACCCTGCCCTTCCTGGGCTTGGAAGAGCGCTTCTTGCAGTCAGGCAAGGGCTTCCCACAGAGCTTGGGGTTGCCGGGGCGGAAGCAGGAGGTGGGCAGGTCGGAGAGCGAGGGGGGGACGGAGCCAGAGAGGGCGTTGCCAGCGAGTTGCACTTGCAGGGAGGGGGCAGCAGCACGCAGGCGTGCAGGGATGGTGCCTGAGAGCCCGCTCCACGACACGTCCAGCTCCTGCAGGACCTTCAGGGACGCCAGCCCTGCAGGGATGCTGCCGCTCATGCGGTTGCGCGCCGCTAGTAAGGAGTGCAGAGCGGTGAAGCGCGAGAGGGACGAGGGGAGTGAGCCGGAGAGCTGGTTGGTGGAGACGTTGAGGGAGAGGAGGGAGGAGGCGCAGGAGGAGGAGGAGGGGAGGAGGGAGGAGAGGGGGCCGGAGAAAGCGTTGGAGGAGAGGAGGAGAGAGGCGAGGCGCTGCTTGCCCTGGCAGAAGGCAGGCAGGGAGCCTTTGAGCTTGTTGCGTGAGAGGTCCAGATGGGTGAGTGGGGGGATAGCAGCGAGGGAGCGCGGCAGCGAGCCTGATAGCAGGTTGTCAGAGAGATCCAAGTGGGATAGGGCTGTGAGGCCAGTGACAAGAGCATCGGAGATGCTTCCAGTGAGTTTATTTGAAGAGAGGTCCAAGTAGGAGAGGGGGACGAGGGAGGAGCTTTGGCTGTTCCCCTGGGGAGGGTCTGGGATGGGGCCATAGAGCTGGTTGTGGGAGAGGTCGAGCAGCGATAGGCACGAGGAGAATATGATACTAGGGATGCTCCCAGAGAGCTCATTGTGGCTCAGCCGAACCTGTAACTTGCATGCAAGCTCCACTTGTCCTGATCCTGTCGCTCGTTTTAAAAATGGGTAGGTCTGTTGCGCAAGAGTGCCATTGAACGCATTGTAGGAGAGGTCCAGATAGGTCAGGCTCATTAGCCTATCACTGTCACCCAAAGCTGGCAGATTTCCAGCCATGGCATTGTGAGAGACGTCCAGACTTTTCAACCTCTTGCCCTGACTAAAATGCCACTGGGCCATCCCATCAAGCTTGTTCCAACTTGCGTTCAGATACTGCATTACAAATGACGGCGGGGGGACTTCCCCGGTGAGCCGGTTGTGGGACAAGTCACATCTTATCAGGAAGCGATCCAGCTCAGGAATGGTGCCGGAGAGCTGGTTGTATGACAGGTCGAGAGTCTTCATGGAGACGAAATTGACGATGGTGGGAATTGAACCCGTGAGCAGGTTGTGTGAGAGGTCCAACTCTCCTCGCACTTTGTCTCGCAGGAGCGTGGCAGGGATGGGTCCCAAGAGCTGGTTGTGAGACAGGCGCAGCACTTTCGAATCGAAGCTGTCGTCTTTCGCAAAGAGGTCCTGAAGCGGGGCGCTGATACGGTTGTGTGAGAGGTCCATGTAGTACGCGTTCCAGGAGGCGTTGCCGGGACCGCACGTGAGGAGGTTGTGAGAGACGTTGAGTGTGTGGAAGTATTGCGGGAGAGGGGAGAGCGTGGCTGCGTCGCCTGAGAGCTGGTTGCTGCTGACATCCAGACGAGTCAGCAGCGGGAAGACCCCGCTGAGTCCCCACAAGAAAGGCGCACTGGGGGCAGCAGAGTCGGCAGTACTGCCAGCGTCAGCAGCAGCAGCAGCGTCAGCAGCAGCAGCAGCTGGGGGGTGGAAGGCGGCAGCGAGTGCAGAGATGTCCCCCCGGAGGGCGTTCCCCTTCAGGTGCAAGTCTTGGAGCATCCAGAGCGCGCCGAGCTCCCTTGGCAAGCTGCCGTCCAGCCGGTTCTGGTCCAGCGCCAGGCGCGTCAGCCCCGTCAGAAGACTCACGGCAGCTGGAATGGACCCCGAGAGAGCGTTCCCCCCCACGTCTAGACTCTCCAAGCTCGGTGACAGCAGCGGCGGCGTCGCCGCCTCCGCCCCTGCTGCTGCTGCTGCCGCTGCTGCAGTGGCGGCTGGGAGGAGCTCTCCCGTGAGGTTGTTCCCGCGGAGGGAGAGTTCTCGCAGCGAGGGGAGGGCGAAGAGGCCCGGAGGGATGGAGCCGGAGAGGTGGCGGTCGGAGGAGAGGTCGAGAGCGACGAGGTGAGAGAGGCGTGACAGGGACGGCGGCAGGCCACCGGAGAGGACGTGCCCGGAGATGCGGAGCGAGGTGAGGTGCGTGAGCTGCCCCAACGCCTCCGACAGACTCCCGCTCGCACTGCCGGCGCTAGCGCTGCCGCCATGCAGGCCCTGCAGGAAGAACCACACCGTATTGGGAGGCGGCGGAACGTCGTGCGCGCATGTCTGGTCGCCGTACTGGTCGTACACGCATTCGGGCGATTCCGGGACGAAGTTGGGGTGTAGGGTGATGTTGGAAGCGCCTATCAGGTGCAGAGTGTCCACGTGTCCGTCTGCTGTGCACCCCACGCCGTACCACGCACACGAGCTGCTGCTGCTCGCGTCCCAGCTGCGCAGTATCTCCGCCCACGAGCCGTTTCCGCCGTTCACCAACGCCGTTCCCCCCCCTGCTCCTCCGACTGTTCCCCCCGCTGCTTCCCCCAGGAGCGCATCGCGCACCGCCAGCAGAGCAGCAGTCTCCGCAGCGGACGCCTGCACGCCAGGCGCCGGCGCGGGGAGGTACCCCGCGCCCACGGCGCCCGCCATGCGCGCGCTGTTGTTGCTCACGCGCAGCACGTCCCAGTCGTAACTCCAAACCCGGCGCGCGTCAAACAGCGGCCCCGACAGCTCATTAAACCGCAGGTCCACGAGCCAGAAGTCGTCGCTGAAAAACGCCTCGGGAATACTGCCCGAGAAGTTGTTGTGCGACAGATCCAAGTCCACGGACGGAAGCACCGTGAAAGCTCGCAGGTTGCCCGAGAGGCTGTTGTGGCTCAGGTCGATCCGGATTATCCTACCCACGCCGCCCATGGAGGGCTTGCGCCCCGTCTGCGCGTTCGTCGCGAGGAACAGGTCGGTCGGAACGCTCCCCCGGAGGCCCGCGTGCGGCGCGCTTAGTCTCTCTAGCTTCGCGGGCAGCACGCAGCCGTGCAGAGAGCCCCCCTCGTCCGCCTCACCTCCGCCGCCCCCGCCGCCGCCGCCGGTGGCGCTGGCGCTACTTCCGACGCTCGCGCCGCCCAGGTCGTTGAAGCCCAGCCAGAGCTCGCTCGCCGGCAGCAGCGCGTCGCAGAACGGCACGATGAGCGCGTTGCTGTCGAGTCGCACCTCGTCGAGCTCCGTGAGCGACTCGGAGTCGCGCAGCGCCGCGGGCACCGCGCCGGAGAGACGGTTCCACCCCAGGTCGAGTTTCCGCAGCGCCGTCATCTCCGCCAGCGCGGCCGGAATGGCGCCGGACAGGCTGTTGTTGCGCAGGATGAGCTGAATGATGCTCCGCGAATACGCGCCCGCCTCCCCCGGGAGTTCTCCCGTGATGTTGTTCCTCTCCAGGTCCAACCGACTCAGCGCTGGCGCGCGGAGAAGGGCGCGCGGAAGCTCCCCCGAGAGCGCGTTGCCGGACAAGATGACCGTTTCCAGCGACGGGGAGTACGTGTCGGGCCCGTCGGGAAGGGACCCCGAAAAGCCTTCATGTTGAAAGTACGAGTGAAGACTAATTGTGCTGAGATCCACGTGGCGGAGCGCGGGCAGGCGGAAAAGGCCTGGCGGAATGGGCCCGGAGAAGTTGTTTTCGGGCATTTCGATTTCCGTCAGCTTCTGGAGGCGCGTGACGGAGTCCGGCAAGTCGCCGGCGAGGCACGAGTGGCGGAAAACCAGCGACGAGAGCTCCGAGAGGTCGCCTATGGCGGGCGACAGCGCGCCGGGTGGACAGCTCCCTCCGCTCCCGCCGGGCCCGGGCATGTCCTGGCGGCTCGGGTCGGAAAAAATGCCCGTTATGTGGCCGGCGGGCGTGCACTCGAGCGGGCACCAGAGGCGGCACGACACATTAGCGGGCTTGGGCGCGACGCAGCAGTAGGAGACGTTGTGGCTGTCGTCGAACAGCTTGTACTGCGGTATGCCGTCGTGCCAAAAGAACATCCCCTCGGGCAGCGCCGCGTACACCGCGCGCATGGCCTCCCGGTCGACCTCCGCTATCTCCGCGACGCACCCGTCGGGGATCGGCGGCTTGGTGTAGGCCTCCGCCTGGCGGAGGAGCGCGATGAGCGCGAGGAGGACGATGAGGGAAAGGCGCGCAGGGACGGGGAGGGGGAACGGGAGGGCGCGAGGGAATGAGGTCATAATGCTGTGTGAGAATCTGGAAATGTGCGGATTAGAATGAGAGTTTACTATTGGAGAGGCGGAAATAGCACTAGAAGTATGTAGTCCCTACGGGGGCGACAACTCGAGCACTACCGTCGCTTGTATTACTGGTACCAAACCCGGGTGTTGATGCACGGATCTTCTGAGCGAACTGGAGGGAGGTCGAGTATATAATGGAAGAGTAGTACCTGTGACGTTGAGTATAGTAGCGGCATTATCGGGTTTTCTCCCACGTTCGGAACGTTGACTTCGTTGACGGGAGATCAGGATGGTCTAAGGCGGACGAGGATTGAGCGGAGGTAGATTGGCTGAAGGGATGCGCGCGGAGTACGAGGCGCGTTCTGACCCGGCGCCTGCTGCGGGAATGGACAGCCATAGTAACAGCGGGTATTGTTACGGCGCGCATGAAGCCGCTAACGACCACAAGGGGAGGCGCGAATAGGGGTGCAACGTCACTACAGTGTGTACCATGATCTGTCTTGTGTTATTGCCAGTGAAGTGCCCTGAACTGGTGAGTCCAGCTAGGCGAAGGCGAGAATTTCACGACGTCGTTGTGACGACGTCGTGAAACAGGCACCAACGAACCAAGCCAATAGGTTTGTCGAAGGTGTGAGAGCAGCAGCGAAGGCGGAAGACACGGCACGACTTGGAGAGAAAGAGGAGGAACAGAAGAGTAAAGAGACGGAGGTGGGGGAGGGAACAGAGTCAGGCGGGATCTAGGGATGGAGGAAGGGAGGGATGGTGGCAGTGGCACTGGTTGGGTGGGGTAAGGGCGTGTTAGCTCTTTTTCCGAACAATCGAACTTTGCACTGTTACAGATTTTCGTCAATGTCGTTAGACGACTTCGCGAAACCCTTACCGGCTAGTGTCCACTTTGTAGCACACTTCGAACTCGCACCCGTCAATTTCGCCGGTTTTGAAAAGTTTGGCTCCCTGGAATTTGCAAATCTCGAAAAATTCCAGCATCAAACAAAACAAATATAGGAATGATCACATTGGGGCCTCGGAGTAGCAGAAAGATGGCCAACTTGGGGCCTCGTGATTCGCGACCCTACGAAGAAGGCCCGAAGCAACCCACAAGGGGAATTGATCAGAATGGGGCCCCGGGTTAGCAGAAACAGTGCCGACTTGGGGCCTCGTGATTCGCGACCCTACCAAATAGGCCCGAAGCAAATCACAAGCCTGGGCAGCTAGTCCGAACCTGGCAAACACGCCAGGTCACCACCTACTGCCTTGGGTTTGACGGAAATCGCTAGCACCCCACATCGCTGGAAGCACAACAATCCGTCAACCCAACACAGTCCGATCGAGATACAACACAAGCAGCATGTAACAAAAAACTCGGAATTATTACGGAAACATAAGACTGCCAGAACACAAAAGAGCTGAAACATTAAAATATATAAAATGAGTGAGAGGCAACACTTATAATGTTCATGAACTTATTCTGTTTGGAATTTTTCAACCAACCTTCCCACATTCTTTCAGGATATGTATACATACATAGATGATTTACATGCAAATGCTTCCCTTGTAAATCATCGATGGAAAATCTTCTATCCTCCTTGCTCTTTACGTGAGTGGTACTCATACGAATCTTATGAATGATCTCTTCTCCAACCATCTTGCTCCCCCCCTCCCCTCTCACTCATTTTATATATTTTAATGTTTCAGCTCTTTTGTGTTCTGGCAGTCTTATGTTTCCGTAATAATTCCGAGTTTTTTGTTACATGCTGCTTGTGTTGTATCTCGATCGGACTGTGTTGGGTTGACGGATTGTTGTGCTTCCAGCGATGTGGGGTGCTAGCGATTTCCGTCAAACCCAAGGCAGTAGGTGGTGACCTGGCGTGTTTGCCAGGTTCGGACTAGCTGCCCAGGCTTGTGATTTGCTTCGGGCCTATTTCGTAGGGTCGCGACTCACGAGGCCCCAAGTTGGCACTGTTTCTGCTAACCCGGGGCCCCAGTCTGATCAATTCCCACCCACAAGCCTAGGCAGCTAGGCCGAGCTCGCCAGGTCACCACCTGCTGGCTTGGGTTTGACGGATTTCGCTAGCACCCTGGTTCACGGGAGCAGCGATCGTCAGCCCATTCACAATGGGCAGTACAGATACTTCAGCTAAATAGCCCAGACATAAATATTTTGGCCCTAAATATTATCGCAGTGGTAAAAAAAAATAAAACCCAATCGGATGACATAAAATTGGGGAGGCATCAACCCTAAACACATGCGACAAGGTGTTTAGGGTTGATGCCTCCCTGACCGGATGCATGCTCGTATGGGGTTTATATTTTTTGCCAGCTTGTCCGTTCAGAAATCTGTCACCTTGTGTGGTCAGGTCTGACGGAGCGCGTGGGTGAGATCCGAAATTGGTTAGAGACAGGTCCGGACCAGGCTCGACACATCGCAAAACACGAGGCCCCAAGTTGGCTACATTCCTAGAACTTTGGGGCCCCAATCTGATCATTTCCCATCTTTTATTGTCGCATGTGTCTTGTGCGACTCTGGCGGTGCTTCGCACACGACTCGGAAAATTCGATTTCGAAGTGTTTCACGTTTGAGCGCCATTTCACGTTCGCTTTCTCTGGACCATATGCACCGCCACTGAAAGTTCTGAAAGAATGGTGTTCGAATAGTGAAGGCGACACATGTTCGATTCTCGAATTCGATTTTTGGCCGAAGTTGGCAAAACGAACACGCCCTAAAGTGAAGGGAGGGGCAAATGGGTGAGGCGGTAAATTCCCGCCGAGACGCATGTCGCATTCCAGGTGCCTTCCCCAGGTTGGATTATGTTGCAGTCTGTACTGTACTGTACTCGAGAGCTTTGTCTGTTCGTTAGACCCGCAGCATGCGGCGGGATCCTCGTTAATGTCTCCCGAGACGTACGCTACACAAGTTAAATTTTATTGCCAACAGTGGAATGTGTGTTTGCATGCGCCTCAAATGCGTATCAGTTTTGAACAATTTAAAAAAATATTGTGTGACCAGAATACAGTACCAAGCCCAGTTTTGGGGACCCTTGTTGAAACAAAAGAGAGTTTTCTACTGCAAGAGCTAAACCCAGGTATCATTTTTAGGGCGGCTATGGGCAAGTCAGGGATAGAGATCGTGGAGCCTTCAAATCGGATCACCAAGGCATCTCAGTCGCGTTTGTTGAGTGTTGCAAAGGTGGTCCATACTTCTAATTCTGGCCGATTGAAGTGACGGGCCGTAGTTCGTGGGGCAGAAACGACACCATTGCAGTGCCGTTCTCTCATATCCTTCCCTTCCCTTTCCTACCATGCCCATCCCTTCCTTCCCCTCGCCTCCCAAACCCTAACTCTGTTGCTAGTGAATAAGGTTGCTGGTGTAATCTGGGAATGCCCAAAACAACAGAGATTGTTTTTAAGTTCACTATTGATCAAATTAGTCACACTCTATGGTGTGCAGGTACACTAGGGAACAGATAACAGTGGGCGCCTTGCCTGCAGCCCACAGGCAGGTTCCCATTAACACAGAAGCTGCGCAGAGTCCTCCCGCCTTGCCAGACCCTACAACCTCCCCTTCCTGGGCTTGGAAGAGCGCTTCTTGCAGGCAGGCAGGGGTTTCCCACAGAGCTTGGGGTTGCCGGGGCGGAAGCAGGAGGTGGGCAGGTCGGAGAGAGAGGGGGGGACGGAGCCAGAGAGGGCGTTGCCAGCGAGGTGCACCTGCAGGGAGGGGGCAGCAGCACGCAGCAGCGCAGGGATGGTGCCTGACAGCCCGCTCCACGACACATCCAGCTCCTGCAGGGCTGTCAGCGATGCCAGCCTTGCAGGGATGCTGCCGCTCATGCGGTTGCGCGCCGCTAGCAAGGAGTGCAGAGCGGTGAAGCGCGAGAGTGACGAGGGGAGCGAGCTGGAGAGCTGGTTGGTGGAGACGTCGAGCAAGAGGAGGGAGGAGGCGCAGGAGGAGGAGGAGGGGAGGAGGGAGGAGAGGGGACCAGAGAAAGTGTTGGAGGAGAGGAGGAGAGAGGCGAGGCTCTGCTTTCCCTGGCAGAAGGCAGGCAGGGAGCCTTTGAGCTTGTTGCGTGAGAGGTCCAGATGGGTGAGGGGCGCAATAGCAGCGAGGGAGCGGGGCAGCGAGCCCGAGAGCAGGTTCTTGGAGAGATCCAAGTGGGATAGGGCTGTGAGGCCGGTGACAAGAGCATTGGAGATGCTTCCTGTGAGCTTATTGGAAGAGAGGTCCAAGTGGGAGAGAAATTCGAGGGAGAAGCTCTGGCTGTTCCCTTGGGGAGGGACTGGGATGGGGCCAGAGAAATCATTGTGTGAGAGGTCGATCAGTATTGGGCACGAGGAGAAGACGAAAGTAGGGATGCTTCCAGTGAGCCTATTGTGGCTCAGCCGAACCACTACCCCGCATCTACTTTGCACACTTCATGTAGAGCTTGTTGCTTGCTCCAAAAACGGGTAAGTCTTTTCTGCAAGAGTGCCAGTAAACGCATTGTAGGAGAGGTCCAGATGATTCAGGCTCATAAGCCCGTCACTGTTGCCCAAATCCGGCAGATTTCCAGCCATGGTATTGTGAGACGCGTCCAGGATTCTCAACCCCGTACCCTCTTGGTACTGCCAACGGGCAAACCCGTCAAGCTGGTTCCAGCTCACGTTCAGATGCATCAATGCAGGCGGCACCGGCGGGACTTTTCCGGATAGCCGGTTGTGGGAAAAGTCAGATGTTATCAGGGAGCCATCCAGCTGAGTAATGGTGTCGGACAGCTGGTTGTATGACAGGTCAAGAGTCTTCATGGAGTATAAATTGATGATGGCAGGAATTGAACCTGTGAGCTGGTTGTGGGAGAGGTCCAGATGTCCTTGCACTTTGTCTCGCAGGAGCGTGGCAGGGATGGGTCCTGAGAGCTGGTTGTGTGACAGGAGCAGCACTGTCGACCGGAGGCCGTCGTCATTCCCAAAGAGGGGTGCTGATGCGGTTGTGTGAGAGGTGTCAGAGGTCCACTGGTGATCCCCAATTGATCCTAGGGAAGGGTTACAGGCATATTGGCCTGGGGGGTTATGGGCGCACTGACCCGCTACTTAAACAAGCCCTTTTATCCCAATGGTCTAGTGGTTGGGATTCTGACAAGAGGTCCAGGCAATAGGCGTGCCAGGAGGCGTTGCTGCCGGGGCCCCACGTGAGGCGATTGTTCGGCAAGTTGAGCATGAGGAGTCCTTGAGGGAGAGGGAAGAGCACGGCTGCGTCACCCGAGACCTCGTTGCTGCTGACGTCCACACGGGTCAGCAGCGGGAACACCCCGCGGAGGCCCCACAGGACAGGTGCACTGGAGGCAGTAGGGTCGGCGGGAGCAGGAGGTGGGGGAAAGGCGGCAGCGAGTGTAGAGACGTCCCCCTGGAGGGCGTTCCCCTGCAGGTGCAGGTCTGTGAGCGTCCAGAGCGCGCCGAGCTCCCTTGGCAAGCTGCCGTCCAGCCGGTTCTGGTCCAGCGCCAGGCGCGTCAGCCCCGTCAGAAGACCTACGTCAGCTGGAATGGACCTTGAGAGAGCATTCCCTCCCACGTCTAGACTCTCCAAGCTCGGCGACAGTGCGGCGGCTGCTGATGCTGCTGCTGCAGCGGTGGTCGGGAGGACCTCTCCTGTGAGGTTGTTCTCGCGGAGGGAGAGCTCTCGCAGCGAGGGGAGGGCGAAGAGGGCGGGGGGGATGGAGCCGGAGAGGTGGCGGTTGGAGGAGAGGTCGAGAGCGACGAGGTGAGAGAGGCGCGAGAGGGACGGCGGCAGGCCGCCGGAGAGGGCGTGCCCGGAGATGCGTAAAGAGGTGAGGTGCGTCAGCTGCCCCACCGCCTCCGACAGACTCCCGTCCGCACTCGCACGGCTGTTCGAGCTGCCGCCAGGGAGGCCCTCCAGGAAGAACTGCACTTGGGGGGGAGGCCGCGGATCCGCGTCCGCGCATATCTTGTCGCCACACTGGGTGTGTTCGCAATCGGGCGATTCTGGGACGAAGTTGGGGTGCAGGGTGACATAAGCATTGCCCAACAGGTGCAATGTGTCCACGTGTCCGTCTGCTGTGCACCCCACGCCGTACCACCCACACGCGCTGCTGCTGCTCGCGTCCCAACTGCGCAGAATCTCCCCCCATGAGCTGCTTCCGCCGTCCGCAAACTCCGTTCCCCCCGCTGCTTTCCCCAGGAGCGCATCGCGCACCGCCAGCAGCGCCTCAGTCTCCGTAGCGGAGACCTGCACGCCAGGCGCCGGCACGGGGATGTAACCCGCGCCCACGGTGCCCGCCATGCGTGCGCTGTTGTCGCTCACGCGCAGCCTATCCCAGTCGTAACTCCAATCCTCCCGGCACGTGTCAAACAGCGGCCCCGACAGCTCGTTAAACCGCAGGTCCGCGAGCGAGAAGCCGCCGCTGAAAAACGCCTCGGGAATACCGCCCGAGAAGTTGTTATGCGACAGGTCCAAGACCCCAGTCGGAAGCACCGTCAAAGCCTTCAGGCTGCCCGAGAGGTTGTTGTAGCTCAGGTCGATCCGGATTATCCTACCCAAGCCGCCCATGGATGGCTTGCGCCCCGACTGCGCGTTCGTCGCAAGGAACAGTTCGGGCGAAACGCTCCCCCGCAGCCCCGCGTACGGCGCGCTGAGAATCTCTAGCTTCGCGGGCAGCATGCAGCCGTGCAGAGAGCCCCCCCCTTCCTCCTCCTCACCTCCGCCGCCCCCGTCGCCACCGCCGGTTGCGCTGGCGCTGCTCCCGGCAGTCGCGCCGCCCAGGTCGTTGAAGCCCAGCCAAAGCTCGCGCGCGGGCAGCAGCGCGTTGCAGAACGGCCCAGTGAGTGCGTTGTTGTCCAACCGCACTTCGTCGAGAGCCTTGAGCGACTCGGAGTCGAGCAGTGACGCGAGCACCGCGCTGGACAGACGGTTCCCTCCCAGGTTGAGTTTCCGCAACGCCGTCATCTCCGCCAGCGCGGGCCGAATGGCGCCGGACAGGCTGTTGTTGCGCAGGATGAGCGCGGTAATGCTCTGCGAATACGCGCCCGCCTCCCCCGGGAGTTCCCCCGCGATGTTGTTGCTCTGCAGGTCCAACCGACTCAGCGCAGGCGCGTGGAGAAGGGCGCGCGGAAGCTCCCTCGAGAGCGCATTGCCATACAGAATTACCGTTTCCAGCGACGGGGAGTACGCGTCGGGCCCGTCGGGAAGAGACCCTGAAAGACCTTCATTTTGAAATAGAAAGTACGGGTAGGGACTAATCGTGTTGAGATCCACGTGGCGGAGCGCGGGCAGGCGGAAAAGGCCTGGCGGAATGGGCCCGGAAAAGTTGTTTTCGGGCATTTCAAATATCGTCAGCTTCTGGAGGCGTGTGACGGAGTCCGGCAAGTCGCCGGCGAGGCACGAATGGCGGAAGACCAGCGAGGAGTGTTGTAGAGGACTCTCCTCTACGTTGCAGGAACTGGGAAATGTTCTAAGCAATAGAGCTCTGTCTTAGCTTTCCAACGAGCCGTCACACACGTCGATCGCCTAAGTACCCGCCGAGATTTATGCGTTCACGTGTTGGGTGGTGCTCTTGAATGCAAGTATAGAAGCTCTCTGGAATTTGTGTTCGAATGCACTGTGTACAAAGTGATTCGCGTTTTCAGTATTGAACATGCAATACAAAGCAAACAGATTTATAGCATCTATCAACATCGAGTCGCACAAGTAACCTCGAATCGCGGTACACTCGCGAATGTTCGAGTAACATTTCGAAGGGGTGAAATTCGACACTCGAATTTCACCGAACCGAATGCCACTTCAATCTGGAATGTTCCTGGTGCTGCCATGTGGCACCGAATCGAGTGGGTCTTCCGAAGTCAACCCACACACTTCGTGAAACCTGCAGCTCACTCAAACGGTGAGCACCGAAACACATTCGGTGGGTTGGGGGCATACAAACGCCCCACCACCACCTTGCTTCCAACACACGCGATCTCCAACACTCCCCCCTGCACCCAACCCACTAGGTGTGCAATCCTACATGCTCATAGCATGCACGGGATGGATCTTTAGGGGGTGGTTCCATTAGAGATTCCGCGTGTTCATCATCACCCTTGGTCGCGAAGCAAAATGCCGCGCCCTCCTTATCCGTCTCCCCAACGGCTGCCGTAGCCAAGTCGGCGTATTGGAGGGAGGACCAACCTCACGACGCTCGCGGGTCAAGGCCAATGGTAGGGAGGAAGGTGTGGAGGTAGTTGCCGCCTCGGTTGGTGGCACCTCCACGACATCATCAACGCTTTCCTCGTCGTTCTCCCCCCCTCCATCGGCTTCCTTCTCCACTTGAGGTAGAACCTCACTTTTTTCAACCTCCTCTCGTGCCGGAAGGATGAAGGTGACTTGTTGAGTTGGTTTCTCCTTCGCCGGGAACTTGTCTTCATCGAAGACCACATCCCGAGACGTGACAATGCGTTTTTCACCCAAGTCCCACACTCGCCATGCACGCTCGTTTGGCGCAATTCCCAAGAAGATCGCCGCACGAGCTTTCGGTTGCAACTTGTGGCGAAGAGGATCCGGTACATGGTAGTAGCAAAGGCACCCAAAGGTGCGTAGGCGTGATAGGTTCGGCTTCGTTCCGCTCCATGCTTCGAACGGAGTTGTTCCCGGGAGCACCTTCGTCGGCAAACGGTTGCGAATCCACGCCGCTAGCGAACTCGCCTCACCCCACCACTCGCTCCCAAGCTTGGTGTGTTGAAGAAGTGAACGAACGGCTTCCACCAATGTGCGATTAAGCTGCTCCGCCGCTCCATTTTGTTGGGGTGTGTAGGGTGTCGTGACGTCGTGCTTAATGCCCTTGCTTTTCATCCATTTTTCAAGCTCGTTATTCACGAATTCGCCGCCACCGTCGGTGCGAATGCACTTGATCCGCTTCTTGTCGTCGTTGCATACGTCGAGCGCCCACTCTTGAATCGCCTTGGCCGCATCTCCTTTAGCCTTCAAGAGTCGGGTCCAACACATCCGCGTCGCGTCGTCGAGCATCACCAAGAGAAACCGTGCTCCTCTCTTTGATGCATGCCGCATCGGTCCACACACGTCCATGTGAACAAGCGCAAGGGGGTCCTTAGCGAGGGGAGAGGTACGGCTACCAAATGGCTTCCGAGCCGTTTTTCCGAGCCGCGCACACGCCCTTCTCGTCGTCGCCGGCGATCATGTCGAGTCCCTTCGCGAGTCCTTTGTTGGCCAACTCCTTGACCGAGTCGTAATTGGCATGCGCAAGCGGATTATGCCACGCCTTGAGGGTCGCCTTGGAGCCTTGCGCAACGTTCGATGAAGCCGCTCTCGGGTACGTCTTGAGTTGGTAGATATCTCCGTTGAGAACACCTTGCGCGAATTGCTCCCCCTTCCAAAAGAGGTTCATCTTCGCACCGTCGATGGTGGCGACCACGCCTTTCTTTGCAAGTTGCGGGACGGAGAGAAGGTTCACCTTCACCCCCCCGGATATGAAGCACGTGCATGACGTCCACCGGTCCACTATCGACGATGAGGCGCGTACTCCCAACTCCAACCACCGGTAGCGATTCGTTGTTTCCGAACACGATGCTCGTGACGTCTCCCGGAGCGCCAATGTTGTTGAGGAGCGACGCTGAGTGCGTAATGTGTTGCGTTGTGCCGGTATCGAGGAACCACGCGTCGCTTGGAGTTTTGTTCCCATTGCCGGCCACTAACACGAGCGACTCCTTTGAATCATCGGCCTCGCCGAATGCCGTGTGCGTGTTGCCCTCTTCGTCCCGCGCCTTCGATGGAGTCCAATCGCTCGGGCGCTTCCGACACTCTCGCCAAAAGTGTCCCGCTTTGCCGCAATAGTGGCACTTGCCGCGATGCTCGCTCCCACCGGATGATTCATTCGTCGCACCCTTGCTCCACTTGATCTTCTTTCCGAAACTCCCTCCGGAGTACATGGCGATCTCCACGCTCTCATTCGCGAATTGTCGGCGACGTGATTCCTCATGGAGAAGCCGACCGACCACCATTTCCTTCGTCCAAGTGCCTTGCACGCTATCGAGTTGTGATAGTTAGAACGAGAATGATTGCATTGAGCAGCATGAGGAGTACAAGTACCAAACCCTAAAGTGTTGTATCCCATATGAGCTACCCCACTACAGCCTACACAGACTATAGCATATGAGTTTGACACACCCCCATAGGCAAAGTGGGGGAGAACAAGGGGTCATAAGACCAGTCAAGCAAAGCACAGCAAGCTCAGGGTGGATCACAACGTCACCACACATTCTGAGCACAAGTTCAAAGGCCACAAGGCCAGTTCACATGCAGGTATATATATAAAAAGCTAAACATGCAAGGGCAGGTATATATAAGTCACAGTACAAGCAAGGTCAAGAAGTGAGCAAGTGAGGCAAAGTAGGCACAAGATCTAGCAGAGTACAGAAGCGCTGATGGTCACAAGGCGCGAGTGCCTTGGTGAAGATATCAGCAGTGTTGGCCTGAGAGGCCACGTAAGCAAGGCGCAGCTGACCGCGCTGCTGCAGCTCACGAGCGAGGAAGTAGCGAAGAGCGATGTGCTTTGTTCTGTGCTCCAGTCTGTGCTCCCGACACAAGGCCAGCATGGCCTTGTTGTCTACGTACAGAACTGGAGGAGAACGAGGCGGCTCTCCTAGGTCAGTCAGCAGGTAGGTGAGCCAGCGTAGCTCCTGTGCAGCCATGGCCCCTGCGTAGATCTCAGCCTCACAACTGGAGCCGAGAACAGAAGACGAGCGGGTAGACCGCCACAAAACAGAGCCGGAACCAAGGCTGAAGGTGTAACCCTGTGACGACCGCTGCGTAGCCTGGTCGTCAGCCCAAGAAGCGTCTGCGTGACCAGTGAGGACCAGTAGAATCCGCCCTCCAAGCACAAGCCCCATGCCCGACGTACTGCACAAGAAGCGCAACACCCTCTTCGCTGCAGCCATGTGCTCTGGTCTGTGTCTCCCAGGAGCAACATAGCGTGCCAGAATGCTAAGAGGGTATGCAAGGTCAGGTCGAGTGCAGGTCATCAGGTACATGAGGCAGCCAACAAGCTCTGGGTACGGGCCACTCGACTCTACGGACTCATCCGAAGGCAGAGCTGAGAGCAAGTGGCGAGTAGACAGAGGAGTGGCCCGAGGCGAGGAGTACGTGAAGCCGAAGCGCTGAAGGACCTGCTGCACCATGTGTGACTGAGTCAGGGTAATGGTGCGCTGTGCTCTGTCCCGGGTGATCTGCAAGCCAAGGTAGCTGCGCAGTTCACCTAGGTCTGTGCACGTGTGTCTCTTCTGCAGCTCGGACTTCACGTAGGCGAGTCCAGCAGTGTCAGCTGTGGCCAAGACCAAGTCGTCGACGTACACGAGGATGTAGAACGGCGGCAAAGAAGTGTCGGTGCGCAGAAACAGCGACGGGTCGGCAGTAGAAGGAGCAAACCCAAGAGCCGCAAGTGTAGTCCTCAGTGTGTCGTGCCACTCACGAGGTGCCTGGCGGAGACCGTAGACTGGCCGCCGGAGGCTCCACTGGGTGCCAGGAGGAAAAGTCCCAGTGAAGCCAGGTGGGCGGCGCAGCCAGATCTCCTCGTGCAGGCTGCCCTGCAAGAAAGCAGTGCTGAAGTCAAGAGAGTGAAGCTCGTAGTCACGGTGAGCGGCTATGTGCAGCAGTACCCGAAGAGTGGTCATCTTCGGGGTGGGAGAGAAGGTCTGAAAGTAGTCAACTCCCTGCCGCTGACTGAAGCCACGAGCGACGTAACGCGCCTTGAAGACAGGCGGAGAACCCGGCGGCCGCTTCACCCTGAAAATCCACATGCCACTGACGATGTTCGCCCCAGGCGGGGGAACCTCGTCAACGTAGGTGCCTGTGGACTTCCAGGAAGCCATCTCTGCGTCCATAGCTGCCTGCCACTGAGAGGAGTATGGACCCTCTATCGCCTCCGCGTAAGAGCGCGAAGTCGGGATGTCTGGTGCATCCGGGTCTCCCTCAGGGGCAAGTAGCATGGACACGAGATGGGGTGAAGCAGCCGCAAGACACTGGAACTCCTCCTGCCTGTCCTCAAGGACGTCCGTCCCAAGAGCACACTCACCCCCGACGGACGGAGGACAGACAGACTCAGACTCAGCGACAAGACTAGCAGCGTAGTCTAGGCGACAGCGAGCAGCGAAGTAGACAAGCTCAGCAACTAGGGCAGACGCCGCAGTGGACTCGAAGGAAGGGTCAGTGATGACAGTAGCAAGGAGACACGTGACAGTAGGACAAGCAGCACGAAGGGAGTCCGACTCCGGGTCAGCAAGAGCAGGAAGAGAGGACTCAGGAGGAGAAGGCAAAGGGGCACGCAGAGGAGCAGTGGACGGACGCATAGACATCCGGTGCGTGCCGGGGACAGGGGGAAGACGCTGACGCGAACCACGACCACTAGTGCGAGCAGCACGGACAGGTGACGCAGGACCAGTGTAGGGAGAAGGAGCAGGCAGAGGAGAGGTAGGCTGTAACTATGACTCGGACTGGAAAGGCGGCGGACACTCTAAGGGAGGAGTCGGACTAGCAGAGGGCGGAAGACCAAGAACCTGCTCAAGGAGCGGAACTAAGTACGGCCGAGGCCGCTCAGCACCACCAGCACCAGAAGGGACAGCGCCAGCACCCCGAACGACAGCACCAGCGCCAGCAGCACCCCCAGCTCCAGCTCCAGCCGGACCACCAGAAGACGCAGCAGGTCCACCAGCTCCAGCACCAGAAGCACCTCCGGGACACGCGGCACCAGCTGTCAGAATGTTATAATTGTCTAGCCTGCAGTGGGGTACTCCATAGTGAGTACAGCCCAATTAGGGTTTGCTATATGTATCCAACTGCTTGCTAGTGAACCTGCTCCTTTCTTCATTCTTACTTTCTACTGCTAGTTCTGACATGCTATCAGAGCAGGTCGATCCCCTTGGGTCGATCCTGTGGGTGGGCCCACCACCTCACTGATTCCACTGCTACTGCTACTCTGTGTGTTGCACGCCCCGTGGCGTGCGACGGATTTTTCATCCCGCCGCGCGCTCGGAGCGTGCGGCGGTTTTCTGCCCGCCGTGCGCCCCGAGGCGCGCGGCGGTTTTCTGCCCGCCGTGCGCCCCGAGGCGCGCGGCGGCTTTCTGCCCCGTCACTCCGCGCGTCGCTCCTGGGAGGCGCTGCGACGGGCGACGGGGACCCGCGCGTCGCCCCCCGTCGCCCGTCGCGGCCTGCGCGACCTGCGTAGGGCCCGCGCGCGGCCCGTACGGGCTGCGCCAGGCCAGGGCGCGCCTCGGGCCGCCCGCCCGCGGCTCGTACGGGCTGCGCCAGGCCCGTGGGCGCCCTGTTTCCTCTTCCCCTGCGCTGCCCGCTGTCCCCCGTGCTTCTGACGGCGCCCCACCCCTGCTGCTGCCCGTTCTCCTGAATTAGGGTTTGGGGTGGGGGGTATGGGGGTGCAGTTTCTGTGTGCCGTCCCCTGCTCCTCCTCCTCCTCCGTCTCCCAGTGCTGCAGCTGCCGCTGAGGGGGGTGGATCTGTTGGAGCCGTCGGAGTGGTACTAAGGGGTGAAGGGGGAGTGGAGCTAGGGGTGAAGCAGGGGGTGTGTGTGAGAGGGGTGTGGGACGGTCGGGGGAGGTTGAGTGGAGGCTGCTGTCTTGTCGTCCGCAGCACCTGTAGTCCGGGGCGCACTGTCCTGGTAGCCCAGAGAGTCTGCTGCGCCTGTCGCCCATGGGTCCGTTGCTCCTGTAGCTCCTCGTAGCCCGTGAGCCAGTTACTCCAGTAGTCCGGGGCGCTGTCTCGGTAGCCACTGTGCCAGCAGCTCCTGTTGCCCGTGTGTCTGCAACTTCAGCCGTCGTCTCCCATCTTCTATCCTCGCACAGTCCCTCCTCCTCCTCACTTGCCCGCTGTGATTACCTCTAGCTTTGCTTATAATTGTGAACTATTACTATGCTTGCTTGTTGTGCTGATTACACCCCACTTTGGCTATGGGGGTGTGTCAGAATGTTATAATTGTCTAGCCTGCAGTGGGGTACTCCATAGTGAGTACAGCCCAATTAGGGTTTGCTATATGTATCCAACTGCTTGCTAGTGAACCTGCTCCTTTCTTCATTCTTACTTTCTACTGCTAGTTCTGACACCAGCACCCTCAGCAGCAGCAGAACCTCCAGCGCCCGCAGCACCTCCAGCTCCAGCAGCACGCCTCCAGCGCCGGGCAAACCACTCACGCAGCTCCTGTGGAGAGAGTAGCTCCCGCCGGGACGAAGCACCCGAAGAACCTCCAGGCCCAGCACCAACAGACGCCACACAAGCAGGCCCAATACCCTCAGACTCGGCACCCCCAGACGCAGCACCCCTAGGCTCAGCACCCCCAGGCTCAGCACCCCCAGACTCAGCACCCCGAGGCGCAACATCCCTAGGCTCAGCACCCCCAGTCGCAGCACCCCCAGACGCAGCACCTCCAGGCTCAGCACCCCCAGACCCCGCACCCGCAGGCTCAGCACCCCTAGCAGCACCAGAGTCAATAGCTACCTCAACAGGCTCGACTGCGTCTACCTGGGACACACCTGAGGGGGCAGGACCCTGAGGGGGGAGGGGGTCTACCTGAGGGGGACCTGGCGTAAGGAAGAGCGGCGGGGGGGGGAGGGACGCAGTGCGGTAGGGGAAGAGACGGTAGTAGGGAACCGACTCGTCAAACGTGACGTCCTGGGAAGACAGAACACGGCGCGAGGTGGGGTGGTAAAACTGCCAGCCTGGTGCGTCAGGGGGGAAGCCAAGGAAGACGCAGGGAACAGCACGAGGGGACAGCTTGTCCGCAGACAAGTCGCGGACAAACGCCCGAGATCCCCAGACACGGAACGCAGACGCATCGCCAACCTTCCCCGTCCACAGCAAAGCAGGGGAGGTCTCCTGCATGGAGACCCGGGGCTGAAGGTTAATCTGATGCGCCGCGTACCGAACCGCAAACGGCCACAGAAAATGGGGGGCAGCCGCATGGACCATGGACGTACGAGCGACGTCCATGACTATGCCAATGCGGCGCTCAGCAATCCCATTTTGCTGTGGAGAGTCCGGAAGCGTGAAAGTCTGGCGGATGCCTCGTGCACGACAGAAGGCTCGCAGAAGGCCAGAGGAGAACTCTCCGCCTCTGTCGGAGTGCAGACGCAGAACAGGAAAGTCCGAGCCGAAACTCTCTCTGAGCTGGAGACGAGCTGCGCGGATCCAGGCAATCAACACCTCAGTGACCTCACCCTTGCTGCGCAAGGGGAAGACTGTGGTGTAACACGAGTAGTCGTCAACCACCAGCAGGAAGTAACGCTCGTGACCCTGTCCACGGACACGGGCTGGGCCCCACACGTCCATGTGAAGCGTCTGCAGCGGAGCCTCTGTCGGAGGAAACTCGGAGGAGTGAGGAGCAGCGCGCTGCCGCCCCTCGACGCAGGGAACGCAGGTGGGGGCAGGCCCCGGAGGAAGGGGAGGGAGGGACCAAATAAGACCAAAGACAAGGACACGGGAGGCCATGCCTCGAAGACGAGGCAGGGAGGGGTGACCAAGGCGGTGGTGCCAGAGGAGAGTCTGGTGAGACAGGAGACGACACGAGCAGGGGGCAGACTCAGGACCAGACCTGGACGCCGCAGCAAACACCTGACCCGACGCGGCTACCTGATCAGAGTCAGCGACCGGAGGAGACTCAGTAGTCAGTGTGTACAGGCTCGACCTCGGCTGACGGGTAAACGTGGCCAAGTGACGGCCCGTCCGAGCACAGGTACAGTGGGTCACTCGCTGACTCGCAGGAGTGAACTGGTGAACCCCTCCATCCTGGAGGTCAGCACCACTCACCAAGTTCGTAGAGAACGAGGGGAGGTACAGACCTGACAGGGTGCCAGAAGGGGCCGCTGGACACGGTAGGATAGTAGAGAAGTGGGCAAGGACAGGACCCCCAGAGGGGTCCGCCAGGGAGACTGCCACTGGCCGACTAAGCGGCGTGAGCGTGGTGCGGTCTCGAAAGAAGGAGCGGGAAGCACCCGAGTCAAGGGTGAAGGTGTGGGTGGCCGGAGCCGACGCGGTACCTGAGAGCGCAGACTCACCAGCACCTGGGGTAGCAGACTCACCGGCACCTAGAGCAGTAGCCTCACCAACACCTAGAGCAGCAGCCTCAATGCTCGGGTCAGGCGGAAAACACCGGTAACAGTCACCCTCATCACTAATAGTCACAGCATACATGGCAGCAAGAATGGCATCAAAATCAAGATCAAAGATCGCAACACCCGCCCTAGACAGCTCGCCCCAGCGAGGGATCTCAGTAGCATCAGGGAACTGGTGACGCCAAGCGTCCGTCAGGCGGCCGAAGCAGCGCTGGGTGGACTGCGAACCCCCACACTGCTCACCCGCGCGGTCGCCGGTGCGTAGAACGTAGGTACAGGGGCCAGCACCCCCACCCCGCTGACGAGCAGTGTACCACTCACGAAGCTGCTGAGGGGAAGGGGTCTCACGAGTGCGCTGCTGCTGCTGCTGCTGGCGCGGACCACCACCGGAGCCGACCCTCTGCGTAGCGCCACCCCGACCAGCTCCACCTCCGCCGCCGCTACCTCCACCACCGCCTCCACCTCCGCTACCCCCGCTCGCACCACCACCACCGCCGCCTCCTCCGCCTCCACTGCCGCCACTAGTACCCCCACCTCCGCCTCCACTCCCACCGCCACCCCCACTCCCTCCGCCGCCTCCACCGCCTCCTCCACCGCCCCCGCCAGCTCCTCCAACGCCCTTGCCCCCCTTGCCCTTGCCTGTGCGGCGTCTCCCGCTAGGGGCAGACGCCGCGCCGACCGACTCAAGACCAACGAGGTCGGCCGCAGCAGCAGAGGCAACAGAGGGCAAGAGGGGGGAGGGGGAGCACCCCTCAAAGACAGGGGTACGAGGGTCACCGCGAGAGGCTCCTACAGCGACTATACCCTTCTCTGCTGCTAGGAGGCGCTCCTCGAGGAGGTCAACGGTGAGAGTGGTGGGGCAAACAGAGAGGAAGTGGTCCCTGACCGAGCGAAGGGTGTCAGGGAGCCGGGTGACTAAGTAGTAGAGGGTGATGTACATGGGGGGGGGGGTTCTTGGCGCAGAACTCAGCAGGAAGCGCAGCGCGGTAGCGAATGTCACTAGTGCGAAGGTGCGTAATGAGGTCAGCGACTGTGGGAAAAGCGGCGAGGTCAGGGAAGAGGTACGGCAGTATGAGGCGGCTAAGGGCAGCAGTGGCAGGGGAAGAGTAGCGTGCAACTACAGCGTCGTACAAGGTCTTAGCACTCTTGTACTGGCTAAAATGCGTGCGCTCAGCAGTAGGCAAGTGGCGGCGCACAGCAAGGCGGGCAGCAGCAAGACCACTCTTCCGGAAGGCCGCATAGCAAGGTCAAAATCCAATCCTCCTCCGTGACCGTTCCACCGAGGTCTACGAACGTTTCCCCGAGTTCCTCCACACGAGTCGCATACTCGTGCATCGATTCGCCCGCGCGCATCTTCACCGTGTAGAACGCATTCCGGGCTAGGATCTTGCCGTGGAGAGTCTTGTTCACGTGCATTGTCTCGAGCCGCTTCCATGCTTCATGTGCCGACGCTTCGAGCTTGATACACGTGCGCACCGCGCTTACGAGGTTGATGCCGATGCGTGAAATCAACGTTGCGAACGCCTTTTGGTCCTTCTTCTTCCATGCTGCGATGCCGCTCTCGTCGTCCGGCTTCTTCTCCGTTCCATCGAAGAAACCCCTAAGTCCCCGCTCCATCATGAGCACTTGGAACTTAAACTTCCACGCGGAGTAGTTTTGTCCCGTGAAAATCGGTGCCGCCGACGTGTCGAACATCGTCGCGGTTGCCCAGGGTTCGCCGGAATTTACAACGATACCAATTAAGGAAGTGCGGGAGGCCTTGCTTGAAGTCGGCATGCTTGCTCCTTGTCGCGCGCGTAGACTCCTCCGACCAGCTCTGATACCACTGTTGTAGAGGACTCTCCTCTACGTTGCAGGAACTGGGAAATGTTCTAAGCAATAGAGCTCTATCTTAGCTCTCCAACGAGCCGTCACACACGTCGATCGCCTAAGTACCCGCTGAGATTTAGGCGTTCACGTGTTGGGTGGAGCTCTTGAATGCAAGTATAGAAGCTCTCTGGAATTTGTGTTCGAATGCACTGTGTACAAAGTGATTCGCGTTTTCAGTATTGAACATGCAATACAAAGCAAACAGATCTATAGCATCTATCAACATCGAGTCGCACAAGTAACCTCGAACCGCGGTACACTCGCAAATGTTCGAGTAACATTTCGAAGGGGTGAAATTCGACACTCGAATTTCACCGAACCGAATGTCACTTCAATCTGGAATGTTCCTGGTGCTGCCATGTGGCACCGAATCGAGTGGGTCTTCCGAAGTCAACCCACACACTTCGTGAAACCTGCAGCTCACTCAAACGGTGAGCACCGAAACACATTCGGTGGGTTGGGGGCGTACAAACGCCCCACCACCACCTTGCTTCCAACACACGCGATCTTCACCACCTTGTTTTCGGGCATTTCAAATATCGTCAGCTTCTGGAGGCGCATGACGGAGTCCGACAAGTCGCCGGCGAGGCACGAATGGCGGAAGACCAGCGAGTAGAGCTCCGCGAGATCGCCAATGGCGGGCGACAGCGCGCCGGGCGGACAGCTCCCCCCGCTCCCGCCAGGCCCGCCGGGCATGTCCCAGCGGCTCGGGTCGGAGAAGATGCGCGTGATGCGGCCGGCGGGCGTGCACTCGAGCGGGCACCAGAGGCGGCACGAGACACCAGCAAGCTTAGGCGCGACGCAACAGTAGGAGACGTTGTGGGTGTCGTCGAACAGCTTGTACTGCGGTATGCCGTCGTGCCAAAAGAACATCCCCTCGGGCAGCGCCGCGTACACCGCGCGCATGGCCTCCCGGTCCACCTCCGCTATCTCCGCGACGCACCCGTCGGGGATCGGCGGATCGGTGTAGGCGGCTTCCGCCTGGCGGAGGAGCGCGATGAGCGCGAGGAGGGCGTTGAGGGCGAGGCGCGAGGGGATGGGGAGGAAGAATGGGAGGGCGCGAGGGAATGAGGCCATAATGTTGTGTGAGAATCTGGAAATGTGCGGATTAGAATGAGAGTGTGCGATTGGAGAGGCGGAAATGGCACTAGAAGTATTTAGTCCCTACGTGGGCGCGAGGGGAATGGCGCCATATGTTGAGTGAGAATCTGGAAAGACTAATTGTGCGGATAAGATTTAGAGTGTACGATTGCGAAACGGATATATCACTAGTAGTAGTATATAGTCCCTACTTGGGCAACGACTCGCGCACTACTGAGCCTTGTATTGCTAGTACTAATGCCGGTCGTTGTTGTACGGATTTTTTGAGCGAGATCGAGGGAGGTCGAGTTTTTACTAGTACCTGTGACATCTCGAAAATGGGAAGTTCGGAAAGCCACTCAAAATACACTCTGCCGCAACTTCCTCGATAATTTTTGCCCGGCACTTTCAAGTCAAGGTTTTAGAACTGCATACCGACAGTAACTGACAAACCAACTACCCAGTCACTATTCCGCTGCATTCTGTACACATGCGTGTATAAAATCAGATACTACACCCGCTACGTTGTCGTTGCTAAAACGTAACTGTCTGCACCACAGGAAAGTTTATCTAACCTAACCTATCCAACCATCTAGAAAGTTACAACTACGCAACCCCAACTGCCATCCGTACGCGACAACCTACGTGGCATCCAGTATCAACCCGATTGTCCACGTAAGCGTACACCCACCAAAACGTACCCGCACCCCATCCGTTAGATATACCGTTTGTTCATGCAATCTCGATGGTTCACGTGTCGCCCCGTCAGCAACTCGCACATTATGTTACTCCTTCGCGAGCACCACCTCGCTCGTGATCGCTGACACATCGCACTCGTATCTTCTCCGTCCATCTCCCCATCACTCAGCCTGTACATACGCGACACTTGGAAGCACCTCACCGGTTCGCACGTCGCAAATCACGGGTACGGGACCCACTAGCATTTTCCCAAGTGGCATCAATCGGAGAGCGCATTATGCATATCCACCCTAACCAACATTGCACACTCGCCGTACAAATGTCGCAACGCCAACGTTTCGTTTACTTCGCCATATCTCTCGCCACCCAGTCGTTTTACACACGCTACAAGGTGGCGACTCCATCCGCACCGTCCATCAGCACACATAGTCTCCGACACCAAGCTGCCACGTCACGCTCACATCCGCGATCTACCCCGTACACTTGCCTTCGAATCGTCCTCTCGCACATCTAGTAACCATCCATCCATCTCATCGCCATATTCATTCGCTCAATGTGCGCGAAACAATCGTGACCGTACACCTGTCGCGCCCACCGCGAATATCAAGACGAGTTCCCAACCAGTACGCCATCACTCCTATGCGTAAATGTGATTGTTCTAACGTACTGGAGGATGACACGCGTAGTTTTGTGCGTGCATGTCACGTTGGGCATAGGTTCCAGTTCAATGCTTATCCATGATGTTATCCAATCGGAGCGCCACATGCCCGCACTGTTGTGACGGGCACGTCCAACCCAGTCGCGACATATGGAACACTCCGCGACACACGCCGCCAAGTGCGGCGCACCATTAGTCCACCCGCACACCTGGTTCACACCTGCATGCCGCATTGTACATCCTCCTCTACATGCCTGGGCTATCTTGTGCAACAATACCCCAAACGAGATCTCCCATTGATAACAAAGGCGCACACAATGAGTTACACAACTCCTAACTACACCAATCATCCTCAACTCTCAATCAAACACATGCAACCCCCCTATCCCACATAGCTAAACTTCCTACACCGCACACATAAGCCCAGACGATTCCATCAACGCAGCTCTCCAACAGTCCCGTCAACCGTCCACCACCCCCGTCCTCTATTGACGGTCTACTCAGCACCAAGTGACGCCGAAAGGTCGTCATCCCCTACGATGCCTTCAGACTGGGCGGTGGCCATGGGCCTCATGTGCTCCAGGCCGCACGCAGAGATGCGCAGTCCATGGCGCCCCCAAATCCACGCCTCGCGCTCCGCGTCATACTCGGGGTTGCGGATACGGATGGCCCTCTCCACGGCCTCCTTGACCAGGACCTTGAGCCCATCCACAACGTGGGCGTTCCCGCCCGCCGAGTTGGAGAGCCGGCCTTTCCGCTCCTCCCAGTAGAGGACGCAGTCGGAGACCTGCGCCAACACACAAAGCGTCAGTCCATGCATTTCCAGTACGATGCACACCATTGCACACATCGACCGCACACACTCACCGCATGCTCCAACCAGGCCAGGTGGTACACCTTAAGGGTCATCACCAGCCCTGCCTTCTTCGGCTTAAAGGCAGCCTTCGCACATGTCGTGAACGCTCGGGAGGCAAACGGCATGCCATCCCTGTCGTGCGCCCAGCTCGTGAGCACTAGAGTTTCTGCACACCACATCCGCACTGTCAGTATCAATGTCCACAATTCTCGCATTGGTGCATGACTACAAACAGTCAACGACTCCAGCGCGCGTCTCCTGCACTCACCAGGGGGGTCTGCGCCAAGCCCAATGCGCTCCCTTATCTTCTCGATACTACGCTCTTTTTCAGGTGCCCACGGGCTGGATGCGTCCCTGTCGTCACGGAACAGGCCGAGCTTGGGAAGTGCGATGTCTCGCACGCGAGCGGCAGCCCTTGTCTTCCACTCAGACAGCGTCTTGTTGAGATCCGCTCGTCGAGACTTGTCAGCCGCCAACGCCAAACAAGCAAAGTTGTGAGGCAGGCGGTCCAGCACCGCGCACACTCCGTGAGTCTTATCATCGCTGCTCGGGTAGAAGGTCATCGTCGACGTTGGCCTGTTGAGAAACATGTGAACTCTGGCTAGCTCGCAAACCCTCTGCGCACACAATGTATACACCATTAACAACATCAGCGTACACCGTGGACCATCAACGGGCACACATTGCAACCCAATCCGGTCCATCACTAAGGAACCCTTTCGGAAACATGCCCGCTCACCTTCCACGCCTTGTGAGTCGGCATATGCGCCAACGCGCGTTGCAGAATAGGAGACTTTGCTGTACTCATATGACGACCAGTAGAACCATGCGTATCTTCCTCGTCGTCCTCTCCGTCATCGTCCGACACGCCGCTCCATGTCTCGCCACGCTGACGCTTCGGGTTCATGCACCCCTGCTCCGGGTCTCTCTGCTTCTGAGCCTTACGCTTACGAGAGCCACCAGAAGGCCGCGCCATTGCATTCAAGAACAGCGCCTCCAACCGCGCGTTCTCCTTGGCGCTCTTGTCCTGAGCCCGTATGAGTTGCTCGAGGACCCTGCTCGAGATGCGCACGTCATCGCCGTCGGTGTCCACTGGGGTCCCGCATGTGCGGTCCACATGTCCGTCCACATGTCCTCGGCCTTCGCCTCGAAACACATCCGTCTCCCGCGCGCCCCGACTTTCGCGCCCGTCGGCTTTGGGCGAAGCGGTTCCCGCACACCCATCGTCGCCCGTCTTCCCCCCCGTGGCAGGTTCGTCGGATTCTTCGGGTGAGCCTGAGGCCGATGTGTCTGAGTCTGCCTCGCCATCCTCTTCATTGCGCTCGGACGATGAAGCACTCTCTGCACCAGTGCCGTCATCTGCGATGTTAAAGATGCACCAGAAAAGCACGGTACCTCATGTCAGCTATAGTTGTTGTACACGGGGGTTCTTATGTATAGACAGTACGAACACTCTCATTAATACAACGAGTCACCCATCCACGCTCTTGCTGCATACCTTGCTCCTGCTGCACCACCTCGTTTCCCTTCTTGGCCACGGTCAGACACTTAGGCAGTGTCGGCCCGCGTTTCCCGTTCGACAGCCGACCTCGCGGCATTGTCAGCTGATACGACGCTCGTAGGTACGCCGGCGGGTGTGATACACGACGGGAGCGCCCTCCCGTCCGAGTATCCTCTGAAGCAAGCGAAGTATCCATTGTAGCAACGTAAGTATCCAGTGAGATGCTCACAGAATGACGCGCGGTTCTATATTTCTACGTATATTTTCCGCTCAACTTCTTACCACACCGGAGACCAGCTTGGGCAGTGAGTTTGGTAGGCAATACGACTTCGTGGCCATTTGGATGACCGCAATCCGAAACGACTAATACATGCACACCACGTCATCCGCCACCCTGTACATCTGTGCACACATGAACCACACACCGTGCACATCCTGGTGACACAACCGTATCCTTGCAACTCGTTTGTGAGTCCACCATGTCTCACTGACATATTCAGGGTACACGTTGTTGACTTACTTCTGTTCATTATACATCTCACAAATTGCACATTACCCTAGCACACAATGTAAATACCACTACGGCTACATTGTGTACGCAAGAGCCTTCGCATTCATCAATCGTGCATACAAGCAGACAGAATGACGCGCTGCAAATCTCTAACTGCAGTACACGCTAAACACTCCGTACACCGACGTGTCTCTTGGACGTCTATGCCGCTACATCCAATATGCAGGAGGGGCTGACAACTTCTCATGTGCAACAGAGTCTTCCACACCCTCTTCGGCTTCGTTGTTCCTCGCACACCCGCCGATGCCATTGTGCACAGGGGCCGTTCCCCCACTCTCAGCATTGTCAGGGTCGTCTGGTTCGTTGGCCGCCGTGTTGTTGCTATCCACCACCCTCTGCCTCTTTGACGTACCTGTGGCAACCACTCGCTTCCTCCCTCGTTTCAGCTTCCAGTTCACGCCCTCCCGCGCCTCCCTCCAGCTCCGCCACCTCCACCACCTCCGCGCTTCCACCAGGAGCTGCAGATCTTCCTTGGTGCAACCACGCAGCATCGCCTTCTCTGCGGCTGACAGACTGACAGTGTTGGGTATCTTGTCTCGTGGCCTCAGGACGAACGCACCTGCGGCGTACGCAAACGCGGCCTCCTCCTCCAAGGTGTATGCTCCCAGCCGCTGTTGCTTACGCTTTCCTCCTTCCTTGATCAGGATCTTCACGCCGTACTTGCCGGATGCTTTCTCCAACTTGACTCCTGTATACTTGGTGGCACATGTGTTTTCGCCATCCTCTTCGTCCTCCGTGTCTGACACGAGATCCTCTTCTTCTTCGGCCTTCACCGTCTCATGGCCTCTCGTATCTCCCCACGCATCAGCTCCAGCCGGCACAGTCACCTCGAGCAGCGGTCTCCCGCGGGTGAACATCCAGTGAGGTATGGTCCCTCCCGTCAGCAGCGGGTTCTGCAGCAAGCGCGCTGTCGGATCACATGCAGCGAACGAGGAGGCCAGCGCAACCCGGGTGGCGTTGCGTACGCCATCCTCCTCTGGACTGCTGTCATCCCGCCTCTTACGACCAAATGGACACTGTGGAGTTGGTGGAGCATTCTTGGTGCCACCTGCCTCTGCGTTCGCGCCGGGTCTCACGGGGTTACCTTGCATCTGTAGTTGGGTTGCAGCGGACACCACCTCGTCGCGCCTCAATCCCACAAAATTAGCTATGACGGTGAAGCTCGCGTCCAGGTACCTCACATCGTTCTTCAAAGTTGCCATTTCCCTCATCATCTCCGTTACCCGTGCGTCATCCTCGGCTTGAGTAACCGGTGCATGCCTCACATCTTCCGTACCAGCGTTCCTCTCCCGCACCACTGCCCCCCCCTCTGTAACCCGGCCTTCGTCCTGCGGAGGGATTTCGATCCCCAGTGCTTCCAGCTGGTGAATAAGATCTCCGCTCGCGTGTGCGCACAAGTCGCGCCGCATCTCCCGCCGGTATTGGTGCGGCGTCACACCCTGAAACCAGAGCCCGCTCAATACCGTGGTGAAGTCGGTATTCACCAAGGTCTTGAGGTACTGACAAACAAAAATTCCACAGTCTCTCCTTGTTCGGCTGCTGTGGCAGCTTATCCTCCTGCAATTCGCAAAACGCACACTACAGTTAGCAATCCGTCTACCCTCGTAAACAAGCCGCTCACCGGTATGCGCCCTCAATGGTACCCTCACCCGTAATGTTATGCAATCCGCCTCCAAGAGCTGCTTTTCCACAAACTCCATGTTCGCGTCACGGTTACTCGCCTTGGCAAGTTCGGACAGCACACTGCACGGTACAGGCCGAAATCGTTAAAACAACAACTGGGTTGCTGCCAGCGACATGCAACGTCGACAGTGAACCCCGTACTCACAGCTTGGTGCCTGCAAAAATCTTCCGGGTATTCCTTGTGTTTATGCTACTGTCCAGCAAGACCAACTTCATTCGCTCTTTGCCGGGAGATTTTGCGGACTTGGTGAGCACCGATGGAGATATAGCGATGACGAGCGAGTAGTGCTCACTACGCGCAACATGAGAGGGTATGTTGGGATTAGGGTTAGACAATCATCAGTGTCACGCTAAAAAAACCGCTCACTAACCGGATAGGCACGATACGTACCCCTCTAGCACAGGGATCGCGAGATAGTCGTGCTCCAGTAGCGGAAGCCCGTTCCCCAGCGTCAAAGGCGCTCCACACGTGTTCGTCTGGAAGTACGCCTTGCAGTCCAAGGCAGCCCATGTTTTCCCGTCACGGAGAGTCGGCTTCCGGATGCTAAGCAGCCTGCAAAGTTCATGAACAAGAAAACACAGTGCACATCAAATGTTGCCCAGACATCAGATACTACGCAACCAAGCGTCAACCAGGTGACCGCCTGGACGAGACTTACACGTTGTGAAAGTCGAGCACGCCATCAGTAATCCATTGATCTTCCTCGATCGACATGAGGTCGTTCTTATCCACCTCACACCCGACACCGCGGTGATTTATTAGCGTCATGTTTCTGTACTAACACTTCACGTAATTCCGTGTGACAAGGGCCACCAAATCTTCCGGCACCGGCTCCCGCGCCGTATCCTCTTTATGAGTCGCGAACTTCCTGGCCCTTCCGGAGTCCTTAGTCTGCGGGATCGGCCCTGGATTCTTCATGTTAGGCTTGGCCTTTTTCGACGACCTGGTTCTGCACGCCGGCGGGGCAGGAACTTGGTCGTCGGAGCTGCTGCTAGTCTCGGGTTGATAGAACCGGTTGCGCTTAAATGTCAACTGCTTAGGATTCGCCATCATGATCTAACAATGACGAGAATACTGACTACGATGGCTGATTAAAACGTGAGCATGGTGGGGTTGGCTGTATGAACACATTTACGGGGAGCGCAAGCGATGAGGATACTATGGAAAAGGAAGGAGAGAGCAAGGCGTAACCCTGTTGTATCATGCCCAGCTGGTGGGACCGTCATGTAGAGCTGCAATGATCTACACCGTTGGCGCAAGGGTGCATGCGATGGCTAGGTGTGATGCGACCACTCGAGAGGCTGTGATGGATCAGCGCCATGCAGATCCACGCGTTCTAAGCCTAGGGTTTCTGATGATGTGGTCGGAGGTTGAAGGCGGGTTACCAAGCCGATGCATGCAAGCGAATATGGGGTCGTGTACCTGTAGCCCGATTTTTATACTATGGAGGCCGAATGACGCGAAAAAATGTAACGATGTACGCCGTAGGGTGAACATGGGGATATGTGTCTCATCGCGCGCCGAGTCTCATTTATGGCATGTCGGTGTACATGGTTATTAAACTCAGTGAACTAGTAAACGCGATTACAATGTGTTTTGTTACGTCAGTGTACGTTGGAGTTTGTTTACCTAAACATTCGTGATTCGCCATGACAATGAAACAAAGCTACACAATGTTATTGGTGGGCACGGAAAGAGATGAGGATAATATAAATTTGTTGATTAAATTAGTGTGCTGGTCGGTGTAGCGGTGTGTCATTAGTACACGACGAATCACATACAAAACATACACACATAAGATAGTTGTTCCTTTCACTGTAACGCGTTCGGTGCGGTTCTGTGCACACTCAACTCAGCTTCCTGCACATGTGTGTGCTCGAACCAGCCCATCTCTGTTGTAGTAGAGTGCACCAGAGGTACTGGGCAGGGTTTTCACAGCAGCAATCCCTAGGGTTTCACGGCTGTAGGATGACGGGGAACAGTTGCCTGGTGTGCAAGACGGTGTTTAAGGATGACAGCAGGTTACAGTCTCATGTAGCGAATGGGGCTGTTTGTCGCGAGGAGTTGAAGAGGAAGCGTGAACGACTTTTGTGGGCAGCATATTTGGAAGCCGTTGCGTGCGATGGAGAGAGTAGACCAAACACCCCACCGGCATCCAGGCTTAAAAACAACGATGGCAGCTTTGTCTCCGTTGCTCCAACGGTCTCGATTCCCGAAGTTAGTGTGGTTGGCGATGCGGATACACCATCCGACGGCGCTAACGCCGAGTCTTCAGAAGGCAGCGATAGGACGGAGATTTTTTATACACTGACAGAGTTGTACCAGTTTTTCCGTGACGCCGATCTGTCGCACAGGGAAGTTAACCGTCTACTACACATTTTCCGCAACCCTTGCTTCAACCTAAGGGCACTCAGACGATGGCGCAACTGGGTGGATGTGCGCCGCTGGGGCATGGCGCGAGCTCCAGCCGACATGGTCCCGTGGAAAACGGAGGAGATAGTGGTGAGGGGTCCCAAAGGACTGCAAATGAAGCTGCTACTGCACTTCCGCGACACCGAGTTGGTACGTAATGGGAGGCCAACCTGGACGGCGATGTCGGGGTGACGTGTAGATGATGATGGCCCGCATCATGTTCTCACCCACGTTCTTACGCGACGCACGCAGATCTTGAAGAAGCTGGTGCGGACGTTCTCATCCAAAAAGGGGTTCGTTTGGAAGCCGAGGAAGATTTATCGGAAGAAGAACAACGAGAGGGTATTTGAGGGACCGGAGACAGGTGATTGGATGCACTCTGCTCAGGTACGCACATGTTTGATGTTCCGTTGTCATATGTCGCGCATACTGGTAGCTGCAAGTGGTGTCACAATGCTCACCGGGCCGTGCGCTGTACATGGCAGAAGGAGATTAATGACGACCAGACACTCGTACTAGGCGTGCTGATATACAACGATAGCACGCAGGCATCACAGAATGGACGAAGGAACGCGTGGCCTGTGCTGATCTCACTTATCAACATACCCGAAGAATTGCGTGGAGTGGAGCCCGGGCACACATTGGCGGCGGTGCTTCCATTCCCGCCTGAGTGGGCTTCGCCTACGGAGAAGACGCGCGTGTTCCAGGAGGCACTGAAGATAATACTCGCGCCCATCATGCGAGAGTCTGCCAGGTACTGGGAGGGGAGGGGGGTGGGGATGATAACGCTACACGGGTGGGGAAGGGGGGGCACCCCCGTTAGTAGCCACCCTATTGAGAGATATGCACACGATCCATCACTAAGTGAACACTATGTGTGCATTGCGTCACTATGCAGCGCGCCATTACGCTTCTTCTACTGCATAGACGCGGACGGGAAGGTGCACAAGGCGGTCCCTTGCCTGTACGGATACCCTGCCGACTTCCCGGAATCCAGCAGAGCCTCCGCAACTCTTCAGCAAGGATCGCATCGGCCATGCGCTAACTGCTATGCTATGAAGGGGGAGTTGACCATGATGGTGGGGAAGTCTGATCCACGGACCCCCGATCAGCAGAGGGACATTGTTCGTCAGATTTTGGCGTGCAAGAAGAAGGGCGAGGCAAATGATGTGCGGAAGTTATGGTCAACCCATCCGATCGAGGTGTGTTTGCTGTTGCGCAGTTTGGTGGTGCGTACTGAAAGGGGGCTGGATATCATGTGGACTGCTTGACAACATTGAGTCATCTGTTGGATGGTTGCAGTGCGTGCTTCAAAGGTGGAATTTCGCAGACACAGAGTGGGGAAACGTGTACCTGGCATGCCTAGCAGACACACTGCACGTTCTGGACTCCGGTGTGCTGAGCCACATGATGGACACCTACATCGAACCTCTTGGAAAGGTTGAGATGCGGCTGCTTGAAAGGTGAGCTAGGTGTAGTCGGGTGTGAGAGCGGTAGCCAGCTCTACTCTGCAGGGGTTAGTGGGGTCCAGGCCCCCATGTGTGTCAGCGGATGACCACTTCGTACTATGTATGTGCGCTGCCGCAAGAAGGAGTTCAAGCGTTTCACTCCAAGCGTTCTCCTCCGTATCCCTGGGGGATCATTGTTCTTCAGTTCTGGCGCAAACTACGCGGCGTTCGAGCACAGGAGCATGATGCAGATAATGTCGTTACTGGTGGCAGACGAGAGTGCATTGAAGGCTGGACCGGAGGGAGAGCTGCGTGCTTTGCAGGTCAAGGCTTTCCGGCTGTTTGCCGTGTTTTACAAGGCATTTCTGGGGGTTGACAGGCACACACACACGACAACTGCGATTGCCCGGCAGCATGCGATAGCGTGAGTACTTGTATACCCCACGCCGTGGGGTTACACGGATTTATGGGAGGGTATGCTGAAAGATTGCACGGCTATTTTGAGGTCGCCATATACGATGATGCATCCAGTATTGTGCCTTGTCGGGGGTGCCGGTGCAGGTTGGTGGCGTTGCTACCGAAGGCATTTCCAACGCAGGCATCCCACTGGCAGCTCCTAAAGATACACATGATAAGACATTTGCTGGACAACGTCAAGGAGCGTGAGATGCCGCACCACTATTCAACCGAAATGTGGGAGCGCACGCACAAGGGCACGGTGAAGGGTCCAGTAAGAGGGAGCAATTGGAGCGACATACCTCGACGAATCGTGGAGGAGGAGGTGCAGCGCGAGGTGTACCGCGAGGTGGCGGCGGACGCTGGGGGTGGGCGACAGTACGCGTCCGCCTTGCGTGAGGTGTGTTAGGGGGACTTGGGGACGATGATGGCCAGTGTTGGTAGTCCAGAGTACACCGTACACCGGGGTGGAGGCGTGCTTCAAACACCGTGTGGTTCGTTGTGAGAATGCGTGTGTTACGTGCAGGCAATCAAGACGAAGAAACCGGTGCTCACGAAGAAGTGGCGGACAATGCGGATTGGCGGAGCGTCGGATCCAGTGTACGATGAGTACATAACCGCGCTGGGAGACGATATGAAGGGTTTGGCTGATGAGTTTAAGGCGTTGGGCCTGGCTACCAACAGCGTGCAGGTGAAGTGATTACAATGTGGCGGGCATGTGACGTTTGTAGTCTTACATGATGGTGCTCACCGCACTCATGATGTGCACGTGTTGTTGGTTTGGTTGGGATGGTGTGACAGGTCCACACGGCGGTGGCCATTCCGCGCACAAGAGGCGGCGAGCTGGTGGCCAAAGGGACATTTGTGAAGGCGTCGCCCCGAGAAAGGTGGTATTCGGACGTGGCGCTGCTCAATGACAAGGGTGGGGACTGGTATGCAAAATGTCTGTGCATCTTCAGGGCGGTTGACCGTGATGGGGATTGGAAGGGGTACGCATATGTGAGGTACTTGTCAAATGTTATATATGCCATATATGTCTAGGCTGTAGTGGGGTAGCCAATATTGGGTACAACCCCTTCTAGGGTTACATATTTGTACCCAACTCTGTGGGCCCACCACCTTTTTTTTTCCGCCCTACTGTTGCCCCTAGCGGGCCCTACTGCTGCGTCGCGCCCTGCTGCTGCGTCGCGCCCTGCGGTCGCGTCGCGCCCTACTGCCGCGTTGCGCCCTGCTGCCGTGTAGCGCGCGATGCTGTTGCGTCGCGCGCGCTGCCGCCGCGTCGCGCGCCCGCCAGTCGCGCCGCGCGCCTGCCCGTTACGTCGCGCGCCCGCCAGCCGCGCCGCCCACCCTGCTGCGTCGCGCGCGCTGCTGCCGCGGCGCCCGCCCTACTGCGCCGCCCGTGCCCTGCTGCACCGCCCGCGCCCTGCTGCGTCGCCCGCGCCCTGCTGCGTCGGCCGCGCCCTGCTGCGCCGCCCGCGCCCCGCTGCGCCGCCCGCACCCTGCTGCGCTGCCCGCGCCCTACTGCGCCGCCCGTGCCCTGCTGCACTGGCCGTGCACCGCTTTTCTGCCTACTCGTGCGCCACTTTCTGCATACCCGCACGTCGCTTTCTGCAGCCCGTGCACTGCACTCTGCCTACCCGTGCGCCGTTTTCTGTCTACCCGCACGTCGTTTTCTGCACACCGTGCACCGCTTTTCTGCCTACCCGTGCACCGCTTTTCTGCCTACCCGTGCGCCGCTTTCTGCCTACCCGTGCGCCGCTTTTTGCCTACCCGTGCGCCGCTTTCTGCCTACCCGCGCGTCGTTTTCTGCAGCCCGTGCACCTAGCACTATGGCCACCCTTCGTGTTCTTTCTTTCGATCCCGAGGGCCGCCCTGTAGAGTTCGACTCCTGGCTAGATGACTTGCAGCTCTACCTCATAAGCACCAGCAAAGACGAGATCTCACTCTTTGACCACACCTCCGGGGCCCTAGCCGCTCCTGGTGATACAGCTGCCCTTAGCGAGCGCTCTCAGTGGCTGACGCGCGACGCTGCTGCCCGCCTTGCTATCCGCAACCACCTGCCGCTAGCGGAACTCAAGCACTTTGGCGAGCACAAAACCGCTAAGGCCCTGTACGACGCTGTAGTTGCTCGCTACTCCTCCCCTGCCACTGCTGCGCTCAGCCGCCTCATGCTGCCGTACCTGTTCCCCGAGCTGTCGAGCTTTGCCACCGTAGCCGACCTCATCACCCACCTTCGCTCTAGTGACGCTCGTGTCCGTGCCGCACTCCGCAAGGAGTTTGTTGCCCAGCACCCCCCTCCGATGTACTGGACGCTCCACTTTATAGTGACCTGCCTCCCTGACACCCTTCGCTCAATCAGGGACCACTTCCTAGCGCGTTGTCCCTCCGACCTCACCATAGACCTCCTAGAGGAGCACCTCTTAGCCGCTGAGAGCAGCATTGTTAGTGTGGCTGCTGCTCGTGGCGCTCCTCGCACCCCCATCTTTGAGGGGTGCGCTTCTTCCCCTCTTGCCCCCTCCTACGCCACTGCTGCCGCTGTAGACTTCCTCGGAGCTGACTCAGTTGGTGCTGCCTCTACTTCTACCGGGCGGCGCCGCACCGGCAAGGGCAAGGGGGGCAAGGGCGGTGGTGGAGGTGGGGGCGGAGGAGGAGGTGGAGGAGGTGGGGGTGGCGGTGGGAGTGGAGGCAGTGGCGGCGGGAGTGCTGGTGGGAGTGGTAGCGGCGGTGGTGGAGGTGGTGGTGGTGGCGGCGGTGGGAGTGGCGGTGGTGGCGGTAGCGGCGGTGGTGGTGGTAGCGGAGGCGGTGGCGGTCGTGGTGGAGGCGCTGGGCAGCGACAGCAGCAGCAGCGGTCCCTTACGCCTCAGCAGCTTCGTGAGTGGTTGGCTCAGAGGGGTACGTCTGGGGGTACTCGCTGTCCGTATGTCATTCGCACCGGTGAGCGTGCTGGTCAGACATGCGGCAAGCCCCACCCCCAGCAGCGTTGCTTCTCCCGCCTTGACGACGCCTGGCGTGAGGAGATGGGTGCAGAGGTTGAGACCCCTCGCTGGTTTGATCTGCTTAAGAAGGGTGTAGACATTTTTGCTCTTGACTATGATGCTATTCTTGCTGCCATGTATGCATTGTCTGTTAGTGCTGAGGGTGACTGCTACCTGTGTCTGCCGCCTGATCCAGGTATAGAGCCAGCAGCTCTTGGTGCTTGCGAGTCTGCGCTCTCAGGTACCGCGTCAGCTGCCTTAGGTGTGAGTGAGTCTGCTCTGTCATGTACTGCGCCTGCTACCGCCTTACACAACTTCACTCTTGACTCAGGTGCTTCCAGGTGTTTCTTCCGTGACAGCACAGTCCTCACACCGCTCCCTGCACCAGTTGCAGTCTCCCTGGCTGACCCCTCGGGGGGTCCAGTCCTTGCACGGTCTACCACTGTGCTTCCTTGCCCAGCGGTCCCGTCTGGTTCGCTGTCAGGTCTCCACCTCCCCTCGTTCTCTACGAACTTGGTGAGCAACGCTGTCCTTCAGGACCACTGGGTTGATACCTTCACCCCTGGAGGACAGCGTGTGGCGATCTGTACGTGCTCCAGGACTGGGCGACACCTGGCCACGTTCACGCGTGCGCCAGGGTCGAGCCTTTACACACTGACCACTGTGTCTCCCCAGGTAGCTGCTGTCGGTCAGGCGTCTGCGTCAGGTCAGCTAGACTCCCCTTGCTCGTGTCGCTCCCTGTCGCACCAGACCATTCTCTGGCACCACCGTCTGGGCCACCCCTCCCTGCCCCGTCTTCGTGACATGCACCGTCGCGTCCTTGTGTCTGGTCTTCCCCGGAATCTGCCTCCTCTCCCTGCTTCGCCTGCCCCTGCCTGCCTTCCTTGCGTCGAGGGGCGGCAGCGCGCCGCTCCTCACTCCTCCTCGTTTCCTCCGACAGAGGCTCCGCTGCAGACTCTCCACATGGACGTGTGGGGCCCCGCCCGCGTTTGCGGACGGGGTGGAGAGCGGTACTTCCTGCTGGTCGTTGACGACTACTCGCGTTACACCACGGTCTTCCCCTTGCGCACCAAGGGTGAGGTCCCTGCTGTCCTGATCCCTTGGATCCGAGTGGTTCGTCTACAGCTACGCAGGAGGTTTCAGACCGACCTCCCTGTTCTGCGTCTGCACTCTGACAGGGGCGGAGAGTTCGCCTCCGACCTCTTGCGCGGCTTCTGTCAGGAGGAGGGCATCACCCAGTCTTACACGCTTCCGGGCTCACCGCAGCAAAATGGGGTTGCTGAGCGCCGCATTGGCCTGGTCATGGAGATCGCTCGTACCTCCTTGATCCATGCGGCGGCTCCCCATTTTCTGTGGCCGTTTGCGGTCAGGTACGCCGCACAGCAGCTCAACCTCTGGCCCCGTGTCTCTATTCCAGAGACTTCGCCCACACTGCGGTGGACGGGGGAGGTTGGAGATGCGTCGGTGTTCCGAGTCTGGGGTGCCCGTGCTCTTGTTCGCGATACGTCCGCGGACAAGCTCTCCTCCCGCACCCTTCCCTGTGTCTTCCTTGGCTTTCCGACTGACGCGCCTGGCTGGCAGTTTTACCACCCCGCCTCGCACACTGTCCTGTCTTCTCAGGACGTCACTTTTGACGAGTCAGTCCCTTTCTACCGCCTCTTTCCCTACCGCACTGCTCCTCTCCCTCCCCCGCCGCTCTTCCTTGCTCCAGGTCCCCCTCCGGTAGACCCCCTCCCCCCCCAGGGTCCTGCTCCTTCAGGTGTGTCTCAGGTAGACCCGCCCCCCTTAGCTGAGCCTGTCGAGGTCACTAGCGACTCAGGTGCTGCTGCGGGTGGTACTGCTCGAGGTGCTGCGTCTGGAGGTGCTGAGTCTCGGCGTGAGGTGCTGGAGGGTGCGGAGCCTGGGGGTGCTGAGCCGGTGCGTGAGGTGCTGGAGAGAGCAGAGCCTGAGGGTGCTGTGCCGGTGCGAGAGGTCCTGGAGGGTGCAGAGTCTGGACGCGCTGAGCCTGAGGGTGCTGGACCGGTTACTCGCCGGCCCCTTACACCAGCGGAGCTGCGAGAGTGGTTTGCGGTTCGTCAGCGACTGCGGAGGCGTCCTGGAGTTGGCGGTACTGCAGTTGGTGCTGGAGACACTAGTGCTACCGCAGGCCCTGGAGGTGCTCGTACCGGGGGTACTCGAGCTGCCGGGGCCGGTAGTTCTGGGGGTGCTGCTGGAGGTGCTGCTCGAGCTGCCGGTGGTGCTGGTGGTGGTGCTGCTGGCTCTGGGGGTGTTGGAGCTACTGGTGGTGCTGCTGCTGGCTCTGGGGGTGCTGGAGATACTGGAGGTGCTGCTGCTGGCTCTGGGGGTGCTGGTGCTGCTGGAGGTGCTGCTGGAGCTGGTGGAGCTGCTGGAGCTGCTGGTGGTGGTGCTGCTGGTTCTGGGGGTGCTGGAGCTACTGGTGGTGCTGCTGCTGGCTCTGGGGGTACTGGAGCTGCTGGAGCTACTGGAGGTGCTGCTGTTGGCTCTGGGGGTGCTGAGCGGCCAAGGCCGTACTTCGTTCCGCTCCTTGAGCAGGTTCTTGGCCTCCCGCCTTCTCCTGCTCCTCCCCCTTCCTTAGAGTGTCCACCGCCTGTCCTGTCGCCGTCACAGCTACAGCCCACCTCCCCACTGCCTGCTCCGTCTCCTTACGCTGGTCCGACTGGAGGTCTTACTGAGCGTCGTGAGCCTGCGTCTCGTCCTGTGTCGCCTGTCCGTGTTGCTCGCACTGGTGCTCGTGGTTCGCGTCAGCGTTCTCCTCCTGTCCCCGGTACGCACCGGATGTCTCTGCGTCCTTCCACTGCTCCGCAGTGAGTCCCTCTGCCGTCTCCTCCTGAGTCCTCTCTTCCTGCCCTTGCTGACCCAGAGTCTGACTCCCTTCGTGCTGCTAGTCCCACTGTCACGCGTCTCCTGGCTACTGTTGTCACTGACCCTTCCTTTGAGTCCGCTGCTGCGTCTGCGCTAGTTGCCGAGCTTGTAGACTTTGCTGCTCGCTGTCGTCTAGACTACGCTGCCAGGCTTGTTGCTGAGTCTGATTCTGTCTGTCCTCCGTCCGTCGGGGGTGAGTGTGCCCTTGGCACAGACGTCCTTGAGGACAGGCAGGAGGAGTTCCAGTGTTTGGCTGCTGCTTCACCTCATCTCGTGTCCATGCTGCTTGCCCCTGAGGGAGACCCGGATGCACTTGACATCCCGACTCCGCGCTCGTACGCAGAGGCGGTTGAGGGTCCCTACTCCTCTCAGTGGCAGGCAGCCATGGATGCAGAGATGGCTTCCTGGAAGTCCACACGCACCTACGTCGACGAGGTTCCCCCACCTGGGGCGAACATCGTCAGTGGCATGTGGATCTTCAGGGTGAAGCGGCCGCCGGGCTCTCCGCCTGTCTTCAAGGCGCGTTACGTGGCTCGTGGTTTCAGTCAGCGACAGGGAGTTGACTACTTTCAGACCTTCTCTCCCACCCCGAAGATGACCACTCTTCGGGTGCTACTGCACGTCGCTGCTCAGCGTGACTACGAGCTTCACTCCCTTGACTTCAGCACAGCTTTCTTGCAGGGCAGCCTGCACGAGGAGATCTGGCTGCGCCGCCCACCTGGCTTCACTGGGTCGTTTCCCCCTGGTCCCCAGTGGAGCCTCCGGCGGCCAGTCTACGGTCTCCGCCAGGCACCTCGTGAGTGGCACGACACACTGAGGACTACACTTGCGGCTCTTGGGTTTGCTCCTTCCACTGCTGACCCGTCGCTGTTTCTACGCACCGACACTTCGCTGCCGCCGTTCTACATCCTCGTGTACGTCGACGACTTGGTCTTTGCTACTGCTGACACTGAGGCACTGACTCTAGTGAAGTCGGAGCTGCAGAAGAGACACACGTGCACAGACCTGGGTGAGCTGCGCAGCTATCTTGGCTTGCAGATCACTCGGGACAGAGCACGCCGCACCATCACTCTGACCCAGTCACACATGGTGCAGCAGGTCCTTTAGCGCTCGACTTCCAGTTCTCCTCGCCACAGTCTACTCCTCTGCCTACTGGTCACTCGCTCTCAGCTCTGCCTTCGGATGAGTCCGTAGAGCCGAGTGGCCCGTATCCAGAGCTTGTGGGCTGCCTCATGTACCTGATGACCTGCACTCGCCCTGACCTCGCTTACCCTCTTAGCATCCTGGCACGCTACGTTGCGCCCGGGAGACACCTTCCAGAGCACTGGAAGGCAGCTAAGAGGGTGATGCGTTACTTGTGCAGTACGTCAGGCATGGGGCTCGTGCTTGGAGGACGGGGTCGAGTTGTCCTCACTGGTCACGCAGACGCTTCTTGGGTTGACGACTTGGCTACGCAGCGGTCGTCACAGGGTTACACCTTCAGCCTTGGCTCCGGTTCTGTTTCTTGGCGGTCTACCCGCTCGTCTTCTGTTCTTAGCTCCAGTTGTGAGGCTGAGATCTACGCAGGGGCCATGGCTGCACAGGAGCTGCGTTGGCTCACCTACCTGCTGACCGACCTGGGCGAGGCGCCTCGTTCTCCTCCAGTCCTGTACGTTGATAACAAGGCAATGCTTGCCTTGTGTCGCGAACAGCGATTGCAGCACAGAACGAAGCACATCGCCCTTCGCTACTTCCTTGCTCGGGAGCTGCAGCAGCGTGGTCAGCTTCGACTTGCCTACGTGGCCTCTCAGGCCAACACTGCTGATGTGTTCACCAAGGCTCTTTCGCCTCGTGACCATCAGCGCTTCTGTACTGCTCTTAGCCTTGTTCCTGTGTCCTCCCACTTACTTACTTCTTGACCTTGTCTGTACTGTGATCTATACTTTATACCTGCATGCCTGCACTTGTTAGGTAGTGATCACTGTTCTGTCGCTTTTCATATATATATATATATATCTCTGCATGCGGACTGGCCTTGTGGCCCTTTGCTCATGCTCGGACTGTGTGGTGACGTTGTGATCCACCCTGAGCTTGCTGTGCTTTTCTTGACTGGTCTTGTGACCCCTTGTTCTCCCCCACTTTGCCTATGGGGGTGTGTCAAATGTTATATATGCCATATATGTCTAGGCTGTAGTGGGGTAGCCAATATTGGGTACAGCCCCTTCTAGGGTTACATATTTGTACCCAACTCTTTCATAGTCCACTCATTCCTAGTCCATACTATTGACAGTACTATGAGAAGGCTGGGAGGTGCAAGCTCACGGGATGTACGCTGTTGCACAAGACAGTGGAGGATGTGAGGTTCTCGGTGGTGGAGCTGAAAAGCCTGCAGAGAGTTGTGCACGTGTGCCCTTCGTACAGCAACAAGAAGGTGCAGCTAGTAAACAGGTTTCTACTATGCGAGTGACGCAATGCGTTATCAGACAGTGGTTGCAGCGATGAACTTTGCATGGGGAATCTATGCGTAGTGCGTTTTTTATGTGTAGAGGCGCGGTTTGATGGAACTTGTGTTATCCAGCGGTGATGTTATTGTGCGCTCAGTGAACGGATGATAAGACGTGCAATCAGGTATATGTGTGCAGGTATATGTGTGCAGTATCGAGGTTGGCATATGAAGCCTATAACGCATACGGGTACGCTTATTCCTTGTGCGGTCGGGGTTGCACATCTGCGATGTATGGTGGTGCACACTCGCGGTCTCAGGCAGTTGGCTGTTCGGATATGGGTGACGAGTACGTGGCATCGTGGGGGCGAGATGTCCTATGTGATCGTTATAGGTGGGGGTATAACAGGAGTGCGTTATCACTGTGCGGCGCAGGGATTGTGTTCGGTTGGTTGTGTGGCCAATGTCAACTGCTGTACATAGTGTGCGTGCAAGGGCAAGCCGGGGGTACGTTACGGTCAAATGAAACATATATAGGAGGATGTCGTGTGCACTTCATTGCATACTTGCGTACCAGATAACCAGTGTGTTACAATGGGTGACCTGATGGGCCTGCTTGCTACCGCGCGCCCTGATGACGTGTTCTGCTTCCACGAGATTAATTTTCTTCCCAGCCGGCTGCCGAAGTCGTACATTCCGGATAAGCGCAATGTGGTGGAGCGTATCGTCAGCGTCGGCATCCTCTACAATGCGACGGGGAGTTGTTCCGCGGTGCCTCTGGTAGTGCTAGAGCCATCCAATAGGCCCGAGCGCCGGTGGGCGAGCGCGGCTTCGCGCAAGGTGGCCGTTCGGTATACGAACCGCGGGCGGTTGACGCCGGAGGTATGGATGAGTGCGCATTGTGCATTTTTATGGTTGGACGTGCTTAGCACGTGTGAGTACATCAGCAGCGCGTCCATCTCCGTTGTATTTGCGTACCGCAATGGCCTATGGTGACGTGATCGCTATGTGGTATTCACTGCACACAGGTGTTCACGGAGTTTGTGGAGACCGTCAATGGTGTGCACTTCAGCCGTGATCGCAACACCATCATCCTCACCATTCACAAGGCGCATCGCATCACCGGCGAGGTGGCGCCGCCCGTCACGGAGCACGGCTTCAGTGTGCAGCACCTCACCAACACTCGAATCGTCAACATTCGTGGATCGGTTCCGAAGACGGGCCTGCCGCACCTGCAGGGAGTGGGTGACGCGCTGAAGGCGTATTACCGCGTTATGCTGATGAGGTGTGCGATAGGGTCCAAGCGGTTCCAGTTCGACTATTCGGCTTCCATCGCTGATGTCGACTATAATGACATGCTCGAGTGGCTGGGAGAATCGTGGACTCGTGTGCGCGCGGCAACTATGCAGCGGAGCTGGTGGCGCGCTGGATGCGTGCCGGCGAGCTGGCCGCCCCTGATGGCGTACCTGGGTGACACGTGCGCAACCGGCATGTTTGAGCCTATTATTTCGGTATGCGTCGATTTGCAGTTGCTTATCGAGAAGTTCAAGGTGAGGCCTGCGTGCTACATGACGGCCGCGGATTTTATCAACTGCGACGCGGGACTATGCGTGGAGCAGGGGTTCAGAGCCACACCTGCTGCCAGCGCGTCCGATGACTCGTCGGGCGAGATGAGCCTGCCGGACGACCCATTGCTGCGGGACGAGCGCAGCAGGAGGCGCGTGATACGCAACGTCACAAACCCGTACGTGGAGCGTGCCGATGAGCTCGGCATCCCCCCAGCGGCTGTGCCTGCAGATGTCGGAGCATCGACCCAGGAGGTGATTTCCCGCCTATGCAGGACGCCTGTCAAGAGGGCACGCGCGGGGGGGCGAGCTGAGGATGGGACAGCCGAAGAAGTGCTGCAGAGTGATGAAGTGCTGGAGAGTGATGACGACCACTGATGCGCCTGGCAGTAGTGGGGTTTGGTTGTGGGAGTTGACTATGTGCGGTACCGTACGTAGGGGGGACGCATTGTTGATGTTGTAGTTGTGGTTGTTATTGTGTGCGCAATTTTATTGGGAGTTGGTGGAATATTTTTGGCTGATGTGACTATAAGCAAACGTAGTGTGCACACACATGTTGTATTGTGACGGAATGAACGAAGCGCCATAGTTATATCGCGGATTTTGGATCGAAGGAGTTCGGAGCTGCGAGTGCGGCTCGAGATGAAGGTGTGCGCTTCGCAATTCCTACATGTTTGCGGAAAAGTTACAGCCAAGTCACTTTTGTGTGTACGATGACGCTGTGCGTTTCTGATGTGCAAAATGTTGCGATTTGGGTGCCGTGTTTTCAAGCAGCTTTCCGCAACTTTCTCGCAAGGCCAATGCAGAAAAACCTTCGGGGGGCAAAAATCGCAACTTTCCTTTTTCGCGATGGACGTTTGAGTACAGTAGCGGCATGATCGCGTTTTCCCCACGTTCGGATCGTTGACTTCGTTGACGGGAGGTTAGGAGCGTCTAAGGCCGAGGACGGTCGAGCTGAAGCAGAATGGCGGAAGGGGTGCGCGCGGAGTATGAGGCGCGTTCTGACCCGGCGCCTGCTGCGGTAATGAACAGCCATAGGAACAGCGGGTACTGTCACGGAGCGATTGCAACCGCTAACAAGCACAAGGGGAGGCGTGAAGAGGGGCATGGCTGTACACTACAGTGTGTACCATGAGTGGTGGTTGTACTTAATTGCCAGCAAAGAGCCTGATTAGTTACCGGTGAGTCCAGCTAGGCGAAAGCGGGAGACGTCGTTGTGGCACAGACAACGAACCGAGAGTAGAGGTTTGTGTAAGCAGCGGTGAAGGCGGAAGACACGGCACGACTTGGAGAGAAAGCAGTGGAACGGGGAGTGCATGCGGAGGTGGGGCAGGGAACAAGGTCAGGCGGGAATCCAGGGGGGGCGCAGGGGGGGAGTGGTGGTGGTAGGCAGTGGCACTGATGGGATGGGGTGGGGTGGAGGGAGGGACGAATGGGTGAAGGCGGTTGGTTGTTGCCCGCTGGGCTGAATTCCCGTCGAGACGCATGTCGCATTCCAGGTGCCTTCTCCAGGTTTGGTTTTGTTGCAGTCTGTGCTCTACAGTGTTGGAAATAAGAAGTCGCTAGAGCGCAGCGGAAGCTCTAGGAATTAACGACGTCCCTACGGCGGGGCTATTGGTCACTCAGAGGTAGCTCTCCTGGCTTGTAACATGGTGCCAAAGCAGCGGCCGAGGGTAGGCCGGACACAAGCTTGAGAATTGTGTAATATGAGCAAGGCATTACATTCTGTTATATAGCAAACGCATAGGGCAAACAGTTACCAAGGCTGCGTCGCTTTGGTTGCCTTGTTACAGTCGCGCTGGCGAGACTTTTCAGCTTCGGCAAGGGCGCGGTATCCTGCCGCGTCCCACAGGTCAGTTTCGTGTACTGTAGACGATGCATCCTGCTGTCGATTCGACTCTTGAGCTGCCACGCGGGTCGCAACCGCTGTGCTCGGTTGCGCCCCGTTGACTCGCCACCACTTCGAACAGTGCACTTATAATAAAAGCATACAAACATATTCTCAACATACAGTACTTGAGACCTTTGTCTGTTCGTTAGTCCCGCAGCATGCGGCAGTTCCGAGTCGCATGCCATCGAGGTACATTTATATTATTGCAACACCGGAATGTGTATTTGCAGCTAACTCGGTCCACTATATACATGCATATCAGCTCTGCAACAAACACCAGGAAATCTTAGCCTTCGTCTCAAGAGTTAATAACAGTGTCATACGGATAGAAGCCTCCAAAACAGCAAATGATTATTATAAGTTCAATATAATTACTGTATAAGAAGGGAAACAATATATAAGCACATTCATGGTTTGCAGGTAAGCACATTTATGGAACAAATAACAGTAGACGCCTTGCCTGCAGCCCACAGGCAGGTTCCATTAACACAGAAGCTGTGCAGAGTCCTCTTGCCTCCCCACGCCCTACACGCGGCCCTTCCTGGGCTTGGAAGAGCGCTTCTTGCAGTCAGGCAGGGGCTTCCCACAGAGCTTGGGGTTGCCGGGGCGGAAGCAGGAGGTGGGCAGGTCGGAGAGAGAGGGGGGGATGGAGCCAGAGAGGGCATTGCCAGCGAGGTGCACTTGCAGGGAGGGGGCAGCAGCACGCAGCAGCGCAGGGATGGTGCCTGACAGCCCGCTCCACGACACGTCCAGCTCTTGCAGGGCTGTCAAAGACGCCAGCCCTGCAGGGATGCTGCCGCTCATGCGGTTGCGCGCCGCCTGCAAGGAGTGCAGAGCGGTGAAGCGCGAGAGCGACGAGGGGAGCGAGCCGGAGAGCTGGTTGGTGGAGACGTTGAGGGAGAGGAGGGAGGAGGCGCAGGAGGAGGAGGAGGGGAGGAGGGAGGAGAGGGGGCCGGAGAAAGCGTTGGAGGAGAGGAGGAGAGAGGCGAGGCGCTGCTTGCCCTGGCAGAAGGCAGGCAGGGAGCCTTTGAGCTTGTTGCGTGAGAGGTCCAGATGGGTGAGCACGGGGGCGAGGGCTAGTGAGCGGGGCAGAGAGCCTGAGAGCAGGTTGTCGGAGAGATCTAAGCGGGATAGGGCTGTGAGGCCGGTGACAAGCGCATTGGAGATGCTTCCTGTGAGTTTATTGGAAGAGAGGTCCAAGTGGGAGAGGGGGACGAGGGAGGAGCTCTGGTTGCTCCCCTGGGGAGGGATTGGGATGGGGCCAGAGAGCCGGTTGTGGGAGAGGTCGAGCAGCGACAGGCACGCGGAGAAGACGGAACTAGAGATGCTCCCAGTGAGCTCATTGTGGCTCAGCCGAACCTCTGCCCCACACGGATGCACCATCCTTGCTGGAGCAGCTGTCACGTTCCCCCAAAATGGTAAGGACTTTTCTGAAAGAGTGCCAGAGAACGCATTGTAGGAGAGGTCCAGGTAGGTCAGGCTCAGCAGCCCATATCTGTGACCCAAAACCGGCAGATTTCCAGCCATTGCATTGTGAGACACGTCCAGACTTCTCAAATCCCTAACTTGCCACGTGGCAATCCCATCAAGCTGGTTCCAGCTCACGTTCAGATGCACCATGTCTGGCGGTGTCGGCGGAACTTTTCCGGTGAGCTGGTTGTGGGACAAGTCACATGATTTCAGGGAGCCATTGAGCTCGGGAATGGTTCCAGACAGCTGGTTGTACGACAGATCAAGCGTCTCCGTGTAAGCTGTGACGGCAGGAATTGAACCCGTGAGCAGGTTGTGTGACAGGTCCATCTCGCCCGGCAATGTGCGTTCCAGGAGCGGGGCAGGGATGGGTCCCGACAGCTGGTTGTGTGACAGACGCAGCACCCTCGAGTGGCAACCGTAGAAGTTCACAAAGAGGTCATTCAGCGGGGTGCGGATGCGGTTGTGTGAGAGGTCCATGTAGGTGGTGCTCCAGGAGGCTTTGCCGGGGCTGCACATGAGGCGGTTGTGTGAGACGTTCAGCGTGTGGAGGTATGGCTGGAGAGGGAAGAGCGCGGCTGCATCGCCTGACAGCTGGTTATTGCTGGCGTCCAGACGGGCCAGCAGCGGGAACACCCCCCCGAGACCCCACGAGACAGGCGCACTGTCGGCGGTACTGCCATCGTCGGTAGTAGCAGCAGGGGAGGGAAAGGCGGCAGCGAGTGCAGAGACGTCCCCCTGGAGGGCGTTCCCCTGCAGCTGCAGGTCTCGGAGCATCCAGAGCGCGCCGAGCGCCCTTGGCAAGCTGCCGTCCAGCCGGTTGTGGTCCAGCGCCAGGCGCGTCAGCCCCGTCAGAAGACTCACGGCAGCTGGAATGGACCCCGAGAGAGCGTTCCCCCCCACGTCTAGACTCTCCAAACTCGGTGACGGCTGCGCTGCTGCTGCTGCTGCAGTGGTGGTTGGAAGGACCTCTCCCGTGAGGTTGTTCCCGCGGAGAGTGAGCTCTTGCAGCGAGGGGAGGGCGAAGAGGGCGGGGGGGATGGAGCCAGAGAGGTGGCGGTTGGAGGAGAGGTCGAGAGCGACGAGGTGAGAGAGGCGTGAGAGGGACGGCGGCAGGCCGCCGGAGAGGGCGTGCCCGGAGATGCGCAGCGATGTGAGGTGCGTCAGCTGCCCCAACGCCTCTGACAGACTCCCACTCGCACTGCTGCTCGAGCTGCCGCCAGGCAGGCCCTGCAGGAAGAACGAAACCGTATTGGGAGGCTGCGGAACGTCGTGCGCGCATGTCAGGTCTCCGTACTGGTCGTATTCGCATTCGGCCAATTCCGGGACGAAGTTGGGGTGCAGCATGACGTTGGAAGCGCCTATCAGGTGCAGCGTGTCCACGTGTCCGTCTGCTGTGCACCCCACGCCGTACCACGCACACGCGCTGCTGCTGCTCGCGTCCCAGCTGCGCAGTATCTCCGCCCACGAGCTGTTTCCGCCATCCGCCACCGATTTCGCCACTGCGCCCCCCCCTGCTCCTCCCGCTGCTTCACCTCCTGCGGCTTCCCCCAGAAGTGCATGGCGCACCGCCAGCAGCGCAGCAGTCTCCGCAGCGGAGGTCCGCACGTCAGGCGCCGGCGCGGGGAGGTACCCCGCGCCCACGGCGCCCGCCATGCGCGCGCTGTTGTTGCTCACGCGCAGCACGTCCCAGTCGTAACTCCAATCACCATACCGCGAGTCCGAGCGCGCGTCGAACAGCGGCCCCTGCAGGTCGTTAAACCGCAGGTCCACGCGCGAAAATTCGCTGTAAAACACCTCGGGAATGCCGCCGGAGAAGTTGTTGTGCGACAGATCCAAAGCCCCGGACGGAAGCACCGCGAAAGCTTTCAGGCTGCCCGAGAGGCTGTTGTGGCTCAGGTCCATCATAAACCCACGAAAGGGCTTGCGCCCCGACTGCGCGTTCGTCGCGAGGAACAGGTCGGGCGGAACGTTCCCCCGCAGCCCCGCGTGCGGAGCGCTGAGTAGCTGTAGCTTCGCGGGAAGCACGCAGCTGTGCAGAGAGCCCTCATCCTCCTCCTCACCTCCGCCGCCGCCGCCACCGCCGCCGCCGCCCAGGTCGTTGAAGCCGAGCCAGAGCTTGCGAGATGGCAGAAGCGCGTCGCAGAACGGCCCAGTGAGCGCGTTGCTGTCGAGCCGCACCTCGTCGAGCGCCTTGAGGGAGTCGCGCAGCGCAGCGGGCACCGCGCCGGATAGACGGTTCTCCCCCAGGTCGAGTTTCCGCAGCGCCGTCATCTCCGCCAGCGCGGGCGGAATGGCGCCGGACAGGCTGTTGTTGCGCAGGATGAGCGCAGTAATGCTCCGCGAATACGCGCCCGCATCACCTGGGAGTTCCCCCGTGATGTTGTTGCTCTGCAGGTCCAACTGGCGCAGCGCAGGCGCGCGGAGAAGGGCGCGCGGAAGCTCCCCAGAGAGCGCGTTGCCGGACAGGATAACCTCTTCCAAAGACGAAGAGTACGCGTCGGGCCCGTCGGGAAGGAACCCCGATAGGCCTTGAAACTGAAGTTGAAATTCCGGGTCGGTACTGAGTGTGCTCAGATCCACGTGGCGGAGCGCGGGCAGGCGGAAGAGGCCCGGCGGAATGGGCCCGGAGAAGTTGTTTTCGGGCATGACGATTTCCGTCAGCTTCTGGAGGCGCGTGACGGAGTCTGGCAGGTCTCCGGCGAGGCACGAGTGGCGGAAAACAAGCGATGAGAGCTCCGCGAGGTCGCCAATGGCGGGCGACAGCGCGCCGGGCGGACAGCTCCCTCCGCTCCCGCCGGGCCCGGGCATATCCTGGCGGCTCGGGTCGGAGTAGATGCGCGTGATGCGGCCGGCGGGCGTGCATTGGAACGGGCTCCAGTCGGGGCTCCAGTCGCAGGGCGAGGGCACAATGGGGCAGTACGTGACGTTTCCGTGTTGGTCGAACATGTCGTCGTGCCAGAAGAACATCCCCTCGGGCAGCGCCGCGTTGCCGTCGTGCCAGAAGAACATCCCCTCGGGCAGCGCCGCGTACACCGCGCGCACGGCTTCCCGGTCGGCCTCCGCCACCTCCGCGACGCACTTCGGCTTGATGTATGCTTCCGCGGGGCAGAGGAGGGCGATGAGCGCGAGGAGAGCGAGGAAAGTAAGGAGCGAGGGGACGGGGAGGGAGGACGGGAGGCCACGAGAGAATGACGCCATAATGTTGTGTCAGAATGGAAATATGCGGATAAGAATGGGAGTGTAAGATTGGAGAAGCGGAAATAACACTACAAGTATATAGCCCCTACTACGTCGGCGACAACTCGAGCACTACTGGCGCTTGTATAGCTATGCTGGGCGTTGTTGCACGGATTTTTGTGGGCGATACTCGAGGGAGGTCGAGTGAGTAGTAGTGGTAGTACCTGTGACGTTGAGTAGCATGATCGGGGTTTTCCCACGCTCAAAACGTTGACTTCGTTGACGGGAGGTCAGGAGGGACTAAGGCGGAAGGAAGTTTAGCGGAAGCAGATTGGCGAAAGGGGTGCGCGAGGAGTACGAGGCGCGTTCTGGCCCAGCGCTTGCTGCGGGAATAGACAGCCATAGTAACAGCGCGTGCTGTTACAGCGCGCTTGCAGCCGCTAAGGGCGTGTCTGAAGTGAATTTCGACGTTTGCCGACGAAACTTTCGTCGACGTTCCTTGACGAAACTCGACATCCGTTTTCAGCTGTGTTCACTTCAGACACCCACACGACAAAATAACCCACACGTGCCATAGGAACACTGTTATAAGTTGCCCATGAAAATTCGACGTGGAATTAACAGAATCATTCATGTAACTCAATTGTTTGCAATCTCGCGAATTTCGCTTAGCATAGATTGTTGCTGGTAACACCGGATATTCTACTGTCACATTGCCAGCGAAATTTCTCTAGCACGTGTCGCTCTCGTCTTAGTTCTTATTCACGTGTGTTTGCCACAGCTATGCAGACATGGCGTGTCGAAGAATTGTTTTTGAAACACTCACTGACTACAGTGACTCAAACAGCTGCCCGGTATCACTGTTCGACATCCCTCGACATGTGCACGAACGTCGAGTTTCGTCGAGGGATGTCAGGCTGCACTTCAGACACCAACACGCGTGGGTCCCACGGATGAGTTTCGTCGACGAAATTTGACGAAACTCGACGTTTGCACTTCAGACACGCCCTAACAAGCACAGGGGAGGCGTGAAGAGGGGTACTGGTGGTGCAACCAAGTCACTACAGTGTGTTCCATGAGTTGTATTTTTGCCAGCGGAGTGCCTGAATAGTTTCTGGTGGGTCCAGGGAGGCGAAGTCGAGAATTTCACGACGTCGTGAAACAGGCACCAACAAACCGAGCGAAGAGAATTTTGGAGGGAAGACACGGCACGACTTGGAGAGAAAGCAGTGGACGGGGACTTATGCGGAGTGGGGGAGGGAGCAGAGTCAGGCGGGGGGAATCTGGGGAGGGAGGAACAGTTGCTTTTGTGCGGTGGGGTGGGGTGGAACGAATGGGTGAAGGCGGTTGGTTGTTGCTGGCTGCATTGAATTCTCGCCGAGACGCATGTCACGTTCCAGGTGCCTCTTCCAGGTTCGGTTGTTTGCTGTACAATACTTGAGGCCATGCCATGTTCGACAGGTCCGCAACATGCGGCGGGTTCCTCGAATTCCATGTATAAATCATCTTTCTACAGTGAGATAGGTACTTGCATGCTTCCGAATCACTACCACAATGCTTCACACTCAAGTATGAAAACTAAGCATTTTATCCGCCCAAGTAGCCTGTCTCGAGGTACTCAATTAGCGGAACATGGACATCCTGCACTGCAGTGTCGCTCAGCAGCAAGTCAAGGTGAGAGTAACGAGGCAGCTCCAAATGAGTCACGGTAGGACCAGCAGCACCGGTAGAACTTGCGCTGGTGGTGCTTGCAGGTGTGAGCTGCGATAGTAGCTTCTGGATGTTGGGTGGGTCTGCAAACCAGTCGTTACCTCCACTCATAATGAGAATGGGTACCCCCGCAGGCATGTTAGATAGGTAGTACTGCCACGTAGAAACATGAAGGAGGGAGAGAAAGGGGAGTGTGTAAGTAGCATTGACCGGCGGAAATTGTGGGGGGAGAGGGAGGTGGGGGGGCACTGTAAAGTTTCGAATAAAAGAGGTGTGAAGAGAAGGGGAACGGATGGGAGAGGGGTGGGGAACTGGCAGCAGAAGAAACAGAGTGAAAGGCGAAGAAGTGAGTGGGCGGGTGTGAGAGACGGACCATGGGAGGGGAGACAGCGCCGTAGCGGTCCATGTTGGCTTGCGCACTGAGTGCATCCCACTGCTGGAAGAGACCGTTGCGGATCACTGCAACCATGCACACATACATGCGCACATTCATACACACATTCATACACACATCCATACAAAGTGCAGTCAGGCGGGCATGCAGGCGTCAGGGCATGTGCGCAGGCACAAGGGAGGTGGGGAGTGGGAAAGAAAGCAAGGAAAAGAAAAACAAAAAAACAGATGAACCAGCGGCAAGGAAGAGAGACAAAGAACGAAAAGCAGGGAGCGTGTGGCAGATTGCAGCAGCAGCAGCCCCCATGCCATCCATGGCTCGCCCCCCATGGCTGACTCACGCTGCTGGTAGTGAATGAGGTTGCGATACGAAGTGGCAATCCACCCGGGTGTGGGGGCTGCAGGAGGCTCCATAGGATCCGTGCAGCATGGGTTGCCTGGTGGAGGGCGATGGGGGCGGTGGATGAGAGGGAGGGAAGGGGAGAGGGGGGAAGAGGGAGGAAGAGGGGACATGGGGGGAGAGGAAGAGAGAGAAAGAGGAAGGACGAGAGGGGAAGTGAGGGTTTGGAAGAAGGTAACATGTGATATCATACTGAGGGAGCTGTGGAAAGGAGTTACATACAAGGTGCAGGCAGTAGGACAGACATGCGTATGAATGGCATACTGGCACACACATGCCTGGTTGCATGCGCGGCTGCATTCATAGCTGCATTCGCGGCTGCATGCACGAGGGGGGACGGGGGTTGTGTGTGTGAGAGGTGACCTGTGATGTTGGTGAGCAGGTCCTGGGGGTCGCCCGTGGTGACAAAGTAGGTGAGCATGTTGTACCCCACCGCCTCCAGTATGCCCGATAGGATCTCCGTGCTGCTCCCATGCACCCCCATGCACACCCATGCACACCCGTGCACACACCAGGACGGGACAGAAGCGGATAGATTAGGCACAGGCATACCAGGATCGCGAAAACACATGAATCAGACAAAATCACAAAGGAAGAGACATGCAGCGGTGGGAACAATCGTAATGCTGTAGATAACACGCAGCTTGGAGCGGAGCAGATGCTGTCTTAGGGGGGACATCACAAGCAGTTGTCGGAGGTGTGCGTGAGTATGCGAAAATGGAAACGTGTGCCTTCGAAATACAGATTTATGAAGTGGGAATAAAGGCACGTACGCAGAGACATTGTAGGCGCCGTACAGGAGATGAGCTTGGTAGACGGCCTGGTTGCATCAGGGGAGAAGGGCGAGAGGCAAGTTAGGGGGAAGGGAAGCAGACGGGTGCATACAAAGGGAGACGAGAACGAGCAAAGGGTATGAGCGCGTCTGGGAAAGAAGCGCACGCGGGAGGGGTATAAATTATAGACGATAGGGGAAAAAAGCGTACGAGGGGGGGTATGAGGTACACAAAGCAGACCGCGAGAGGCAGGAGTAAGCAGCGCGGAAGGGGCAGGACTCAGACTCATAGAATCAGGCAGGCGGGCCTGAGCGCCCACTGGCGAAGCAAGAAATGCGAGAGGCGGGAGAAAGAAGCGCGCAAGGGGCAGGACTGAGACTCACAGCGTCAGGCGAGGGCCCGAGTGCCCACTGGCGAAGCACAGGTGACTTGACATTCTGAAAGAAAACCGTTGGCGCGACAGACGCCACGGAGGCAGTGACACGCTCGAGGTAGCGCGGGGACGTGCTGCCCAGGGCGAAGGGCAGCATGCCCCCCTCGTTGAATCCCAGCAGATGCACCTTGGGCGCGCCTGTCACTCCCAGCACGAGCTCGATCGCTGATGGAATGTCGATTGTGGCGAGCTGGTCGAAGTCCCAGTCCCAGTATTGCTGGTGGGCAGACGGGAGGGGAGCGGAGTGAGGTAATGAGGAGGGGAGGGGGGTTTAATAGGCAGATAGGCAGAGAGGTATATAGGCAGAGAGGCAGAGAGACAGAAATGTAGAGAGGCAGAGAGAGGGAGAGGTGACTGCTTGAGAGAGGTGACTTACCCACTGGCGGGTGTTGTAGGCGACATGACCCGGGGAGAACTCAGTGGAGCGGTGGTTGAGCAGGAACACGTCAAACCCGCGGTTGCACAGCCCCACGGGCACGCGCTTGTGAATGAGCGGGTCGGAGGCGCTCTGGTTGGAGAAGGCGAACCAGAGGTCGCTGGACATAAACATGGCGTGGGACAGCAGCACCGGGTACCGCGGCAGCACACGCGCCTGGGTTTGTGTCTGTGCCAGGGTCTGCGGCTGGGAGGTGGAGCGAGGCTGCGCGAGCGGCTGCGCGACGGGTTGGGCGACGGGTTGGGAGAGAGGCTGGGAGAGAGGTTGGGAGGAGGGGAGAGTGGTGGTGGTGGTAGGTAGCTCCTGGCGCTGGAGCTGCTGCTGCTGCTGCTGCTGCTGGGGGCGAAGCATGGGGCGACCGGACGGGAGGGATGGCAGGGACGGAAGCTCAGGCACGGCGGTGCTTGCCGCTGCTGCTGTTGTTGCTGTTGCGGGTCCTGCTGGCCGTGTGGTTGCAGCAGCAGCAGCAGGAGTCGTGGTGCGGGTGGTTGTGCCGGTGGTGGCAGAGGGGGCGAATAAGCCTGCAGTTGCTGCGCTCACTGTCCGCGCTGCTGCTTCTGCTGCTGCCACAGCGGCTGCACCGGCCGCGGAAACCGCGTTGGTGGGAGCAGGCGTGGGTGTGGTGGTGGTGAGTGGGGCTGTGGCAGCAGAAACAGCAGAGGTGGAGGCAGCGGGCATGGTGATGGGAGGCGCGGTGACAGACGTGTTGCTGATGCGCTGGATGCTCAGAATGTACCCGTCACTCGTGGTGATCTGTAGCGCGGGGGGGTGGGACATGGGAGGACTTTTGAGGCGCCTCAAAAGTCGCTGGATGCTCAGAATGTACCCGTCACTCGTGGTGATCTGCGGCGCGGGGGGGGTGGGACATGGGGGGAAAGCAGGGCGGGTGGGCGGCCGTGCAGCCGGGCAGGTGGGCAGGGAACAAGGCGGGCAACACAATTGAGGCAGTTTTGATGTGTCAAAATGGCGCAAGAGAATGGCTCAAAGATGCAGCACTCCAATCCGGCAGGCACCCACCCACCTGGTACTCGCGGCACTGCAGCCCATAGGGGCGCACGAAGCGGTCACAGAACCCCGACTCCTGCGCGCGCCCCACCTCCCTGCCCGTCGCGGACGCCGTCGCCGCTGCTGCTGCCGCCGTCGGCTGAGCAGCCGCCAGAAGCGGCGCGGGCGGGAGGAAGGGGGAGGAGTAGGGAGAGAGGAGGAGGAAGAGCGCGAGGAGGAGGGAGGCGGGGAGGAGGGGCAGGCCGGGGATGGGAGAGCGGAGAGGCTTCGCCATTAGAGGACGTTTTGAAGAGCGTCCTCTGGGAGCGAAGGGAGGGAGGGAGGAGAGAGGAAGAGGTGCGATGCACCCCAGTTGCAGCTCCTCCTACTGCGGATACCACTGGCTTTGCAGGCGGTATTGCAGCTGCTGGTGTTGCAAGCGATGTTAAATCTCCTAGTCTGAAGGAGCAGTGGACGAAGAGAGGAAGCCCGCGAGCAGGATATATCTTATGAGCACAGGGTGGTTATCTTCTTCCCGCACGTGCTTATCTTCTTCCCTCGGCTTCTCTGCCTGTCTCCCTTTGCGCCTCTACTGCCTCGACCAGTGGAGAGGACGGCTGACAGTTGCTGGTGAGGCACCTGCGGGAAGTTTACGTGTTTTCTTGAACCCGTCAGGACAGCACGTCCCCGTCAGCCTTATGATCCAATCAGGAGAGAGAGAAACGAGCGAGAATCCACCACCACCGTTTGCTGCGCCTGTCTCTACACTGACCACGGAACCGAACAAGTCTCGAAATCCTCGCCGCCGCTGCTGCTGCTGCTGCTGCTGCTGCTGCTGCTGCTGCTGCTGCTGCTGCTGTGGCGGCTGCGGCTATTGCTGATTCTCGTCGTCGTCGCACCACTCCGAATGAATGACTCATCTCCTCATGTCGGCGGGTATTTCTAGACATCGTCGTGCACCCTCGTGACCCGTCTGTCTCTCTCCGCGGCTCTCGTCGCGTCGCACACTGCCTACACCTCCCACGTCCCGTCACAAGTCGCCGAGTCGCTCGAGGAATTGAGAGAAACGAAAGAGGGGCCCAGGCGTCACAGCTTGAGAAACGTCGCTATTAGCAGACAGGAGGTACTGTATGCTGGTCACGTCGAGCGACGAAAGTTACGACGGTGCCATGGAGCGATGGTGCGACGGATGGTGCGACGATGGGATGTTTGGACGGTTCGATAGCTCTGGTCGTTTGCATCAGGCTTGGAACGGCGCTATCACCCCGACGCGAGGTTTGGGAGGGATCGAAGGAGCCTTGAATCTAGGGGGCACAGTGATCCAACGAGGTCGACCTTGTGGTTACCACACCCGTGTGGTTATCAATGTGACCTTGATGTGACGAGACGAGTGATCTGACGCGAATCATCTAGCGCTGCAACCCAGTCAGGCATGGAGTTCTCCGGGCATGGAGTTCTCCGTGCAGAGAGGGGTACAGATTGTCGTGGCGCCTTGTCTTACGAAGAATTCGAGAAATCGAAGCGCGGAGTCTGGTCTGGACGTGACGTTATAAGCTGGTGCACATTCTGATCCACCTAGTCACGTCCAAGGAGGCGGTGAAAGGGAAAGGAAGTTGGACAAATTTGATTCAGATTGTATGTTTTACGTCGAAGGGCTTTGGCAATCGATATGCACATCTCAGGTTCCGCCCCGCAGATGCAGGCTGGGTCAGGTGGGCTGAAAAACTTCAGAGAGTTTCGAAAGCTGAAACCCATGTCTGCCGCATCTGGCTGCTGCCGAACTTGACCTGCCGGTTGGACCATTTCTTCCCAAATCGCAGGGGATTGTGCGAGCGGGAGGGTTGGTTGGGGGCATTCTGTACGGGTTTTGCAAAAGACATTGGAAAGTGCGACGCGTTTGCACAAGGAGCTGCAACAGTTTTCATGTGTTTGTCTGTTCCAGGCATGCTCTGTCGTTCCCCACCGATCCTAGGGTTTTTGACTTGTAGCGATGAACCTACATCGTGGAGACGTCGTTTGGAAGTCGCTACAGAGCACCCAGTGTATTGGGTTAAAATCTGCATTTCTGCAAGAATGTGACCAGACTTACAAGACAACATATAATCCTAATGCCTGAATTCTCACATTGCTCTTGGTGGAGCCATTTGCCACGTCCCCTACAAAATCCTCAAAGTTTTAATCAATGTTGAAATCACGATCACATGCTATGGAATTTCCAATACCTATATATTTGATGTGACATGCTTGCGTGCAGAACAAGAATGTTAAATTCACTGACTTCACATGAGAACTCCACCTAAGGCATTGCTTGCCCTAGCTTTCGTCCAAATATGCTCCATCTCCTCTAGTCAGGAGGCTAAGATCTTATCTGCTGGAGCAGAGTGTTTACGGCTCAGTGAAACAATATCTCATTATCGTATGAGAGCCGACTGTTGTGGTAGCAGGTGTTGGAAACAATCGGTCCTAAGCGCTTCTGTCGTGTCGAAACACTAAGGCACAAGCGAAGCAAAGCATACCGAGGCACCAGCGAGTCAACCCTCGGAGGTTGAAGTAACCGCTGGAGGTTACGCGAAAGTCAAAGGTCAGCGACCTTTGACCTGACAAGTACAGCGCGACAGCAAGGACACACAACTGACTCGCTACAGAGCAGTTGCCCGAGTCGTCACTGTATCGAACTGCAACAGCAACAAGTAAAACAGTTATAATCGTATCCTTTCATATTCCTTGTACTCCTATATAATCTTGTATCTCTTTGTTTTAATCAACTTACTTTGCCCTCACATACTAGTGCAAGGTGGTTCACAACTCTTTATTAACGCTTCCGCTACTACACCAACTCTACCCAGAGTTCACCCCTGCAAAGATCCTAAGGGCTTTTTTCAGCCTAACATGGTATGAGAGCTATCAGGGGGAATTCAACTTCTATACCGACAACACCAACAAGCATGGCTACACAAAAGGAAAGGAGCAACTCCAACGGCTCCCAGGGCACTACTCCTACTCCACCTCCTGCCTCTGGCCTACAGACAGAGGAGGGCACGGCAACAAAACCCAGAGCAACATCTACCGAGACTCCCGCGAATCAACCTGCAGACTTCGACCAGAGCATGATGGAGAAGTTTTTCTCCTTCATGTCCCTCTACGAGCAACACCAGCAATCGGCACCTGCGCAGTCACACAACAGCAACAACAACGGAGCAACACCCATGAGTCTCGACGGCTCATCATATGCACGAGGAAATCAACAACAGCAGCCTACCTTTGCTCCGTACGAGCGCGGGTCCATCAGCTTTATGCCACACCCACAGCCTTCACCTGGACAAGAAAAATCACTGGACGCATTACAAGTTCAGTCGCAGTTCGCACACGTCCTGAAGATGCAGACGTCAAGACCCTTCGATGGAAAGGACTTCTTCACCTGGTCGTTCGAGTTCGAGCTGATGATGGAAGGCGCGCAGATACTCGGGTTCTTCGACGGGTCTCTGCCATACCCAACAAACGGCACACAGTACGAGAAGCAGCAGTACACCTATCAGTCAATGATGGCGTACACGATCCTACTGAGGAATATCACCCCGACTCAACAGCAGAACATAAGGTCTTACCGAGGTTACGGCAACTCCGCGGAGCTCGCGTACAACCACCTGAAGAGCCTGTATCAAGCAACAGACAGCGTAAGCCAAAGTCGGTTAATGGCGCAACTGACAACGGTTGAAATGAAACCAGGGGAGAAAGGAATGGCATATATCAGTCGATGTCGCGAGTTGCGCGACAAGCTTCTTCGATGCGGAGGGTCGATTTCTGAAGACGCCTTCGTGACAATCCTCATCAGCGGCCTCGGTCCTCAATGGCGCGCCACAAAGGCCATTCTCCGAGCTCACGGAAGAATCTCCGAAGCAGCGCTCTGCGCCGAAATCCACGCCGAGCAGCAAGACATGGACCTGCAAGAAGAACGACACAAAAAGAAGACATCAGCACCGGAATTCGCGTTCCACACTCAGCGACGCTACAACAACAACAACAACCGGCAGCAACAACCGAAGCCAGTACCTCCGTTCTGCCACATCTGCAAAACTTCAGGACACCCGCGTACACACTGCCCGAACCGTCAACAGTCAACAACTCCACAGCGGCAACTTCGACCTTCAAGCAGCCAAATCACCTCAACGCAAGCAAATCCCACGACTCAGATTCAAGCCTCAACGACTTCAACGGGACAACCTGCACAAGGAGCAAGAAACATCGTCAGCTGCATGGCAAAGCTGAGTGACTCCTGCATCACCGAGTCACCACCACACTACTCACCGGAAGAACAACTCGACGAAACCACACCCCGCCGCGAGTCACTTCAGCCGAACCCGACATACGCCGCCATCGCCCAAAGCGAACCATCCGGAAAGGACACATGGTTCTTGGACAGTTGCTGCGGACAGCACATGTGCTCCTCGGGACGCTTCGTTCAACGAGAACACCAACTTCAACGAGAAGTTGTCATTACAGTCGCCAACAATCAGAACATGCGAACACGACGACAAGGCGTAGTTCAACTTCAGTCAAGGGAAACAAACGTTATACTGCAGATGTCAAAAGTACTAATCGCGGAGGGACTCGGCTACAACTTACTGAGCGTCAGTCAGCTAATGGCGAAAGGGATTCACCTCGAAGCAGACAGCACCACCCAAGAATTCAAGCTGTATCACGGGAGAGGAGGACTTTACATCGGCAAGGCGGTCCTAAAAAACAACGTCTTCGTTCTTGACTTCGTTCCTGATCTTGGCACCGCCGACAGCGACGCCATCGTTAACTTCACCAACTGGACACACCCTCCAGACCTTGATCCAGAATTTAGTCCAGAAGGCTTCTGGTATTCACACACCATCCCTGAAGCAGAAAGAACAAGGGCGTTAGCAACAATTCAGACAACATCGGCAGCAGCAGAGACAACATCGGCAGCAGCAGAGACAACATCGGCATCAGCAGAGACAACATCGGCAGCAGCAGAGACAACATCGGCAGCAGCAGAGACAACATCGGCAGCAGCAGAGACAACATCGCAGCAGCAACATCGGCAGCAGCAGAGACAACATCGGCAGCAGCAGAACCATCAACGGCAGCAGCAGGAACATCAACACCAAATGCTGAACCTTCAACGACACCACTCCTCATCGACAACACACCACCGACACCCTCGCAACAATTACACCCAGCACCACGAGAAGTTCATCGCAACGCCAAATTTACCGCCAACTTCTACTCCAACTCCGATATGTACCGACGATCACCCGGACATCGCGCCGACGAAAGCACCTGGCACGCAAGGATGGGACACCCAAGCAACACAGTATTAAACAATACGATAAGAGCAGGAGTACTCGACAAGGACTCACTCCTACTGACCGACGGACGAGAACTTCAACGAGTACGCGGAACGTGCCTCACCTGCCCTGAAGGTGACTTACCACATCGACCGTTTGCGTCTCATCACAACCCAAGCGCACCCGCGTACGCACCACTCGAGAAGGTGTACAGCGACATCCTGTACAATCGGGAACCAGGACAAGTAATATACAACTATACAATCACCTTCATCGACGCCGCCACCCGTTACGTCTGGCACCTAAACCTCCCTAGCCGCGAGATGGCATTCGCAGCCTTCGTGGCCTGGCTACCAGTAGCAGAGAGAGAATCGGGCGTGAAACTGAAAAGCTTCCAGTCAGACGGAGGAGGAGAATACACCTCTCAGCGATTCAAGCAGTACCTGGCGGAAAGGGGAATCAAGCGGCTCATCTCCCTTCCGTACGCCCATCAGCAGCAGGGTGTAGCAGAAAGAATGAACAGGACCTTGCAGAACAGCATGCGCAAACTGTTACGTGGCATGCGGCTACCCAACCACCAGTGGCCTGCAGCAATGGACCACGCCGTCATGCTGCACAACTTGCTGTCGTCATCATCGCTTCCGAACAACACATTACCGCATCTGCTATGGACAGGGAAACATGGCAGCACAAAACTGTTACGAGTATTCGGATGCATGGTACAGTACCGACCCCCAGCAGCACGAGCGGGCCGATTTTCTCAACGAGCACAGTGGGGACTACACCTGGGAATCGAAAAGAACTACAACGCGTGGAAAATCTTCGACGTCCACTCCAAGGAAACAGTAGCAGCACGTGATGTAATTTTCTACGAACGACTCACGCTCCAGACATACCTTGCCAACCTGCACGAAGACCAGGATCCCACAGGTGGTTTTCGTGGTGACCGAGCCTTTGCCTCAGCAGCGGACGAAGCTGACTGGGACGAGCAGAATGTGGACAACGCATCAGAAGAAGCCGGACCTCTTCCGTTCTGCTCCGTCGACGTTCCCATGGACGAAGACAACCCTCGCGAAAGTGCCAACGCCGAAACCTTCTACCATTTCGCCGACAACGGTTACGTAACACCTGCGACAGTCAACACCAACGAAGCAGAACGAGTAGGACCGAACTTCATACCTGATCCAGAAGCGGGAGATGAAGCAGCTTATCCCGAGGACGTAAATCTTCCCCGCTACTCACAGAGTGGACTGCAGATTCTCGGACTCGTCACCGCAGTCCACGGCACCGCCACTCCTAAAGAGCCTGCGACGGTTCAGCAGGCTCTGGGGGGGGAACATAAGGAAAAATGGCGCGAAGCCATGGACAAGGAACTGAAGGCACTGGAGGAACGCAACACGTGGAAAGTGGTTCCTATCGGCGTGGCACGGAACAAGACAGTGCTCACCGGGAAGTGGGTCTTCCGTGTGAAGACAAAGGCTGACGGCACCATCGACAAATTTAAGGCACGCTGGGTCGTACGCGGCTTCGACCAAGAGCACGGACGCGATTTCACCGAAACATTCGCTCCGGTCAGCCGACACACCTCGCTACGCATCCTTCTCGCGATCGCCACCATGAAGAAGAAGCTGCGGCAAATCGACATCGCTAACGCATTCCTCTACGCACCTGTTGACGCAGAGATCTTCGTCGAGCTACCACACGGCTCCAGCACGGACTCGAACCACGTCTATCAACTACTCAAGTCGCTCTACGGCATCAAGCAAGCTCCGCGACTATGGCAACAATACCTACACGCTCGCCTCATTCGCATCGGCTTCAAGCAATTGCCGCACGACCAGGGCATGTACCGGCTCACGAAGGGTACCGACTACATCCTGCTAATCGTCTATGTAGACGATCTGCTCTACATCGGCTCAACTGACGGCATTACAACCTGGTTCGAAGGGGAGCTACAGCAAGACCTCACACTCACGGTCTCATCTACCGTCACACAGTACCTCGGCCTCAACATCCGGGAAGAGGAAGACGCTATCTACCTCAGCGCCGCGAAATACGCCGACACCATCGCCAAGCGTTTCGCACTCACACCGACTATCATCTCCATACCGTACCACTACACGACAGTAAACAACAAGGAAGGCTCCGCTCTACTCAAGCCCGACGGCATACGCGACTACCAGAGAAAGCTGGGCTGCCTTCTCTTCGCAGCTGTCACCTGCCGCCCAGATCTATCCTACTCTGCAAGCCAGCTCGCCACCCACCTCAAGAAGCCTGAAGCGGAACATCTGGCGGAGCTCGACCGCACTCTTCACTACCTTGTCAGTACCCCGACGGTCGGCCTGACTTACCATAAGAACGCAACTACAACGCCTAAGCTAATCGGTTACGTCGACGCAGATCACGCGGGCGACTCCGACAACAGACGATCGCGCACCGGCTACATCTACCGCTTCGAGCCTATCGGACCTATCTCCTGGCAATCGAGCAAGCAGGAATTAATTGCTCTCTCGTCAGCTGAAGCAGAATATATTGCACTCTGCTCAGCCACCAAGGAAGGACTCTATCTTCGCGAGCTGCTGGAAGAAGCGAAGTTAGCCGAGTTACCCAACTTTACCCTGTTCTGCGACAACCAATCGGCAATTCGCATCGCCAACAAGAACGGCTTCGCGAACAGGACGAAACACATCGCCCTGCGATATTTCTTCGTGAAGGACGAGATCGAGAAGGGAAGGCTCGAGCTGTCATACTGCCCCACGTCCGAGATGGCAGCTGACTACCTGACCAAGAAGCTCGGAAAGCAGAAGTTCGAATACTGCATGCTGCTGACTGGACAGAGCCACGTCAGCGACACTCCAGAAGCGAAGGGGAGTGTTGGAAACAATCGGTCCTAAGCGCTTCTGTCGTGTCGAAACACTAAGGCACAAGCGAAGCAAAGCATACCGAGGCACCAGCGAGTCAACCCTCGGAGGTTGAAGTAACCGCTGGAGGTTACGCGAAAGTCAAAGGTCAGCGACCTTTGACCTGACAAGTACAGCGCGACAGCAAGGACACACAACTGACTCGCTACAGAGCAGTTGCCCGAGTCGTCACTGTATCGAACCGCAACAGCAACAAGTAAAACAGTTGTAACCGTATCCTTTCATATTCCTTGTACTCCTATATAATCTTGTATCTCTTTGTTTTAATCAACTTACTTTGCCCTCACATACTAGCGCAAGGTGGTTCACAACTCTTTATTAACGCTTCCGCTACTACACCAACTCTACCCAGAGTTCACCCCTGCAAAGATCCTAAGGGCTTTTTTCAGCCTAACAGCAGGCAGCATGTTGTGTGCCAGGAATCAAGATTAGAGACATATCTGTTCAAGGGCAATCCTGACCAGTTCCCAAACCTCGCTGAATACGGTATAATTTCACTTGTTTCTCTGCTTATCTTTCCTGGTAGAAAGTCTGTGGTTCCAAGTCTGCTAATGATTAAGAAATAGGCGGTTAGGTTTGGATACTGATGTCATATTGGCCAGCACAAACAGCTTATAATATATCTGTACAAGAACAGGCCACTCAGAACTTGCTAATGCTGCTCGAGTGGAGCAGTGACACTTAAATTAGATAACTCCAAAAAGATTATTAAACCTACAAGCGAAGGCGCCCTTCGCTGCTTTGCTCTTATTCAACAACCCACCCCCACCACAGCCAGTTTCCCATTCGAAGCGCGAGTCGCGCAAACCTAATAGGTCCAATCGCTGGGAAGGTTAACAGCGGGAGCAGCGACACCAGCAGCAGCAGCTGCGCGGGCCCGGGACCTGCCTCCCTTACCGCCCTTCCTGCCACTCCCCGCAAGCATCTCCTCGGGGGCAAGCTTGATAACGGGGGCGGCGCGCACACCTGCGCATCCGCCACCGCGCTTCGGGCCCGGAGCGGCAGGCTTCGCGGCGGCGGGCCCGGAAGCGGGGGCAGCGCCTCCAGGAGCGGCGCGGTTAAGAAGGACGTTGTTATTCTCGTCGACATCGAGGCCGAACACGTGCACGAGGCGTGCGGGAAGGTACACTGTTGCGCCAGGACGCTGGGACTTGCGCCCGGCGTTGCTGGTATCGGCGGAAGGCTTGGCGGAAGCGGGGGCGGGGGCAGCACGGGGAAGGAAGACGCCAGTGCCGTTGCCGAGCGCCTGCGCCTTGCGCGAATCCGTCTCGCATTCCGATACGCGGCGGAGTGGGGAGCCCTTGGCGACCTGCGCGCCGTTGTGGTTGTTGCGCCTGTGGGGCTGTTGTCCCACGCGCCTGTTATTCCCCTGTTGCTGCGCCATCTGATGGTTGTTCGCATGCTGGCGGTTGCCGTTGTGGTTCATCTGCGGAGCGCCGTACGCGGGCGCCTGGTGCATGTGGCGGGAGGCGGGTACGAACGGCTGGGCGGCTGCGCGCGGGGGACCGGCGCAGGCGGGCTTAGCAGGCTCGGGCTCTAGCGCGAGCTCCTGAATTCTACCCGCTGCGGCAAAGAGCAACTCCCAGGCCTCCGCGTTGGCGTTCTGGCCCAACACCGACGTCGGGGAACCGCTGCGGGGAGGCGAGGTGAGGGAGGAAGTGGAGGAGGTGGTGGAGACGGAGGACTGCGACCAGAGACGGGAGGAGAGGCTGGACGTGCGCGAGACGGAAGGCGAGGAGGAAAGCGAGCTCGAGGGGCTGGAGCCGCGGTTGCTGTGGCTGGCGATGCTGGCGCTAGAGTGGCTGTGCGCCATGCCGAGCGCGCGGGAATGGTAGGTCATGGCGTCGGGGTGGTGCGGCGCAGGGTAGTGGCCGTTAGGGATGGAGTAGGAATGGCGGCTAGCGATGTCGCTAGAGGCGTCGCTCGAGTCGGAATCGTCGTCGTCGGCGATGCACGACTGTGCGACCCACTCGGCGATGGACCCCTCGTCGCCCTCCGCAGCGGGCGCCTCTGGCTCGTCGACGAGCCACGTGGGGAGACTAAGGTCGTTGGAGGAGGGGATGGAGGAGATGGATTGAGGCGATTGCCATGCGTTGGGGAAGGATGCTACCGGCGCAACGAAAGCCGAAGTCATACCGAAGGCGTTCATGTTGTACTCCATTGGTGCTAAGAGACGGAATTGGACTTAGACTGAAGGAAGGCGGCTGACCGCGTGGGGACTGGCGAAGTGCTTGAGGCTGAATTGATTGCAAGGTCCAGAAACTCAGGTGGGAGTTGATTGCAAGGATTTCCACTTCACTCAGATGCTTTTGTGGTTGGATTGATGTCAGTTTGGGGTTCAGTTGAGAGAGAATTGGTGATGAGTGGACGATGGATCCACTGGTTCTTGTACTAGTCACTTTCTCCCCCCAAGCACACGACAAGATGTGGGTGCGGCGCGACCGAAGCGCCAATCGTTCAGGAGGACTGTTTGAGAACGAAAACATTCGCTGCTGCCTGACCTAGCCGAAGCGCATGGAGGATGGGCCTACCTGACTGTTCTGACCTAGCGAAGAAATCCCAAGGAGCTGCAGTGCCGCAATCAAGCGCAGGTGCGCAGGGGGATCTCCGTATCATGTGCTCGGGGAAACCATTCAATCCCAGGACCTGCCTGCGGCTCCGGATTTCCATTTCTCTGATATTGCTGTTCAGCGGAAGCTTCGGAACGGCCCTGAAGGGGTCCGTCAGAGCAAAATGAAAGGATGCTCGGAAATACCACCTGCGCCTCGTTACGGAGCACTTTATGATTTCCCCAACATCTGCAAACCAACCTGAAGTGGTGCCGCAGGAAGACATCCGGTTTTCATGTTTCATCCAAAATTCCATCGAGGGCTGCTAGGTCAGCGGAACAATCATGACGCGAAGGCAAAGGGAGAGTCACTATAGGGCGGCAGCATTGCCGACCTGATTGGTTCCAAACATAGCGGCCAGGCATCAGGATGACGCTCAGGGTGGCAAGAACTTTCCAACTTTTCGATTTTCTATAACGAATAAGAGCACAGTGCAATCACATCTACAATGTCTTCTAAGAGCCAAAGTCTCACGGAGTGTTGTTTTGATCAAAACATTGAAAGTAATATAAACGTCTTAGCATACATTCACAACACAAAAAATAACATGTTTATGAATTAATGAGTGTTATAAATTCAGCATGACAGTTTCCTGAGGATCAAAATTAAGAACCCGCCTCATTGTCATGCATTAATTAGCACTTTCTTTTTTCGCTTAGAGTCATTGTTTACACGAATCACTTACTAGAGTGGTGAAGTGGAGTTCGACCAGCAAGCATACTTCGCGCAACTTTCCATGATCCACTTTCTCACGGCGTACTGATGTCGGGCGTCAAAATCACCCGTATGCGGGTCTCGTGTCGTGTGGCCGACAAGTATACGGCTCGCTGGAGCAAACTGGTGCCAGTGCCCTGGGCTTTTGTTCCGCTGGCACAAACGCGCAAATCCCAACTCAACCAATCCCGAGACACCAATAATTGGTTTCATTTCGAGGACTTCTCCAGGAATTTCAATCCCAACACCAATAATTCGGAGAAATCCATGGCTACTATTTCAACATTCCTCGCCTTGACAAATCACACAACGTTTGCCTTCTAGGCAGTCTCTCCTGCTTGTTTCGCACCCTTTTAGTTGTGCTGCCGCCGCGACCACGTGTTACTGTTTCACGAGTTTTTTGCTTCTTGATTTGGTCGCGATCGAGCAGGGAACATCCACCCAAGCACGAAACAATAATGGATCGCAGGCGCCGCTGGGGACCGAGAGCGAGTATTACGCCGGCCGCTTCTCGAGAAACCGCTGCCACGTGTCTACAATCGCCATCGTTCAAACGCCCCGCGCATAAGTTACATTCGCTATTCACCGCTGGGCTCCTGGCTGCCGTCGCGTGGTCCGCATTGGTTCATCGCGCGTCGGCACAAGCATCGTACAGAGTTCCGACGTTAGGATTCTGTTGGGGCCGCGTGGCGCACCAACCTATACCTCCGGAACTCGTTGTCGACATGCTCGAGGTGAGCCTTCCACACCATGCCTCGTGCTTCCGCTTATGATCCCCCATTGCCTCGTGATGCATCGTCATGCCTAACACGTACCGTGTGGCAATAAATGAATTCCAACAAACAGCTGGATTTTTATCACAACGTTGTCGCATAGTGTGCCCTGAAGACTTTTCGACCATGGACATTCTTGTGCATATTCTGCCCATGCCGCTTCAATAATACAGTCGCAGCAATACAAAACAAGTCACAGTAATTCACACACACAATATTCTCCGAAACTCCGCTCGCATGCCCCTCGCGCCCCTCCGACCTCCCACCTCGCCCCTTCTTCCGATTCCCTTTCCCGGCCTCCCCTCCCAAAACCCTCCCAAGCCCCCTTCCCTGCGGCAACGTCATCCCCTTTCCTCCTCCCTTACCCTCCTCCCCCCCCTTTCCCCAACCCCCACACCTCCCGCTCCCCCTTCCCTTACTCCGGTTTCCCCGCACCCCGCGCGCGCGTTCCCACGCGAGCAGGCGAACGGCGTGTCGAAGGTGAAGCTGTTCGACGCGGATCCGAACGCGCTGACGGCGCTGGCGAACTCGGACGTGGAGGTGATGGTGATGGTGCGCAACGAGTTCCTCGAGGGCATGGCCATCAAGCAGGAGAACGCCGACAACTGGGTCTACAACAATTTGCTCGACATCCTCCCCACCGGCGTCAAGATCACGTGAGTGCAGTTTGCGCGCGCGCGCGAGAGGGGGGAGCTCTGAGACGCCTCACAAATCCTCAAAAGTCGGTTTTATGCTGCACCTTACAGTGTCTCGCGAATGAGTCTAGAACAACCTGCTCGACGTCCTCCCCACCGGCGTCAAGATCACGTGAGTGCGCGGCGGGGGTGGATGGGGAGGGGGAGAGAGGGATGTGGGGGATGGGAAGGAGTAGGTTGCGGGGGAGCGGTAGGTGCGCAGAAGCTGGGGGAAAAGCGGGGGATGGGGGTATAGAGTTTAATGGCGGCGCTCACGTTACAGAAGTTTGAGGAGGCGAATGAAAGTGTTTTGGGGGGCTAGTTGCGCCCCTGTCGCCCCCTTCACCGCCATCCTCACCCCTTCCCCATCCATGTTTCGAAAACCTCAAAAATCGCCCCTGTTGCACCGCTGTCCTCACCCCACCCACATCCAATCCCCACCCAAACCCTGTCCTACCCTCATCCCCCGTCTCTACCTCTTCCCACTCTCTCTCCTCCACCTCTCCGCACCATCCCCCCCACGTCCGCCCCATCCTCCCCCCTCCGCCCCGGCCCGTCCCTGCACACGCACAGATCTGTGTCGGTGGGCAACGAGCCGTTCCTCAAGTCGCGGCACGACTTTGACAAGTTCCTGGCGCCAGCCGTGGCAAACATGTACCGGGCGCTCCAGAAAGTGGAGCTAGACCAGCGCATCAAGATCACCGTCTCCTTCAACACGGACATCATCAAACCCGAGGACGACCCCGCCCTGGGCGAGTTCCAGGACGTGTGGGTGGAGCAGATTAAAGCCATTGCTAAGGTTATCAACGAGACGGGATCATTCTTTTCTGTGAACATCTACCCGTTTTTTTCGTACAAGGACACGCCGCAGATCGACAAGAATTTCATCTGGTTCGATAACCCCGGGCAGGGGTGCGTGGGGTTTGGCAACAAGACCAAGACGCAGTACTGTAACATCATGGACGCGTCGCTCGATGGCGTGATCTACGCGCTGGAACGAATCGGTTACCCCAATGTGAGACCAGGGATGGTGGATGGGGGCGGGAGGGGGAGCGAGCGAGGGAGGGAGGGAGGGAGGGAGGGAGGGAGGGAGGGAGGGAGGGAGGGGTGTAGCAGACGGTGACATGAATCTGGAGCTACTTTCTTGCTACTATCTTTCATGAATCTGGACGAAGACACTCTTCGTTTCAACTCTCCACCTCTTCCTTCGTTTCTTTGTTCCCTCCTCACTACGTTTTCTCCTCTCCCCACATCCCACCACGGACACAAAGCCAGCCCTTCTCCCCTTCGCCCACGTGCATCTGCTGCAACATGCACACAGTCGCCATGACCCCAACCCTTGACACCTCCACGTCCCTACAGCTGAACCCCCTCCCTTCCTCTCCACCTTCTCCCTCCCCTTCCTCTTCCCCTTCCCGCTCCCCTTTCCCCTTCCCGTTCCCCACTCCCTCCTTTCCCACTCCTTTCCCCTCCAGATGGAGGTGGTAATCGGGGAGGCAGGCTGGCCGAGCGACGGCCATCCCAATGCCACACTAGCACTCGCCCAATCCTACAACAATGGGCTCCTGCGCCACATGCTCTCCGGCAAGGGCACGCCGCACCGCCCGAACCGCCTCTTCACCTTCTACGTCTTCGACCTCTTCGACCAGGACGCCAAGAGCACCGCTCCCGGCCCCTTCGAGCGCCGCTGGGGCGTTTATGACGACTACGGCCGCGCGAAATACCCGCTGGATCTGTCCGGGGGGAAAGGTTGGAAGCTCGCTCCGATCCCGAATGTTGTGCGGCTGCGCAATCGCTGGTGCCTGGCGAACCAGGCGCTGTACTCGGAGAAGGGCGCGAGTGCCCCGGTGGTGGACGCGCAGTTCTCGTCGAAGATCTCCACGGCTTGCGGGAAGAGCGACGCGGGGGATTTCGCGGATAAGGCGGACTGCACGCCGCTGATGATGCGGCTGTCCACTCCCGGGCTGCAGTGCGCTGCTAAAGGCGCCAGCCAGACTCTGCTAGCCAACGCCTCGTATGTGCTGAACGCGGTGTATCAACTGTCAGGGCAGCAGGAGGCTGTGTGCACGGATGAGGGGTTGGGAGTGGTTGTGACTGACCAGGACCCGTCGACGGGTAGTACTGGGGGGAATGACAATTGTACGTATGAGCTGGGACTGGATGTGGACGCGATGAAGGCGTATACCCAGCCCAGTAAGGCGTTCTCATGGAAGGTTCTGGGGTATATTGTGGCGCTGGTGCTCGTGCTGGCGAATATGCTGTGAGGGGAGAGGGGAAAGGGGAAGGGGAGAGGGGAATGGAACACAAGGGAAGTGAGGGGAAGGCAGAGGGAGGGATCAGGTAACCAAGGTGGCAGGGGGTGACATGCCTTGGCACTTATTTGTGTATCTTGGGCTCACTCCGCTTTGTTCCCTCCCATCAAGCGATCCACGAAACACACCTCCTTCGCCTCTGTTCTTAGGGTACATTCCTGTGGAGACACAAATGTCTCAATCGCTTTGTGACACACAAAAACAGCATAAACTGTAGTGTGTCCCAATTGCGAGTCGCATTTCCGCGACCATTACTGTGTTTTTTATTGGTCAGCGTGAAACGCGCTGACGTCGCTGACGAATTGTAATCTGACTCGTCAATGTGAAAAAATCGCACGCTGCTCGAAATGTCAATGCACCTGGACAGCCTGCAATGCCAATTTCGTGCGGGAAAAAATCCCGCTCGTCGAAACCACACCCCAGCCAAGCGGTTGAAAAAAGGGATGTACAGTCATTTGTGTCACCCAAACAAATGCGCACAACTGTACATCTCGCCTGGTCGCCTAGAGTCGCGATACATTGGTTGTTTGTGACACAACATTTGGCAAATTTACAGGCGCGACTCGGGAAATCGGGGATTGAGACACAAGTGTCCCCGCAGGAATGCACCCTTAGCAGGGCTGTTACCAGTGCTTGCTAGTGTAGCTGTAGTGGGTTTATAGACAGGGTTTGGGGTTCAGTCAGTTCAGTGTTTAGGGAGTGGTTAGCACTAATCAGTATCTCCGGACTGGATTGGACTGTCTGTTTGGTACGTGCAGCAGAACGGTAGCTACCAGTAGATTGCATGCAGTGTTCCAGTCACCATCAACCAACACAACACTTGTTAGGGATTCAGACAAAGACTGCTGTCCTCAACTCTAACAAGTCTTCTTCGCTATGTAAGCAGCAAGTAAGCTGTTAAATCGCAACCACATCTCAGCAAGTAAACGGAGAGATTTATTTCGAACACCCAGACCAGCACCCCCCCTCCCCCCTGCCAACCCAGCATGCGTCATCCAAGGTCATGTCATGTCAGCCCAGTTAGCTCAGCCCATGTTAGCCCCTGCTACCAGCAGCGCACCAGCCCAGCCCATGTCACCATGTGCGCGTGTTCAGTAGTGAAACCCAGAAGGAAATGCCATGTCATGCCATGCATGCAGCATGGCATGCAGGCAACCTGGCATGCTGATGGCAGCCAAGCACTGCACGAGGAGTGCACATATGCTTGCCTGCCTGCCTGAGCTCCACTCTCCCCCCTTCCCCTTTCCCCCCTCCCACCTCCTCCCTACCACCCCCACAACAACCACCACCACCATCACCACTAGACCCACAAAGCACAGTCGTAAACGCGCCATATGTATGTCCCACGACCATCCACCCCATCCACTCATCCACCCAATCCCAATTCCCCAAAGATCCCTGTGCATCAGGACGGCATGTCGAGTTTGAAGAGAACGCAGCGAGCATCCTCTGGCAGCTCAGGGTCGCCATCCCCGGGGTTCATGTTGAAGGTCATCCCCAATAGGTCCATCTGAGCCGTGGTCACCACCACTCGCATGTACGCCCCCCCCACCGCTGCTAGAGAGTCTGCTGACTGGAATGTGCGCTGCATCAGGTCCTGTTGGCGGTGGAGCCGGGGGGGATGGGGGGGCGGGGGATTGTGGGGACAGCGGGATTGGGGGACGGGGGAGTGGGGAACAGGGAAATAGGGTGACGTTGGGATAGCGGGAGTCCTCTGGCAGCTCAGGGTCGCCATCCCCGGGGTTCATGTTGAAGGTCATCCCCAATAGGTCCATCTGAGCCGTGGTCACCACCACTCGCATGTACGCCCACCCCACCGCTGCTAGAGAGTCTGCTGACTGGATCGTGCGCTGCATCAGGTCCTGTGGGAAGGGGGGAAGGGGGAGGGACGGGAGGATTGTGGGGGGGTGGGGGAAGGAGGGATAGAACACGGGGGGTGGGGAAACGGAGGTTGCGAGAGGTAAGCGAGCAAACAAGTGAACAGGCAAACAAGCGAGCGAGCTAGCAAGCAAGCGAGCGGGCAGGCAGGCAGGCAGGCAGGCAGGCAAGCGAGTCAGCAAGCACGACTCACAGATCCGGTCAGGTAAAGCTGGCCGCCCACGTCCTGCCTCTTCTCCTCAGGACACACCACCTCGCCCAGGCCACTGTTAGCCGCCACCACGCGCGCCACATACTTGCCCACACTCGCCCGCAGCCCTGCGGACGACAGCCGTATGTCCCCACCTCCGCCTACTTGCAAGGGGTTCAGCTGGAATGTTGGGATCTGGCCTTGATAGCCGTCGAAGAAGAAGGAGCAGGTGGAGGGCGAGGGGACGCAGGCGGCGGGGTCGCTTGGGGTGGATGGGGATGGGGATGATGGGGAAGGGGAAGAAGGGGTGGATGGGGATGGAGTGGAGGGGGAAGGCGCGGAGGGGGAAGGGGTGGAAGGAGAGGAAGGGGAAGGGGAGGAAGGGGAAGGGGAGGAAGGGGAAGGGGAGGAAGGGGAAGGGGCTGAGGGGGAGTCGGAGGGCGAAGGGGAAGAGGGTGGGGGGGACGGTGAGGAGGAGGGAGGGGATGGGAAGGGGGAGATAGGTGGCGAGGAGGATGGGGAGGGGGATGAAGTGGGGGGAAGGATGGGGGGGAGGATGGGCGGAGGGGCGGATTGGGAAGGGGGTTCTGCGATTGGTGGTGAGAGGGGTGAGGGGGTTGAGGAGGGGGAGTGGGGTGAGGGGAGTGAGGGGGGTAGGTTAGGGGCGGAAGGGGCAGGGGCACTGGGGGAGGCAGATGGGCCTAGAGTGGTGCCAGGTGGTGGGGGGGACGCGGGGAGGGTAGGGGGAGAAGGGGGGAAATCGGAAGGGGAAGAGGGGGAATCGGACGGGGAAAGGGAGGGGGAAGGGGAAGAAGATGGTGGGGGTTGGGGGATTTCGGGGGCTTCTGGGGAGAGTGCATTTGGGGGAGAAGAGGGGGAGGATGGAGAGGTGGTAGAAGGGGGTGCAGACGGGGAAGAGAGGGAAGATGGGGAAGAGGGGGACGAGGGAGAAGAGGGAGAAGAGGGAGAAGAGGGAGAAGAGGGGGAGGAGGGAGAAGGGAGAGAAGATGGGGGAGAGGAGGAAGAAGGGGCAGAGGGCGAGGAGGGAGTAGGGTTTGTTGTGCCAGGAGATGGTGGTGGTCCGGACGAGGGGGGAGAAGCAGGAGATGGGGAGACGGGAGATGAGGGGGAGGCTCCAGGAGGGAGGAGTGGGGAGGAGGGGGAGGAAGGGGAGGGGGGAGAGGAGGGAGATAGGGAGGGTGGAGGAGCAATGGAGGGGTTAGAAGCGCCGGGAGGTGAAGGGGGCGCTGGGGCTAGAGGTGGGCCAAGGGACGGCGGAGGGGCGATGGGAGGAGGAGGAATGACCCCCGGGGGTGAAGTTTCTCCTGAGGGGGGAGCGGTTGAGATCCCGCCAGGGGGGGGAGGAGGTGACATTCCGCCGGGGGGGAAAGGGGGTGAAACCCAGCCAGGGGGAGGAGGGGCAGTTGGGGGAGAGGCGGCGCTGCTGCCGGGGCGAGGAGGGGAGGATGATGGTGGGGGGAGCGGACTGTTGGTAGTGGGGGAGGGGGGAGGGTTGACAAGTGGAGGGGGAGGGGTGGTGGTGGAATTCGGGAAGGAAGGAGCATTAGAGGATGGTGGGGGCCGCGGACTGTTGGTAACTGGGGAGGGGGGAGAGTTGGCAGATGGGGGGGGAGGTGTGGTGGTGGTGTTTGGGGATGGAGGGGCGTTGGTGGATGGTGGGGAAGGAAGAGTGGATGTGGGAGGAGCAGGAGGAGCAGGAGGAGCAGGGGGAGGAGAAGGAGCAGGTGGAGGAGAAGGAGCGGGAGGAGGGAGTGAGTCGACAATGTCGCTGAAGCCAGTGGTGCCTGATGGGAACGAGGGAAGCGGGAGAGGAGGAAGAACGAGCGGCATGAGATATGTTCGCATACCAGCGAGAGAGAGAGAAAAAGAGAGGGAGGAAGAGAGAGCGCGGAGGGAGGGAGCGAGGAAGCAGACGCAGATGCGACGGGGGAGGAACAAGAGCCACAAAACACAGTCTTTTAAAAGATCATACTGACCTGCCTGCTAGACAGTCTTTTAAAATATCATACTGACCTGCCTGCTAGACAGTCTTTTAAAAGATCATACTGACCTGCCTGCTAGACAGTCTTTTAAAAGATCATACTGACCTGCCTGCTAGACAGTCTTTTAAAAGATCATACTGACCTGCCTGCTAGACAAAAACCCTTGCCACGTCCAGACCTGCAGGTCTTCTCATATGCTTCCCTTGCAAGCAAGCAACCGCCTGATCGAAGCCATTCCTGCATGCCTCTGTCTCCCCCCATCTCTCCCCCTTGTCCCCCCCCCGTCCCCCTCCCTGTTCCTCCCCCCTGTCCCTTCCATCTGCCCCTGAACCCCCCATTCTCCCCTTCGGTCCTTCCCTCCCACTGCCTCACACTCACAGTTGACGTCCAGCCAGGAGAGCTTGTTGGCTTCGTTGTCAAACACCATGTAGCGGTTGGTCAGCCATGAGTCTGCCGTGTGATGTGCACGCAGGAGGGAGGGAAGCATGCGGAGAGGGGATGACGGTATGGAGAGTGGGGGAGGTGGGAGGGTGGGGGGGAGGGAGGGGGACAGGAGGAGGGAGAGTGAGTGAAGGAGGTTGGAGGAAGGAGAGAGTGTGGGGGTTAGGTGGGACTGCAGGGGATTGTACGTGTGGTATGGTATCCAGTCACACTTGGTTAGGGGAGTTGCGGCTGGTTGCTACTCATCCCTGATCATACAGTAAGCCTGTGTGTTCAGGCACTCCCGATGGTGTGCTGGGTGGAATGATAAGGTGTGCGTGCACGTCTGCTAAGGGGTGCTGCTTGCTTGCTTGTGACTGCGCAGCGCAGACTCAGACAGACTGACCCGGGATGACGGTGTGCTGGTTGGTTGCTGTTGCGCGAGGGCGACTTTTGAGTCGACTCAAAAGGCACCTGGTTACAATGGCATGGCACAAGCCAGACTGGCTGAGACTGTCTGACTGACCCGGGATGATGGTGTGCTGGTTGCTGTTGAGCGAGGGCGTGATGGCGAAGCAGATCACGTCCGCACGCACCTGAGGGGGGTGAATAGGTGGAGGGGGGATACAAGGGGAGCGACGGGGGGGAGGGAGGGAGGGAGGGGGGAAGGGAGGGATGGAGGAGGGAGGGAAATTGAGAGAAAAGGCAAGAAGAGAGTTGACTGGAAAAAAAAAGAGCATAAATATGGAAACTGGAAAAGAAGTAGAAAAGGGTAACTGGAAAAAAGTAGAAAAGGGTAACTGGAAACGTAAAAAGGGTGATTGAAAAGCTGAGGTCGGAGTGGAGACTGACGAGGTAGAGGTATGCGGAGGGCTGCACGATGAATAGTGCTCCGTTGGCGAGGATGAGCGAGAGCGTGGGGAACTGGGCGAGGAAGGCGCTCTCTGTTGGCCTGCGGACAATGTGGTGACACAGAGAGAGGGCGAGAGAGGTGGGAGGTGGGAAGCGGGTGGAGATGATTTGAGGTGGGGAAGAAGAGGAGTTTGAAAGCAGGTGGGAGGATGTGTGGTTGGAGTGGAGGGAGGGAAGAAGGGCGGGGGGAGCGACAGGTCAACGTGAGGCAATGCGGGGAAAAGAACGCCGGAAGAAAGGTACAGAGAGAGTAAAACGGCAAGGGGAGGAGGAAAGGACGGCGGGAGGAAAGGACGGCGGGAGGAAAGGAAAGGGAAGAGGAGTGGGGAGGGGAGTGGAAGGACGGGGGTTAGGAGAGGAAGGGGTTTGCGGAGGGTGGAGCGTAACTGAGCGTAGGCGGAGGCGTTGAGGCAGTCGACTCCCTGCTGGTCGCTGAGAGTATAGTCGTACTTCAACCCTGGCACCGCCACCAGGTACTGCTCCCCAGCCGGGGGTGGAGGGGAAAAAGGGGGTACAAAGTGCGCGTGCATTTATTTGAGACCAATCAGAAAGGCAGTCGACTGCCTGCTGGTCGCTGAGAGTATAGTCGTACTTCAGACACCGCAGGCCCGGCACCGCCACCAGGTACTGCTCCCCAGCCGTGCGAGTGGGTGGGTGGGTGGGTGGGTGGGTGGGCACACGGGGGTGGAGGGGAAGAAGGGGGTACAAATTGCGCGAGCAAATTTGTGAGACCAATTAGAAAGGAAGGCAGTTGATTCCTTGCTGGTCGCTGAGAGTACGGTCCTACTTCAGGTGCTGGTTGCTGGTCCGGCACCGCCACCTGGTACTGCTTCCCTCCGCGCACGTGTTAGTGGTTCATGCCATGCGGGCACACGGGGGGTGAAGGGAACGCCTTTTGAGACGTCTCAAAGCTCCATGCAAGGACCGGCACTGCCACCAGGTACTGCTCTGCTCCCCCCACGCACATGTTAGTGAGGCATGCCATGCGGGCACACACGGGGGGGGGTGAAGGGAACTACTTTTGAGACGTGTCAAAGGTACTTGCAAGGTCCTTGCAAGGACCGGCACCGCCAGGGTTAAGGGTTCTGCTCCCCCCGCGCACATGTTAGTGAGGCATGCCATGCCATGCGGGCACACACGGGGGGGGTGAAGGGAACGAAGGGGGTGCAAGGCGTGCATGCAGTGCGGAGGTTGAGTTGGGCGAGGGGGTAAAGGGGCGAAGGCGAAAGGGTGAAGGTTTTCACCCGAGCGGCCACGGCCTGTCACACCTGCGGCCACGGCCTGTCACAACTGGTCTGTTGTTTTCATTTCACCTGAGTGGCCATGGCCTGGCATGCCTGCGTGGGCAGCACAGTGATGGAGGCGGAGGAGCCGAGAACAGTGCCGCCGTGCCACCGTTGCCAGAGGCGTCCAGGGGCGTCCAGGGGCGTTTCTTTCTTGTCCAGGCCAGGGACGTCTCAAAGGGCTTGTCTATTGTGCTCCGCTCACCTGGGTGGCCATGGCTTGGTATGCCTGCGTGGGCAGCACAGTGATGGAAGCGGAGGAGTCAAGAACGGTGCCGCCGTTGCCAGAGGCGTCCAGGGGCGGGAAGGCGGAGCGTGGCAAGGCGAGCGTTGCGTTCCCCACTGCCATGCCCGTCACGTTTATGAAGTAGAAGGGCCTGCATGGGGGGGAGCGAGGGGAAGGAGAGGCGTGGGAGGGGAGAGGGGAGAACGGGTTGAGAAAAAGTGCACAAGACGTTTAAAAAAGGGCCTGCACGCCCCGCTGCCATGCCCGAGACGTTGATGAAGTAGAAGGGCCTGGGATGGGATGGGATGGGATGGGATGGGATGGGATGGGATGGGATGGGATGGGATGGGATGGGATGGGATGGGATGGGATGGGATGGGATGGGATGGGATGGGATGGGATGGGATGGGATGGGAGTGGGATGGGAGTGGGATGGGATGGGATGGGATGGGATGGGATGGGATGGGCGGGGATGGGAGTGGGGAGAGAACGAGGGGGTTAAGTTTGACAAGAGGGTGAAATGATCTTCTATTGACAAGAAATACAGCTGCTCCTGATTGAGATGATTCACTCAGGCACCCTCTCAGCCATCCTCGCACCCACCGGCACTCTCATCCACCCTTACACCCCTCATCTCATCTCATCTCATCTCATCTCATCTCATCTCATCTCATCTCATCTCATCTCATCTCATCTCGTACCCCAACCCCTCCCTCCATCCCTCCCCAGCTTGAATGCCTGCCAACTCACTCAAAGTCGCTGGACACAATGGGGGTTGACTGCGCGCCAGCAGGCACGCCTTTCACGCCCATCAGCAGCTTCCCCGCGCCTACTCCCACACCCCCCGCATCTGCCCCCGCACTCCCCCCCCCAGCAGCAGCAGCAGCCGCAGAAGCGGCAAAGGCAGTGACGCGTGCGCCCGGATCGCCCTCCATGCAGAGCGAGAAGGCGTTGCTCATGGCGCCCTGCGCTGACAGCTGCGAGAGAGGCGACAGCGCCCCCCGCCCCATGCCAAACACGCCGTTGGGGGCCGCGCTCCTGCCGGATAGGAAACCGGTCTGGTACCGCCCGCACCTGGTGGTGCCGTGGGGTGGGGTGCAGTGGGGTGGGGTGTGGTCGGATGAGATGGGATGGGATGGGATGGGATAAGGCATGCCCCTCAGGTGGGGGAGCGCGTGTGGGGTGGGGTGGTGATGTGGTGGGGAAAGCGCACAGCAAGACAGCAAGGCCTGGCATCTCAACTCAACTCAGCTTAGAGCCAACCAACCTCGATGCAGCAGCAGAGCAGCAGCAGACCCACCCAGTCACTCCCCCTCATCCCATCCATCCACTCATCCACTCATCCACTCCCTCTCACCCTCTCCCCCATTGCCATCACTCCCTCCCCCTCCCAACCACCAAGCACTCCCAAGCTAGCAGCACCGCTCGCCTCACCCGCAGGTCACGTTGGCAGCAGAGCTGCTACCCTTGGAAACAGCAGCGTGCAGGGCATCTCGGAGCAGGTTCCCCACGCTCCCAGCCTTCCTCAGGCCCCGAGTAGGTAGCCGCGTACTGGCACAGCGGGTCGGGCACTGGCAACGCGGAGGGCACGCCTCTGGACTCCTGCTCTCTTCCTCCCTCCCTCCGCCGCCACCACCCTCCCAACAACCATCACCACTCCCAGCCACCCACCACACTGTCTCCAATCACCGCACTCACCTAAAGCCACCACACCCTCTCAACCACCATCCCTCCCTCCCAAGCAAGCACTCCGCCTCACCCGAAGGTCACATTTGCAGCAGAGCTGCTACCCTTAGAAACAGCAGCGTGCAGGGCATCTTGGAGCAGGTTCCCCACGCTGCCTCCCTCGGGGCCCGTGTAGGTGGCCGCGTACTGGCACAGCGGGTCGGGCGCTGGCAGCGCGGAGGAGACGAGGCAGCCCACGGAGGCCGTCTTGTCCTGTGCGGCGAAGGACGTGCACGCGGGCGAGAAGCAGTAGTTGGACTGGGAGGTCGCTGAGAGGGCCGGATTGTACGGGGGTTGCACGGGCTGGTGATGGGTGGGGGTGAGAGTGGGGATGGCAGGGGGGGAGGTATGGGGGAAGGGAAGAGAGGCGGTGAGGAATGAGAGGAGGGTACGTGATGAGCACTGAGCACAGGAGAGAGTGAAACGCGTCTCTCTTCCCCCCTCTCCCCCTCTTCCCCTGTCACCCTCTCCCCTACTCCTGCTCTTTCCCCTCCCTTTCCCTCTCCCCTCTCCGTGCCATCACGCACCACGCCAGGCATGGAGCTCTGGGTAGCGCACTGGATACAGTTGCCAGGGGACCAAGGGCATCGACGCCTCTCTCTCTCTCTCCAACAGTCCTTGTCTACTCGACCCCTCCCCCCCCACCCCTCTCTCTCCCCCTCTCCCTCTCCATGCGCACACAACACGCCGCGTGTGTGTGTGTGTGTGTGTGTGTGTGTGTGGGTGGGTGGGTGCTCACGCGCGCGTGTGTGTGACTCTCTCCTCTACCCTCTCTCTCCCCCCACACACGCACCACGCCGGGCACGGAGCTCTGGGTGGCGCACTGGATGGAAACAGTTGGTGTGGGAGCAAGGTGGGAGCAACGCAGTGACTTTTGAGCCGACTCAAAAGTCAGCTTTCCCCCCTCTCTCCCCCCCTCTCCCCCTCTCCCCCCACGCACGCACCACGCCGGGCACGGAGCTCTGGGTGGCGCACTGGATGCAGTTGCAGGGCAGCCAGAAGAGGTCGGACGCCGTGTCCACCAGCACTATGAACCGCTGCTTGCTCGCCCCCACTCGCACCTCCGTCAGGAAGGGGCTGGGCGGATGGGGGGGGAAGGAACACCGGAGCGAATGGAGGGGATGGGGCACGGGGGATGGGGGGTGGGGTAGAGGGGATGAGGGATGGGGCATGGAGCATGGGGCACGGAGGAAGGTGCAAGGAGGATCGGGGGACGGGGCATGGGGGGTGGGGCGTGGCGCACTGGATGCAGTTGCAGGGCAGCCAGAAGAGGTCGGACGCCGTGTCCACCAGCACTATGAACCGCTGCTTGCTCGCTCCCACCCCCACCCGCACCTCCGTCAGGAAGGGGCTGGGGGGATGGGAAACACGGGGGGAACATGGGGGAGAATGGAGGGCATGGGGGATGGACGACGGCGGATAGGGAAAAACGGATGGGGAATGGGGGGAATGGGGAAGGGGTGATCGGGTAAGAGGGGTGGTGGGACAACAAGTGGAAGAGGTGTAGGCTGGAGCGATGGGAGGTGGGGGAGTGAATGCAGTTGTGCAGGGCAGGGGAGCATTGGTGCTGCTTGCTTGCTACTTGCTTGCTGCTTGCTTGCTACTTGCTTGCTGCTTGCTTGCTACTTGCTTGCTGCTTGCTTGCTACTTGCTTGCTACTTGCTCGGACGTGACCAGTGTGTGCCTGTGCTCTAGCAGTAACACGCCACGCCACGCCACGCCACGTCACGTCACGCCACGTCACGCCACGCCACGCCACGCCACGCCACGCCATGCCACGCCATGCCACGCCATGGAACGAATCAGATCCCTTACCTGCCATTAGTGGACACTGTCTGCATGGTGCCATTGAACGGTTCCACGCGGGTGCGCACAACCGGGGCACTCTCTGTCCCTGACACTGTCCCTGTCCCTGTCCCTGCTGCTGCGGCTGTGCTTGTGCTAATGCTCGATGGTCGCGGTCCGGTAGACCAGAGGAAGGATGTGGACTCGGAGGGGAGGCGGAAGTGGGAAGGGGTGGAGTGGCGGCTGAAGGGGGAACCGTCGTGCTGCAAAGAGGGGGGAGAGGGGAGGAAGAGCGGCGAGAGGTGAGGGGTGGGGGGAGGGAGAGTTGAGGGGGGAAGGCAGAGTGACGAAAGAGAGGGAGGAGAGGGAAAGGGGAGTTTGAAAACCAGAACACAATCTCTGTCAGTCATGCCGCATGCTGCATGCTGCATGCTGCACGCTGCACGCTGCACGCACGCCTCGCTTGCATGGATGGGGCACGAACGACCTCATGTGCTGCTGTGTGTACATATGTGCACGCAGTGCAGACCGGCGCAGAGCAGAGAAGCACACTGTGTGTTTCCTCTCACCTGCTGCTGCTGCAGGCCTGGCCGGACCGACAAAGTACCTCAAGGTTCCCTTCATGCCTGCATTATCGGTATTGGTATTTTCAGATTGTTTGTCTCACAAGCAAGTTCAACGTAGACTTAGTTTTATAGATCGTTCCTAATCTCTTAGAAGGCTTGCAGCGGATCGAAACCAGCTGATTTCAACCATGCCTGCATTATCGGTATTGGTATTTTCAGATTGTTTGTCGCGCAAGCAAGTTCAATGCACCTGATCTCCTCTCACCGGCTGCTGCTGCTGCTGTGAGCTTGCACCATCAAAGAAGCTCAGGGTGTCTTGCATGCCTGCATTCGCCACTCCCCTGCTGCCGTCCCGACCCTCCCTGCCACTCTCTTTCACGTCCCTGAGAGTCTCTTCGCGTGGAAACTGCACGCCGAACCAAAGGACACGAGTGCAAGAGAGAGAGCGGCAAGACAAGTGAGAGGTGCTGACCGAATTTTGAGGCGCCTCCAAAGAATGACCGCACGCCAAGGACAGAGATGAAAGAGAGAGGGAACAGGACAAGTGAGATGCGTTGCGTTGGCTAACGCCTCAGCAGCTGAGCGCACACAAACATTCCTTGTTTCTTTCTTTTCTTTCCGTTTTCGGAATGAGATCCGCGTCTGCTTACTGACCCTCCATTCTTCGCCCTCCATACCCACGGCCTCCATACCCGTTCATGAAGCGCCTAATGAATAGACTCTCCATTCTTTGCCCTCCATACTCACGGCCTCCATACCCATGCCGCCCATTCTCCCCTTTCCTGCCCTCCTCCCTGCGCAGCGCTCACCTTTTTTCTCCGCCTGCTCCACCCTCCCACAGCCCATGCCGCCCTCCACACCTCACTGCCTGCTTCCTCTTGCTGTGAGGGGCACCGCAGGCCCAGGAATGGCAGTGGGGGGGGATTCAAGGAAGAGAGGGAGAGAAAGAAGTGCGGGTGGGTGCGTGGGAAAGAGAGTGTGTGGGGGTGGGGGTGGGCGGAAGAGGGGAGGAGAGTAGAGAGGAAACCAGTGCAGATGCACACAGCAGTGTTTGGGTCGACTCAACTATTGGCGCATTCATTTTGGTTTAGATGCACACAGTGGTTCTTATTACTCCACACCCCCACACCCCCCCCCCACACCCTCCTTTTCCCCCTTCCCCCAATCCCACCTCCCCCAACTCACGCTTTTCAACATATACGCTCTATGTGAAAACTCAAGCTGTCACCGTCTTTCACACCGTACCGCACTGCACCACACTCCATCCCACCCCACCCGCCCACGCCCCTCAAAACGCAGCACCCACCGAGAGGCGTCTGCTGGTATGAGCAGCGGAGGCAAGCAGCAGCGGACTGAACCACGCGGGAGCAGCGGAACTGCGGGCGCGGGGAGGCGAGGCCGCAGCAGCAGGAGGAGCAGATGTGTCGCGGAGCCGCGATTCGCTGAGAAAGTGGGGCGCGTTGGTCGCGGTGCTGCTAGCGAGCACGAGGCACACGAGAGGCACCAGCATGCCGCGGAGCGCCGCGTCGCGCGGCAGCGAGCCGCCACGACCTACTAATTCGCGAGCTATGCGGCCGCGGCGCTTAGTCGAGTGCCGCCGCTGCGGCGGGCAAGCGTGCGTCGCTCTCCGCGTCTGCCGCTGCTCCTCGTCCGGCTCCTCATATGGCTGCCGCCGCAGTTGCACACCATTGCGTCGTCGTTTAACGAATCGGGTGGTTGTAGTTGTGTCACTGTCAGTGCTCCAGCTACCATGGGGATCACCGGCGCTGCGACTGCTACTGCTTCTGCTGCTGCGACTATTGCGACTGCTGCGAGTGCTGCTGCGACTGTTGCAACTGGCTCCTTCCGCGCGCCGATGTGCTCTCGCGCGCATACCGGCGGTCGTCTGAACAGGCGTGTGAGTTGAGTAAGCGCCTAAAACAATCGGCGCGAAATGACACCTCGACGTCAGCTTGACGACAACGGTCACATTAGCCCGACGCGAACTCGACCCGATTGTGACGCGACGTCGCCGCGATTGCGACGGGAGACGTCGGCGCGACGTCAATTTCCACACAGAGCAGCTGGTACGTGACAGGCAGCTTTTCCTTGGCGGGAAGCTGCTCTGTTGCGAGCGATTTGATCCTGCTTCTTCAGATGCAACGTTCTTCCACTGGAAGCAGAAACAGTGTATCAGCAATGTTACGTCACGCGGGGCCTACGTAACGCAGGCACAGTCACGTAAGTACAACTCGCCTGTTACCACGTGCAGAACATGTTACAATTGCATCTCCTTCCCAACCGTGAGCTGCGGAGGCGTGCGAGAGCTGCTGAGCTGTAGTAATCGACTGCTTCTATTTCTCAACGTTCCGAACGTGCCGCTACTACTACTACTACAATCTATTCGGACCTGCTTCAACTCTCGCCCATCCAATCAGTGCATTAAAGCGACGGGCAACTTTTGGCAGTGTTGGGTTCAGAAGTTTTTTTTTTGAACCAGGCTTGCCAGCGCGAAAGTGCTGGCTGGCGAAAACCAGGATTTCGTGCGGACACTTTCCATCCGCAGTAACAGTTCGCCAGGGTTCTGGGTTTTGGGTGGCAAATGTGCACCGTCGCTTTAAAGAAGCTAATGGGCCGCCGTCCTAGCAGTGTCAGCCAAGCACTGCCGTACGGAGTTTGAGCATGACCAACTGCCATTCAACACCCTCCAGAAAATAGTAGCCTCTTCCCATTTCCAGTGAACCTGTTTCAGCGCGATTTACTCAGGTACTTCGCGTTTTATAACGAGTGAGTTCGGTACAGACACAAACATTCTGGGAGGCACACGCCCCAGCCGTGCTCCCTGCAAGATGGAGCAGCTAGCGATGCGAACATGCGCCGTTGTGTTGCGGCGTTAAAAACAATTTTGACTTGATTTGCGCCAGTGAGAAACTTTTTTGAGTTGATTTGTGTAGCGCTGTGCAGGAAATGCTTGTTGTACTGCGATCGCCACTGTGAGCTGAACACAGAGGCGATGCATGTCACTGCCGAGAATTTTCCATTCTCAGGCTGCGTTTGTGGTTCTGATGAGCTTATCCACCATGTATGACAGGTTTTGGGGCACTTTGTACGGCTTTGTTCCTCCTGTTGACCCAGAGCGGCGGCGGGGGTTGCTGCGACGCGAGCGTTCACGGTCTGGTTGGGGAAGGTAGAGCAGCTTTGTACACTACAACTGTAACGAGGAAGGTCCAGAAAAATCCTAACAAAAGTTAACTTGCCACATTCACCACATTTATAACCATATGATTGCCATGATAATTACCGGTACAGCAATGCTTGATATACCTTCACACTTTCGTTCACTATTAAACAAATCTCATGTTCAGTAGGGATATTCGACACCCTTAGCATACGCATTCCATATTCTAAGTTTTTTAAGTTATCGTTGTTCATTCCTTGCGCATCAAAAGCACAACACAGTGGCAACCAACACTTCTATTCTCGCCAAGACTGTCCACCTTCTCGTGTGTCTTGGCCTTCACATTGATGACCTCTTCTGGTGCCTGTGCAAGACAGGTCAAGAAGTTCATGCCGTTAGAAAAATCAGCTAAAATCATAATCAGCAATTTTTCCACAATCGGTAAATCCTCATAGAAACGATCCACAAGGCTGCGGTCAATAAGTGCCGTGGGGTAAGAAATGAGATGAAAGGAGGAGAATGTGCAAGGGGGAAGAGGTGTAACGGAGGAAAACAAGATGAGAGACAGGAATGAGCGAACCTGGAGTAAGGCGGCGAGGTTGGCCTTGATCGTGGGCTTGTGTGGGCTGAGTTTGGGTCGCTGCAGGATGACAGTGGCGTCCAGGTTGCCCACCGTATACCCTGCCTCATGCATGCGCCGCACCTGTACCCCACACAGGCGCACACCGCCAACGAAGATCGCCACGGCACAGGGCACAGGGCACAAAGCACACGGCAGAGGGCATTGGGAGGGAAAAGTTCGCTCCATGGAGTACGTGTGTACACCAAGTGGAACAGCACCGAAACAGAATAAGAAGGGCCAATTGGAAATCCACATCCGAAACCAACAAGGTCCCCAGCTGCTGCTCTGCTCCCTCCCATCCCCATCCACCAACTCACCGCCTCCTCGAGAAAGAGGTGGGAGGCAGCGCCCTTCCACTTGGGGTCGTTGTCCGGGAAGAGCTGGCCGATGTCTGGCAGCCCCAGCGCTCCCAGCACCGCGTCCACCACACAGTGCAGCAGCACATCGCCTGCCAGGCGGACAGCAGGTATGGTAGGCGGAGGCGGGATGGTATACAAAGGGATTGGCAGAAGAGGGGGGTGGGGCGGCAGATGGGAGAGGGAGAAGAGTGGGATGAATGTGAGCTTGCTTGAGATCTTGGTTGAAAAGCCGAGGAGAGAGAGGCTCGCCAGGGGAGGAGGAGGAGGAGGAAGAGGAGGAGGTCCCAGGGCAGGTGAGGACGAGAGAACGACAGGAAGCAGCACATGCAGGGGCGGAATGCGTGACGTGGAGAGGCACTGCGGCATGGATGCATGAATCAAGGCGCCATGTGTGGGGAAAGGGTGACAGCCTGCTCCTTCTTCCTTCTGCCATTCTTTATGACGTCAATTGTTTCTTCTTCGTATGCTCTCGCAATCCCAATTAGGGGCAGAACGCAGACCCAATTTCGCGCCCAACCCACTTCCCTCCCCTCTCACCATGCCGTATCACCCTACCATGTTTGCCTGAATTCATATTACTTGCTTCAGTATCCCTGTTCATTTCCCCCTCACGCCCTGTACATTCCCCCTCTCCTCTTCATTCCCCTCCCGACCCCCTCCACCCCCCGCTTCCCTTCCCCCCCACCCCCCCCCCTTGCCAATGCTCCCCCCTTCCCCTCCCTACCTCCCCCTTCCGCCAGCCCCGTGCCCTTACCGTCGGAGTGCGCGTCACACCCGCGGTCGTGCGGAATGTTTACCCCGCCGATGATAAGGGGAAGGTTAGGCTCCAGCCGGTGCAGGTCAAATCCATGCCCCACGCGGAACGGAAGCGCCGCAACTGCTGCCGGCGCCGCCGCCGCTGAAGCGACTGGCGTTGGCTGCGCCTGGCAGCGAACGGCGGGCCGGCTGGCACGAATAAAGGTGCGGGAGAGGGGGGTGGAGGGGATAGGGGGCGGGGGGGAAGGGGGGGAGGGGGGAGAGGGGGGGAAAACACTATCTTTTTTCTGTTATCTGGTTTTAATGAACGGAACGGGAGGAAGGAATGGGGAAGGGAGATGCGCATATTTCATAAAAAATCGTCCAACACGAGATGTAAAATCAAATTAAAAAAAAAGGACGGAAGGGGTGGGATGGGAGGGAGGGGAAGGGGAGGGGAGGAGGGGACAAGAAATCGAGAAACCGCGACTGAGACGAAATGATATCGAACAGGAGGGATTTGCGTGCGGACATTACTCCGACAGGACAATGAACGTACGCAATTGGGGTGACACATCGCAACGGTACGCTGCTCTTGGCGTTCAGGCTGTTGCCACGTGCCGCGCTTGAAGAAGCGGCGAGTGCGGTGGCGGTGGTAACGGGAGTCGTCAACGAAAGGCTCGCGATAGACGCCATGATGCACGCTGGGGGAGATCTACGAACCCAGCCTGCCGAGTAACCAGGTGGAAGAGAGCGTACGGTTGGAACAGCACGTTCAGGGATGACGACCAGAAGGTGTGATGAGGAAAGCACAACCTAGGGAAATGCGGTGTCAATTGTAGCTCTCTCGAGAATTGAGCAGAACTTGGAAACAGCATTATACTGTCCGGTTACCTTCAGAACCATACTGTATCGCTCAAGAAACATCACGATTCACAACCCGTAATTTGGTAGCATCTGCAAGCCGAAGAATCCCGTCCAGTCTGATTAATGCGGTACTCAACGTTTCAAGACGGTTTAAAAAGGTTCTGTTTGTTGACGAAGCTGAAGACGTGGATAAGGAATGCCAAATCTTGGATGTTCCTCGTGACGATGTGGCGTCATTGACAAGTAACCGATTGGTGGAGAAGGTGAGAGGGCTGATCTAGGTGGCGGAAAATAGAACTCCCAAACTCATTCCGTGGGACATCCGTTACAGCGTTAAAATTTCTAGCTACACTACCATACTTGAACATGCAATATTAAAGCCCCCCACCATCCACCACCCCCTCCCCACCCCCCCCCCCCCCCCCCCCCCCTCCCTAACACACACGCCTCACACACACACGCACGCACACCCCCCCCCACCACACACACACACACACACACACACACACACTCACACACACACAAATGCTGAATCCTTGTCCTACCAACAGGCTTCTAGGTGGAATGGTCCGTCCACGCGCTGGCCACAACGCTATGCCAGGTTCAACTCTCAGAGTTTGCCTTTTATCTTACACTGGGAGGATGGAGAAGGATCCTTGGTGGTGGTAGTCGCAGCGCCAGAAAAGTCGCATGCAGAAGAGTGCTGGCGCTTACGCTGGTACCACTCGTTGAAAACGACAGCAGCCTTGCTGGAGTCAGGGCACTTGGCCATGAGAGCGCCGCAGTTCATGCCACCACCGCTACCAGAGCAAGCCCACGCAACCGCGTTGCTAAGCGCCTGCTTCGTCGCAGTCGACTTCGGAACGCACCATTTGAGGGAGGCGCCACCACTACCACTGCCGCCACCACCACCACTGCTGCTACCCCCACGATTCTTGTTGCTACCACCACTGCTGCCGCCACCGCTGATGCCATTACCGCCACTGGCAGCACCGCCGACCACGTTGAGAGGGTACTTGGCCTCGCCCTGCATGGTGCACAGCCCAAACGAGGTCTCAAACTTGCCCATGGCCGTGCTTTTGCGGTCCTCGTCAAACATCTCAAAGAGGTACGCGCGGATGGGTGAGTTGCGTCGCTTGGGCGTGCCGCGCCCGGACAGCAGGAACGAGACCAGCGCCGTGTTCCACTCCTTGGCTGCTGCGGGTGAGGCGATGGCTGTTCCTGCCGTTGGCCACCCTGTCTCGCCCACTGGAGTGGGGATGGGGGGGGGGGGGGGGTAGTGGCGGGGTGGAGAAAGGGGAGCAATAACAGAGATTCTAGATGAGTGTCGGTGCTGGTGGTGGTGGTGATGGTGATGGTGGCAGGCTATACTGGTGCAGAAATGCGAGTGGGAAGAGAGAGATACGGCAGGGAAGGAGGGCATGCAAGTGCGATCCAATTCCCAGCTACAACAAACAAACCCACCGATGAAGGGCATGTTGGGGAAGCCGAGCTTCTCGAAGGACCAGAGAGCACCGTCAATCGTGGCCTCCATCAGGTTGCTGTACCGCTGCCCCTTGTCGTCAAAGCTCCCCGCGCCGCCCTTGAAGAACACAAAGTCGCGCGGAATCTTGGTTGGCTCGGCGAGGTGTGTGAAGAACGGGTACACGTTCAGCACGGCGTACGAGCCTGGGAGAGCGCAGGGTGGGGTGGGAGAGGCCAGCAGGGACGGAGGAGAGTGCGTTGGGAGAGAGTGAGATCCAGAGTAGTTCACTAAGATGTACATCAGCAAAGTCTCAGGCAGCTCTGTGCAGGTCTGCTTTACTGAGCGAGTGATGCGGCACACTGGGAAGAAGAACCACCTGAAAGGTTGAACGGCTACGTTAAAAAAACCACACACACACACACACACACACACACACACACACACACACAAAAGAAGATGGATGAAATACACTGTAACAAGCAAAACATCCGGAATGGTAACGTAGAACGGCCTACCAGTTCGTTTGAGGAAGGATAGCAGCCTGGTGACCTCGTCTTTCACGCTCGGCACCACTTGCGTGCTCGACGGCGGGTACGCGTTCTGCAGAAAGTTCATGTGCTGCGGCGTGACCACCTTCACTCTCTGTTGTAGCTTGCGAGCCGTGAGTGCCTTGTAGAGTGACTCCATAGCGGGGACAACTGAACGGAGGAATGGGTTGCCAGGGGAAATCACCTCGTTCCCCACCTGCCGCGGATCGCCAGGTTTGGATCAAAACGACGGAGAGCGATTAGGATGCTAGGCAGAAAGCAAGACGGACAGAACACTCTTACAAACTGAGACTGAACCACACAGAGGGGGGGGAGGTAATTGGACTGAGTTGGGAAAAGACGGCAAAACCAGCGGTACACGTGGGAGACGAGACAGGAAGAAAGAACGGAGCACAGCACGGGGCCATCCGACGTACCGCAATAGCGAGTATATTAGTCTTCGCCATATACGGCATAATTTTCGCGTCCAGCCACTTGAGAGCCGCCGAGTCGCTCTTGGCAAATTCGTGGAGCAGCTGGTTGGGCACGCACGTCATCACCTCCAGGCCCGATCCAGCCAGCGCATTGAGCGCCGTCGGATCCGGCTGGAAGAGCTTGACGGCACTGAAGCCGCGCTGCTTGATGATGGAAACGGCCCGCGTGAGCGACACGGGGTTCGAGGAGAGCCCCACGCCGAGGTTTACGCCCATCCATGGCTTGCTGCCGGCTGCTTGCGCGGTGAGCGGAGCCAAGGAGAACGGGACGGCGGGATCACTCAGGAAGAGGGGGAAGAGGATGGCGACTGCGAAGACGGCGGCCACTCCTCGAGAGGTTGCGCGAAAAGCAGACATTGCGGCGGTGTCGAGGGGATATTTTCGGGAAGTGGTACGTATGTGCGAAACGCGCGGGCGTACAGGGCGAGCAGTGTCGCGTAATGGGAAGGAACGCTTAAGGAGTTGTTGAATACTAGTAAGGCTGGCGTTGGAAGATAAGGAATCCTTGCCCGCATTCCATGGTGCTTGACCATGTGGTTTACAGCCATTTATGTAGTCGCAGCATGCGTGCGGCGCGATAATTTTCCAGCCCCGCAAGTCTAGTGAGTGACCTACGCGGTAAGTGTGGTGTAGCGCGTCTCACGGGATTGGAACTTGGAAAAGGTGGTGATGGCCAGCCATGCCGGCTGCGTTCTGTGCGCACAAGCCCAGCGGACCTTCCGCAAAAGCCATGCTTGAGGGGTTTTCCTCGAAGGGGAAAACGGCAGCGCCGCCTCGTCGAGAATAATTTTTGCTGACGAAGCAACTTCGCAATCAGCCCTCCACCATTTTCGATCACAACTCGTGCGCGCAGACATTACTCCGAAGCATCTCGAAGGGTTAACTTCAGAGACAGCTTGTGCGAGCCCTATCCGCTCATCAAGAGGAAGTGAATAATGATAGATCCTTGACCGCATTTCATGGCACTTGACGATGTGGTTCGCAGTTATTTATGCTACAGTATGCGTGCGGCGCGATAATTTTCCACCCTTGCAGTTAGTGAGCTAGGCGGTAAGACTGAAGTGTGGAACAGACGCGTGCTGTATAGTAGCGCGTAACAAAAGGAATTGAAAGGTGTTGAGTGGTGAGGGACTTGTAGCGGCTTGACTGGGCGCAAGAGGGAGGGAGAGGGAAAAGGAGTGCGCGGGGATACACACATACAACTGTAGAGAATGCGATGTGCTGTACAGAAGGACGCAATACACGTACAGCATTTAACCAAACCAGCTCGCACTCCTGTAAAATGTGAAGCGTTGGGATGCACATTGAGAATGGGTTTCGGCACTGGGGAGGGGAATGCGTTTAGGCAAATAGCCTTGCATAAAGGATAGTTGACAAGCATACAAAAAATGATGCGTGGTAATTATCACTCAGTTTCAACTTCTCCATTCCCTTCTCAGGGTTGGCCTCTTAGTTTGCACTGGGAAGATGGGGAAGGATCCTTGGTGCTGGTAATGGCAGCACCAGCGAAGTCGCATGCAGCAGGGTGCTGGCGCTCGCGCTGGTACCACTCATTGAAAATTACTGTAGCCTTGCTGGAATCGGGGCACTTGGCCATGATGGTCCCGCAGTTCATGCCGCCCCCGCTACTAGAGCAAGCCCACGCAACTGCATCACTAAGTTGTTGCTTCGACGCAGTGGATTTCGCAATGCACCATCTGGGAGCGGCGCTACCACCACCACCACCACTGCTACCACCACTCTTGCTGCTTCCAGCACTGCTGCTGCCACCGCTGCTGTCACCGCTGCTGCCACCGCTGCTGCCATTACCGCCACTGGCAGCACTGCCCAGCACATTGAGGGAATACTTGGGGTCGCCCTGCATGGTGCAGAGCCCCCACGAGGTCTCAAACGCGCCCATGCTCGTGTCCTTGCGGTCCTCGTCAAACATCTCAAACAGGTACGCGCGGATGGGCGAGTTGCGCCGCTTGGGCGTGCCGCGCCCGGAGTGCAGGAACGAGACCAGCGCCGTGTTCCACTCCTTGGCTGCTGCGGGTGAGGCGACGGCTGCCCCTGCCGTCGGCCACCCTGTCTCGCCCACTGGAGTGGGGATGGGGGGATGAGTGGCGGTGTGGAGAGAGGAGAGGATTAGCGACAGTGGTGCTGGTGCTGGTTCTCGAGCTGCTGGCTGGCAATATCGGTGCCGAAACGCGAGCGGGGGAGCGAGAGATGGTGGGGAAGGAGACCATGCGAGTGCAATTCTCATTCCAAGGACCGACAGCTCTTACCGATGAAGGGCATGTTGGGGAAGCCGAGCTTCTCGAAGGACCAGAGCGCGGCGTCGATGGAGGCCTCCATCATGTTGCCGTACCGTCTCCCCTTGTCGTCGTAGCCCCCCGCGCCGCCTTTGAAGAACACGAAGTTGCGCGGAATGTTGGCCGGGTCGGCGAGGTACGAGAAGAAGGGGTACGCGTTCAGCACGGCGTACGAGCCTGGGGGAGAGCAGGGTGGGGTGTGGTGGGTGATGCCAGCACGGACGGAAAAGGTTGGGTTGGGTTGAAGAGTTTAAGATCTAGTATAGCTGGGTGCGAATCACATTGCAAGAAGGCACGAATGGAAAGTTGAAATGGCCTACCTGTTCGGTTGAGGAACGATAGCAGGCTGGTCATCACGTCTTTCACGCTCGGCACCACTTGCGCGCTCGACGGCGGGTACGTGTCCTGCAGGAAGCTCATGTGCTGCGGCGTGACCAGCTTCACTCTGCGGTGAAGCTTGCGAGCCGTGAGTGCCTTGTAGAGTGACTCCATAGCGGGTACAACAGACCCAAGGTATGGGTTGTCAGGGGAAAGCACCTCATTCCCCACCTGCAACGAAACGCCAGGAATGGATTGTGAGGACGGGGGAGCGAGTGAAATGCAAGGTGGGTGAAAAGGCGGAGAGAACGCTTCTGGAATATGGGTGAGAAGGTGCGTTGAGAAGGCGAGAAGGTCGACTGAAACAGGAGAAAGCTGCAAAACCAGCCCGGAAAGTGCGAGACAGTAAGAACCGAGATCAAAGCCATGCAGCATCGACGTACCGCAATAGCGAGTATATTAGTCTTCGCCATGAAGGGCATTATATTCGCGTCCAGCCACGCGAGCGTCGCCGAGTCGCTCTTCGCGAAATCCCCGAGCCGCTCGTTGGGCACGCACGTCATAACCTGCAGGCCCGACCCAGCCAGCGCATTCAGCGCCGTCGGATCCGGCTGGAAGAGCTTGACGGCACTGAAGCCGCGCTGCTTGATGATGGAAACGGCCCGCGTGAGCGACACGGGGTTCGAGGAGAGCCCCACGCCGAGGTTCACGCCCATCCATGGCTTGCTGCTGGCTGCTTGCGCGGTGAGCGGGGTCGAGGAGAGGGGGAGGGAGGGGTCGTGTGGGAAGAGGAGGACGAGGATAGCGACCGCCGCGATGGCGAATGTTCGACCGGGTGTACGACAAGCAGACATTGCGGCGTCGCAAGATTATTCGCGAAGCGGTGTGTGTGCCGAGGAAGCAGGGTCGCGCAATGGGACGGGTTGCCGACGAAAGTATAGAACTCTAGTAAGGCTGGAGAAGTAAGAAATCCTTGCCCGCATTCTCTGGTGTTTGACGATGTGGTTTACAGTCATTTATGCTAATCTCAGTACGCGTGCGGCGCGATATTATTACAGCCCCGCAGGTATTGTGAGTGACGCTACGCGGTCGGTGTGATGTGCTAGTTCTGCTTAGCGCGTCTCTAAGGGTTGAAACTTGAGATGGTGATGGCCTGCCATGCTATGCACGTCCGCACTGACCAGGAGGAAACTACAGCGCCATTCGGAATGGCAGGCAGGAAAGGGAAGTGAGAGGGTTGTGATGGGAAGGAAACAGGAAAGAGCAGGAAACAACAAAGAAGCAGCTGGAGGAAAACCTGGTTACCTTTCTACGAGCGAAAACTCGAGTAATCCACCACGATCAATGGTAATTCCAGGAATGACGTCGCTTGTTTTGACGAACGATAACGAAATACATGGGCGAATCTCCATCACGAGGCGCAATTTCACTTTTGGGATTGCCTTTCACAAGCTTCCGCGACGCGAGTTGGACCTTCACTGTGCGAACGAATTGCCAGTCTTTTCTCGCGAAAAGTGTGCGAAGCATTGTTCGTGCGTGGACATGCTGGGTGTAACAGCACAGTACAGCAGTTCTGGGCATGTTCTAGCGAATGGCGAACTCCGCGGCAACGTGACGACTGCGAAAGATTTCCCCCCAAAAGTGTAGCAGGTTTCCCATCTCCCTCAAGAACTTCTCCTGCTTCAAAACAGTGGAGTTGAGAACCCAAGCGACTACCGGTAAATCGAGCTCCATGTTTCTTCACAAATAAAGCATTCTAATTGCAGTAACATTATTTACAAGGTTGTCTACAACATCCGGAATACACCTGAAGAATAAGTTTTGCACCATTGAACTATAGCCTAGTATGTCAGAACTTATTTCCTGAAGGAAGGCTGAAACATACCGGTACTAGCATCCCTGGGAGGAGCCTGAAACACCCACGGTGTGTTGGTGCAAGGAGATGGAGAGACTAGTGGTCCTACACTGGGCAGCATGATCGATCCCTGCATAAAGCCCATGGGTGGAGCACCTGATGGAACTGAAACAGCAGCAGCACCCAGTGGAGGCGGAACAGGTGATAGGTAAACAGGCAGGCCAAGGGAAGGAATCACGGATGCTGCTCCATCCCTACAGAAGAATGGGGAAACTGCATATCCAGCAACTGTAGCTTGATATTTCGAATCTTTCACATTTTGAGGCACCACAATCCAGTCTTGCATGGCGACCTGCTGCATGTGCTGTCCCTGGTGCTGTCCTCCTGACAAACCACCTTCAAGGTTCCTCAGCTCCACCTCCTTCCCGCCCCGCATGTCCTCGCTGTCTACAAGCCCCGAACGAGAAATAGCACACTCGCCCGGCTCTTCATCCTCTCCACCCAAATCTCCCGCACCACTTGCAACGCCTTGAGCACGACAGCAAGACCCAACAGAGCCAGAAGCTTCTGGAACAAGTAACTCCGAGTTCAGGTGCGGCGCGAAGGAGCCGGTGCCACTGCAGCACGGAGCAGCAGGAGGGGGGACAGAGGCTCCTTGGAGAAGAGTGGCGCCGGTGTCCGCTGACGTGAGGTCGCACTGGGTTGGGAGGCCCGGGCGCTGAGGAAGTGTTTTGTTCCATGGAGCATAGAGCTGTTGTGGCTGTAACAGCTGCTGCTGCTTCACCTGCAGCTGCTGCTGCTGCTGATGCTGATGCTGCTCGCTGACATCTTGGTTCGATTGGTAAGAGCCTCGTAGCTGCTGGCCTTGGTGCTGCCGCTCCTCTAGCTGATCGTTGGCAGGCGTCCCAACGTGATGCAAATCTCGTGTCATTCCTTCTGGATGCAGCTTCTGTTGTCCGTGCGGCACTGGGGCGCTGCTCAATCCACATATGTCTTCGTGGCAGTAAGCCCGCGAATACATCCGCGATACAAATTCCGACTCCATCCAGTTTAAAAAGTCGTTGTGAGCATCCTCGGTCCAACAGCGGGTCCACAAAAAACTCTCTCCACGGACTCCTGCTTCTCCTGCTGCTCCTGCTGTTGTGGAAACACGTTCATGCAAACTACCTCCGTGAACCGAGGGACACGAGGGCTTCAGATTTGGCTGCTGCGATCGCTGCCGCTTAAGTTTCCGGGGCTCTGCAGCTCGTTGCGTCTGCTTTCCACGCAAAAGGTTGCCATCAGCGCAAGGAGTCAACGGCCCTGCTGCATCCTTGTCTTCTTCACCAAAACTCGCCGTAGGTCTCTGCCGCTTGTGCTGTGCAAGCACATCCGAGTTACCCATATGCTGCAGGCCGTACGTCATGTATGCGATGCAGGAGAACTGTTATATGACTGTCTTGCAAACAGACTTTCCAAGTCACTCGTCGGTCGTAATGGATGACCGTTGCCGTAAAATGGCTGCTGGCTCGCATAAATGGACAACCCGATATAACGGTAATATGTGGTCGAAGACGAAAGGAGTCCACAAACCTCTGTTGTTACTCAAGTGCTTCCCTTGGTAAGATTTACGCGCAGGGGTTGGGAATGAAGCTCGCTGGCTTTACAAGATTCTTCTCGTGATAGGAAAGTCTCAAAACTAAACCAGTAGCGAAGCGTAGGCACAGAAGATGCGACGACCATGGCTGAACACACGGGAGCTGGATATATCCTACCGAAACGAGAAGCTCAAGGAAGACCACTGATTTCGACGCGGGTGACTGGCTGGCAGGGACGCTCGAAGAAAAGGTTCGGATGGCGGTTCCGAAAGGGGAGTGAAAGAATCGGCGGGCTAGGCGGAGACAGGGAGGCAGTCGCTGTAAGATGCCTCTGGCGGAAACGTAGAAATATGGGGAGGGGAGAACGGCTTGGCGCTAGCGGATGCGCGGTGAGGTGAAGGGGAAATGACGGCAAGGCAAGGAAGCGTGCGCCATGCATGTCACTGGGAATGGTGCGGCCAAATTGGCGCATCGAGAACCGAAGCAAGCTCCAGCGAGACAAAGGCGGGATAAAGGCATGTGGGCCAGCCTGTGGTTGGAGAGCACCAAGCACCTCGAGCATTGCGCGCACGAGTGGGGAGAGGCGATGTGAAAAAATCACTCGCTGCACCAATCATGCGCGCCTTGCCGCGTCGGACCGCCAGCTCCGCTGGAAAAAGCGAGCCTCAAAGTCACCAAGGCACTGCCACGTGAGCATTGTGCGCTTTTTCCGTCAGCAAGGCGCGTGAAGGAAAAATCGGCCACTTTAGCTAACAGGTGCCATGTGTGGTCGGGGCTACTTGAGGCTTATCTTGAAGAGTCTGGTGCGACGGACGGTAAGATCCGTCGCTTGCTGCCTGCTTATTCGAAGGAACTACAGCGTCCGTCGATTGAACAAAGATATTGCCCAGCTGCTGTCCCTTGCACTGTTATAGCGTCCGACATGGCAAAGTGGTGAAACCCTGCCACCTGGCCTGCAGCAAAAGCATTGGTCGAGATCATGACGAAACAACGAGTGGGAGCACTTTCCAGGACAGAGTTCACGGAATGTGGCTGAGATATTTCGGCGTGCATACTTTTTGCTCTCGTGTTTCTGTAAACAGTGACCAGAGTGGCGGGAAATCAAGAAAACAGAAGGTTATATTCTCTGAACTATGGTCTCCTTGGAAAGGGAGCAGGTAAGAAGAACTGTACAGCTCTGTATGTTTTACGGGCAGCACACATCTATGGTAAGGACGAATGCCATGAGATATTTTCCATCATTGATTTTGCCGCGGAAGGCTGTGATTGGAGAATGGCTGGTGTGGTTGCAATCGCTGGAGCTTCCCTGTCGGATCAGATGGTACAGTTCAGGACTAAACACAGGTTGATGTGATTGAAGTGAGAAAAAAAAAACTTGTCTTGCTGGAAGAAAAAGGTTCTCGAATCACAACTCTGTCACTGTAACTGTATACTGATTATTGAAATGAGCCGTGGTCCAAGGGGAAGACTCACCGTGTTCCTTTTTTTTGTGTTTTCAATCAATCAACTCTCTGCCCGTTAAAAGCTCGAATCTGCCGATGTTTGACACGAGGCCATCCCATCCTTGCCATGCATGGATGGGGCTGACTTGAGGTCGCTTGCATTGGTTTGACTTGGGATCTCGTTAAGAACTGTCGAGGGGTTCACTAATGATTTACGCGTACACGAACGGATGCCTTACGCAGAGAAAATGGATCTGACGTCTCTTGTAAAATTCAACAATCTACAAGCTAGTTGACAAGTGGACATGAGAAAAATATTTCCTATATTGTCAGTCCATAACACATGTTCAGGAATGTTAATTTTCTGGACTAGTCTACGGGAAGCTAGCTGCGCTAATGCCTTAGACAGTAATGATGAACTTCCAACAACCCCACTCTGTTTGGAGTGGGACCCACTGCTGTTGGGATACAACATACAAGCCTATTTGAACACTTGTATGCCACATGGCATGGCAGCACCGATACTAGCACCGATACTAGCTGCCTTGATGGCTACACAGAGGAGTGTATAGAGGGGAAGAGAACAGAGAGGGGCTTGGTTTGGAATGGGTTGGGCTGAAGTGGAGTGGGAGCCTGGGAGGAACTGAAGTGGAGGCGAGGAAGAGGAGAGGTGCTTACAGGATAGAGGGGTTTTGAACCATCCTACCCAGCTATTGTGCAGTGCTGACCACACACAAGGAAAAGAGAGAGCACTGCCATAGCCCGAAAAGGTTGTCCGAGCAAAAAGGGGCGGCGAAAGCAGAGGTAGGGGACGGGCTGGTGTGTATGCTGTTGCCAGTGAAGGTGGAATTAGGAGAGGCGGAGGTAGGAGAGGTTGCATCTGTCCCTTGGGGTGTGTTCGTTGGGTTTGCTGCGCCGGGGGTTGTGAGTATGCTGCTGCACGTGGTGAGGTCGTCGGCACTGGGAATGGTTATGAGTGATGGGGGCACTGTAGCAGAAGCGAGACGCGGCGCTGTTGCTTCTTTAGCTGCTGCTGCTGCTGCTGCTGATGTTGGTGATGCTGGCGATGCTGCTTCCGAAGGAGCCTGAAAAAAGAGAGGATGTCAATAACACAAAACAGATGAGATAGAAGAGCTTGAGGAGCAGTAATAGAGTAGGAAATACGAAGCGCGAAAACGCGCGCACACACACCACCCTAATCGACCCGCCACACATGAGAAAGAAAGGGAAATAGGAAACAGCGGAACGAGTAAGAGAAGAGCCAAGAAACAACAAGTAGGGAGAGGCCCGCAATAGAGTGCACGTGGTGCTTACCTTGGCGGATAGCCCGCTGCCCGCATCAACACAGGCCAGCTGTGTGCCTGTAACCTTAACATCAATGCCTGCTATTCCAATGCCTGTATCCCCAACTTCTCTCACAGTCACTCCCATGACATCACCAGCTCGCCTCACCCCTGCCTTCATCGCTCCTTGTGCTCCTTCTACTACTGGACCTGCTGCCGTTGCTGCTGATCCTGTTCCTGATCGAACTCCTGCTGGTGGCCCTTGCGCTAATGCCGGTTCTGTCAAGGCCATTATCGCTCGTAGCTCAGTGGCTGCTTCGTCCCCTGCTGCTGCCACAACTGCTGCTGCCGCCGCCAACACTGCAGCTGCTTCAGCTGCTGAATACACCGGCGCAGCAGCAGCAGCAGCAGCAGCAGAAGAAGTTGCGCCACCAGCACCATCAACAGCAGCCACAGCAGAAGCATCACCAGCAGCATCACCAGCAGCAGCAGCACCACCATTGCCACCAACCCTGGCAGCAGCAGCAACGGCGGCATCAGCAGCAGCAGAGGGAATGCCATGCACAAGAAGCAGTGCTGCATGGTATCGATTGAACGCTCGGCTCAACCCATCGCATCCCACAGCAGATGCTGCGGCTGCTGCTGCTGAGAGCACCTCTTGTACCCAGAGCAATAGCACAGGGTGTAGCGGGGCGAAGGGTGAGGAGGCGGACTGGGGGGAGAGAGTGAGGGAGCGAGGGATGAAGGCAATGGGGTTGGTGGAGGAGGAGAGGTAGGACTGGGAGCGAGGGAGAGTGGGGAAAAATCCTCCAGGGGAGGGTTTGGAGGTGGAAAGAGGGTGCGCAAATGGAGGAGTTTTGTGAGAGGGCATGGCCGCGGTTGTTCTCGTGGTTGCATGCGGGTCAGAGGGTGTGTGTGTGAGGGGAGAGGTGAGGGTGGAGGAATGGGTTGGGCGAGAGGGGGAGGAGAGAGTGAGAAGTGCGTGTGTGAGGTGGGGGGTGAGGAGCAGGAGCAAGGCTCGGGCAATCAGAGGACTTGAAGCAGTGACAAAGGGATACCTGAAGGGTGGAGAGGGGAGAGGGGTATAGAGGGGGAGGGAGGAGCGGGAGTGGACAGAGGGGAGTTATGAGACGCCGAAAAGAAGGGAGGTCAGAGGCGATTAGAGAGAATGAGAGTTCATGGAAATCGGAAGAGCTTAAGGATCACGTGGGAGAAGGTTTAAGTTTATGCTGAGAAACGTCACACCATGAGGAGGTAGAGAAAGGGGGGGAGAAGGAGGAGGAGGAGGAGGAGGAGGAGGAGGAGGAGGAGGAGGAGGAGGAGGAGGAGGAGGAGGAGGAGGAGGAGGAGGAGGAGGAGGAGGAGGAGGGAATTTGGAGTGCGTACTGGATTTGCTGACTGCTTGCCCGAACCTGCTCCCTGAGCAGGATCCTCTCCTCCCTCTCGATGCTCCGCAGTAGCAGCCGCTGCTGCTTCAACCATTGCTCCTCTTGCTGCTTCTGCTGTTGTTGTTGGTGCTGGAGGCACTGCTTCGCATGCCCCAGCCTGTTGCGAGACAAGGAGCGTTTGAAGCCCTGCTTTGTGGCCTGGCGCGTACCTACTCGTGCAAGGGATACCAGTTCCTCTGGCGTCTGCTGTCTCTGTGAACGGATCACCCCATCACTCTCTGTGCACCTCCCAACAGAGGACTTGCTAGCGGGGAGAGTGACTCGCACGCTACTCCTTCCCACACCCATACTCAGCCCCTTCCACCTCCTCCCACTGCTGCCGACTTGAGGCTCGGGCTCTGAATGCCTGTGCATGGTGCGGGGCGGGAGAGAGCGAGACCGCGAGAAAGAGGAGGTGGCAGAGGGAGGAGAGGATGGGGAAGCGGAGGAAGTGGAGGACGAGGAGGAGCAGGAGAAGAGGGAGTTCGTAGGGAAAAAAAACGGCGACCACGAGTGAGAGAGAGGAGGAGGAGGAGGAAGGTGGGGAGAGGTAAACGAAGGCGAGCAGGCGGGATGAAGGGAGGAGGAGGAGGAGGCGGAGGAGGCAGAGGCAGAGGCGGAGGCAGAGGTGGAGGAGGCGGAGGAGGAAGAAGCGGCAGTGGGAGGAGGAGGCGCAGGATGGTGCATGCGGATCTCGTTGCGTGTGATGCGGTGGTAGAGCGCGGAGAGGAGGGCGGGGGGGAGGTCGCTGCCGTTGTCAATCCCACGGTTGTTGCGAATGAACTCGGCTTCGGTCATCTTCTTCTTGACACACGGGCTGTGCGCGTCCGTGTTGAGCATCACGATGGAGTAAGCCAGCACGTGGGCAGTGGACGGGCGCCCGCTGAGCGGGCCTCCAGGATTGCAGCAGCAGTAGCGCGCTGCCGAAGCTTCCATGACTCGCTCGATCTTCTGCGCCTCGCCCGGCAGCCGAAACCACTGCAGCACCACCCGAATCGCCTCGTCTAGCTCCAATCCCTGGTGGTGGGGGAAGGGGAGGGGTGTGGGGGGAACGGGGAGAACGAATGAACTCCGCTTCGGTCATCTTCTTCTTGACACACGGGCTGTGCGCGTCCGTGTTGAGCATCACAATGGAGTACGCCAGCACGTGTGCTGTGGACGGGCGCCCGCTGAGTGCCCCCCCCGGGTTGCAGCAGCAGTAGCGCGCTGCTAAAGCTTCCATGACCCGCTCGATCTTCTGCGCCTCGCCTGGCACCCGAAACCACTGCAGCACCACCCGAATCGCCTCGTCTAGCTCCAATCCCTGGTGGTGGGGGGGAGGGAGGGGAGGAGCGAAGGGGGCAAGTGGAACGGAGGCGGTTGGTGCAAGGACTACGGATCCTTTGGTGAATTCAGTTCAGAGAGAACCATTGCAGCACCATCCGGACGGCCTAGTCCCTCCAGTCCCTGGTTATGGGGTTGTGATGATGCGGGGTGCTCAGCTTCGAGAAACACATGATATCAATGATACAGGAACAAACGAATTAGTGAAGATAGAGGGAAAAGAAGGAGGCCTGGACGGCTGGCTGGCCTAAATGCTAAGCTGATGATTGACGAAAAGGATTGCTCAAGAGCGGGGTGGCAGGAAAAGAGGGGTAGAAAGGGGCGGAAGGGGGCAGAAAGGGGCGGAGGGGCCCAGAAACGGGCGGAGGGGGGCAGGAAGGAGGTACCCTGAGGTCGAAGGAGTCCATGTACGCAGCGAGCACAGCAGCAGCGTTTTCAGTCAACTCAAAACTCGTGTATAAGGCAACAAAGAGAGAGTCCAAGAAAGAGAGAGTGGGGGCAGAAAGGAAGGAGGTACCCTGAGGTCGAAGGAGTCCATGTACGCAGCGAGCACAGCAGCAGCGTGTGGGCCTCTCTCCCCCAGATAGCTGCCTATGGCCGTGCGGCAGAGAGCAGGTGCCGTGCGCAGGAAGATTGCAATGGTGTGAGGGGAAGGCGGGGAGGAGGAGGAAGAGGAGAAGGGGGAGGAAGGTTCAGTGGAGGAAGGAGGCAGGAAGGAGCAGGTGGAGGAGGGTGTGGGGCAAGAGGTGTGGGCAGGGGCGGAAGGAGGAGTGGGATATGAGAAGGACGGGAGGGAGGAGAGGGAAGAGGGGTGTGGATGGGCGTTGAAGCGGTGGATCGCGGCATGGTACTGCAGCTTGCGCTGCACCTGCTCACACAAATGGGCCCATGATGACCTGTCTGTATCCCCAAGCCTTACAGCCGCTTCACCTTCAGCACACGCAGCAGTGGCAGCCGTGGCACCAGAATCAGCAGCTGCAGCAGCAGTGGCTCTATTCACCGCGCCGCTCCTCCCACCCGTCTCGTCCTCCCTCTGACCTCCTCCCAATTCCCCTGCTTCCCTCCGTCTCTTCGCATTTCCGTACTCTTGCCTCGCGCTAGACCAGTCAGCCAGAGATCGCAGCAGGGACGCAAAGGCAGAGAGTGCTGCAATGCGGTGGGGGTCATAGCTTATGGGGCTGAGAATAAGCGGAGAGATCGGAGGGGAGTTGTGAGAGAGCGGAGTGGAGAGAGAGAGGGATTGGGAGGGGGACAGGCATGGAGACGGGGAGAGGGATGGGGAGGGGGACATGGATAGGGAGGAAGGGGAGGAGCGGAGGGAGGAGCAGGAGGGACAGCGGGAGAGTGAGAGCGATGATGGGAAGGTAGACGAACTTGTGGTGCTGCTGCTGCTGCTGCTGCTGCTGCAGGTGCAGCTGCAAGTGGTGCTGCAAGTGGTACTGCAAGTGGCGCTGCAGTTAGTGCTGGTGCAAGTGGTGCTGCAAGTGATGGTGCAGTTAGTGGTGGTGCAAGTGGGGGTGGTGCTGTGGCTGTTGTAGAGCCCAGGAGTGTTGCTGGTGCTGCTACAGCTATGGATGCACCCGCTGCCCTGAAGACTCATGGCCATGTGGGCCGCGGCAGGAGCAGGTGCAGCGGAAAAGGGAGAGATGGCAGGAGAGATAAAAGACGAGGGCGAGGGAGAGTAGTAAGAAGGAGAGGGAGCAGCAGGCAGGTAGGCTGTCAGGTCTTGGACTGAGAACGTGGGTGAGGGAGAAAGGAATTGTTGCTGCTGGTGGTGCTGGTGCTTGTGGTGGTGGTGCTGCTGGTGCCGTTGCTGCCGAGGCTTGAGTTGGGAGCTGTGGTGCGTGTCTGGGTCGAGAGGGGTGCAAATGGTATCTGCTAGGGTGCTTATAGACCTGCCAAGACGGGGTAAGGTGGAGTGGGGAAGGGGGTTGAAGGGAGGTGGAGGGGAAACGAGGGGGAATGAAAGGTAAAGGTGGGGACAAGAGGGCGGGGAGGAGAGTTTGTGAGTCAATACACTATGGGGAAGAGAAAGGTAAAGCACTACAAAAGCGAGATGTATGCTCTATCTTGCTCTTACCTTCCCTTGGTTGGCAACACAACACAGTCACATGCACGACACTGATCCCAAGCCCATGACGCACCGACCTACTAGTAAAGAATGTCCTTTTCCCTCCTCCACTCCACTAGAACCCGCTACCCGCCTGCGCATGGCACAGCTCCCAGTAAAAAGCCCCCCGTTCCCCTCTTTAGTCGATTTTTGAGTCGACTCAAAAATCGACTTATCACACACGCCTGCGCATGGCACACCTCCCAGTAAAAAGTCCCCCGTTCCCCTCTTTAGAACTCACCGGAGCACGAGGTCGCCCCCGCCAGGGCAGCAGTCATGATTGAGAAAGAGGTCGAGGCAGAGCTGGGGGAGGGTGAGGAGATTTTCTAGTCGACTCAAAAATCAACACAAGCTCTCTCCCCCGCCCCTTCCCCCAACTACAACCCACCTGAGCACGAGGTCCCCTCCGCCAGGGCAGCAGTCGTGGTTGAGAAAGAGGTCGAGGCAGAGCTGGGGGAGGGTGAGGAGCGCACGCAGGGCGCAGAGGAAGGGCGCCTTGGCGCGCAGGGGGAGGGTGCGGCTGTTGAGGGGCGTGAGCAGCATGTGGGAGACGAGGGGGGGGACGTGGGAGTGGAGCGGCGCGCGGAGGAGGGTGAGGAAGCGGAGGAGGAGGGAGAGCGAGAGGTGGCATAGTTGAAAGGTGGTGCTGCTGGTGCTGGTGCTGGCGCTGGTGCTGGTGCTGGTGCTGGTGCTGCTGGTGGTGGTAGTGGGTGGAGTTGAAGGTGGGGAGGAAGAGAGGTGAGGTGAGGAGGTATTATTGGTGGTGGGAGTGGTGGGGGGAGAGGCGGTGGTGATTGCCGCATTGACGTTGCTGATGAGGGAGAAGCAGAGAGAGTCCTTGAGGGCATTCACCAGGCTGTACAGAGGTGATGAACGAACGAGGCGCGGGCCGGGAGGGAGGGGGGAAGGGGGGATGGGGGGATTGGGGGAAGGGGAGAGAGTGGCGGGAAGGGGGGAAGAGAAGGGTGGGTGGGTTAGTCCAACCAAACAAAGTTAGGCTAGTAGCTACTAGCTACAAATGAGCCCAGCGTATCTCTCAAGAAGCACAGCTGTGACAGACACAATGCCTTGACCTGCCTTCACACACACCCAGGCAACTTGTCCAAAAGGAGAAGGCGCAGCGCAACAGGTAGAAAAGGGCTCGAGTCAAGGGAGATTCGGATCGTGAAGTGGTGGTTGGTTGGCAGGTGGGGAGGCTGTGAGAGGCGAATAGAGAGACGCACCGTGGGTGAGAAGCAAGGTGAGGCGCACTGGTCTCCACCACCCAGCACAGCAACTCCATTGCTGCCACCCTTACTTCCTCCTCCCCTACTTGCTCCCCCTCCCCTCCTTGCCGCTCGTCCCCTATTTGATCCTCCTCACACACCTGCTCCGCACCCTCCTCACTTTCTTCTGCTTCCTGAGACTTCTGCCCGCAGTGCCCTCTCCTCCCACGGCCTGTTCTCCCATGCACGGCGAGATGGCACAGCTCCGTAAGCAGCAGTTGTGCATCATGGAACCACACAGTCTCACGCCTCTCCTCCTCGCCCTCCAATGCACCACCGGCGTCAGCAGCAGGAGACGTGCAAGCAGCAGCAGCTGCTACAGCAGGAGCTGCAGCTGTAGCATCAGCGGAGTGTGAAGCATAAGTATGAGCATCCAAGAGACTGCTGCTCGCGCTGCTGCTGCTGCTGCTGCACCCCTGCAAACTCTTCCCGGTTAAGCTGCTGGTACCGCAGCCACTGTTGCGGTCACTGCTGCTGACTCCGTTGTTGAAATTCCCAAGGCTACCACTGCTGGCAATAGAGGGTAGGGAACAAGGCTCTAAATCTGTGCCAAGATTGTCCGTGTGTTGCTGCTGCTGCTGCTGCTGCTGCTGCTGCAGTGGCCTCTGAGCAAGTGGTTCCTCCTCCCTGTCCTGGATAGACGGTGGCAGTTGAGGATTGGCCTGCCCATTGCTGCTACTACTGCCACAGTTCACCTCCCCTGTACTCGCCTGATTACTCTCCACACACATCCGTGTGCTGCTTGAGTGAACATCTTTCATCACTCCCGATTGCTTGAAACTCATCTCTTTCCCCGCCACTTCTCTTTCCACACCTCCAGTCACCTCTCCCCCCCCCCAAGCCTGTGCAAGCATGAAACGCGCATCCACTCTATCAAGATTTCCCACACGCCCGCTCCACACACCATCGTACCCGCACACAGCACCCTCTCCTGCCTCTCCCATGCACACTCCCGCGCACCCTCCCCTCGCTGCCTCCTCTTTCCCTCCCTTGCCCAAACTCCCACAAGCCTCTACAGCATCCCAATCTCGCCCCTCACTCCCTCCCACTGTCCCTCCATGCTGCCCCAGCGCAAGCACCAGCTGCTGCTGCACCCACTCCCAGTCGCTCTCTCCCAAACCTTCCTCGCCTCGCCCTTTCTCCCACAGCGGAGCAGCACACAGAAGCGAGGGGCGACACACAGCGGAGCTGCAGCAGGTATGACAAGGCCCATCCCTGGTCCCTGCGTCCCTCTGCTCCTCCTTTCCAGTAAAAGAGTATGTCAGCATGTGTGCTAGAGCGGCTTTAGCGAGTGCTTTCAGCCTGCCGTTCGCCCTGCCAACTGCTGCCGCCCATGTTGCTTCCCTGCTCCTCTGCTTCGCCTCCTCTGCTGCTGCTGTTCCTGTTCCGTGCACCGAGTGTTGTGTCGCTGCATCACCGTGTTCCTCCTCTGCCTCTGCAACACGGCCTCTCCTCATCCCTCTCACACGCACACTCCAGCCACCACCACTGCCGTCAGTACTGCCTCTACTCGCACTGCTGCTTCTGCCACCGCTGCCACTGCTCCCAGTACTGATACTACTGTTAATACTGCTGACGCTGCTGGCGCTGCTGACGTTGCTGCTGAAGCGGTCGTTCCTCCTCACCGCCCCTTTCGGCCGCCCCAACTCCTCCCTCTCCCCTCGAACCAGCGCCATAACCTCCCGTCGGGAAGCAAGAGACGCGGGTGCAACCTCAGAGACAAGGAGGGAAGACTGGCGTGCTTGCTGCCAGACCGGAGAGATAACGGCTGTACGCGAGCAGTGGGAGGGCGAGGGTGCAGGTGCACGGAAGTCGGAGCGAGGGTGAGTGGGGGTGAGAGTGGGAGAGGGTGCGGGATGGGAAGAGGTGAGAGCCTGAGGGAGAAGAGACGGTGGAAGAGGGAGAGGAGGACGGACGCGTGGAGGCGAAGGGAAGGAGCGCAGGCGAAGGCGAGGAACGTGCGGACTGCTTGGTACTGCAGAGAAGTTACAGCAGATGCTGTCGCGGCAGCAGCAGCACCAGCGGTCGCGGCAGTAGGGGCGGTGCTCGATTGTAGCACATTCGGTACGTGCAAACCCGACGGAGGTGGCGGGAGAATGTGAGCTGGGCGTGTGGAGGAGGACGAAGACGCGGGGTGGACGATGGGAGGAAGACCGGCACAGAGGCAAACGGCATCTAAAATGCGCCCTGCCACGCCGCCGCCGCCAACGCCACTGCTGCGAGCACCGCTGCTGCCACTGCTGCTCCTGCTCTCGCGCTTGCCCTCGCGGCTGCTACTGGTCATGCTAGCTTCACATTCGCCGTCCAATACCCCACGTGACGAGCGCGCGCCTGGCCCCAAGTCTGCATCACCACCAGCGCCGCCGTCGTTCCTAGTTACCTTATCAGTCGGACGCACCACACTGTCCCCAAATGCAACCACCCGCTCTAATCTCCCCCCCACACACGCGCACCTCCTATCACCGATGCACCCCCTGATCGCGCCCATCATCAGCAGCTCTTGGAAGGACTCCAATGCGGCCACTGCCATGCTCCCCGCGCTCACCACTTCCGCTTTGCCCCGTCGCGGTGAGAAATCCGCGCCGGATCTGGCGCCGCTAGTCGCGCCGTGTTCCGCGCTGGGCACTGTGGCACCCGGCGGAAAATCAGCAGTTGCGGCGGCGGCGGCAACGGCAAGTCCAGGGGCGATTGAGGCTTTCTCGGCGGCGGCGGCGGCGCAAGCGGAAAGCAACGGGCGCAGCAGCGCTTCCGCCTCGACCGGCGGAATTTCGCCTCGCGAGCTATCGACGAGACATGACGTGTCAAACACAGTGTATGGAACTTCCCCTCCCCGCCTGCGACACGCACCGCACCTACCGCCCTCAGTACATCTCGAAGCAGCTCTGCTGTTTCCTGTAGCGTTCGCGCGGAACTGTGCGTGCGACTGCGCTTGTATGGAAGCCTTTCCTTGCTCCGCTTGTTCCTCCTCTTTCTCCTCAATCTCCTCCTCTCCCCTTCCACCCTCTCCAACCCCTTCCTCCTCTTCCACCTTGTCCTCCTCGTCTCCCTCCTCCTCGAACACAAGACGTCTAGCGATCGCCTTGTCCTCAGGGGACTCCGCCACACCGCCCAGACCACCGATAACAGCACTCCCTGCCGGCCGCACCTCGCAGTGTACATCGCAGTTTCTTTCACAGCTCCCAGCCTCGCAGTTTCCCGCTTTGTTTACCTCGCACCCCTCTGCACGGTTCTTTATGCCGGCGGCCGGCCTGTCGTGCGCTCTAACGGAATTGCTGTCGGGATCGTAACGGGCTGCAGGATCGGAACTGACGGACGTCGCATCGGCGACGCTGCTGCACGAATCTCCCACGTGGCTAACTAAAGCTGGAGCAGCACTGCCTGGATCCCCAATTTCCGCGTCTTCAGCTACTCTTACACAGCCTCTAGCCGAAGCGGCGGTTACTGTAACTGTATCTAATCTCCTCGAGGGGACTGAGGGGGTGCAAAAGCCGTCCGTGGTGCTTATTTCCGCGTCGTCAACCACCTTTTTACCGATACCAGGAGTTATAGGATTAGCGGTATTCACGGTTGTACCGGCGGCAATTGCTTCGTGAGAACTTGTCGCACCGGAGGCGGAGAGAAATCGCATGGCCGTGCGACATTCGGAAGCTACCTGGGAGTAGCGATCGCACGTGCATGCGACGTCCAGGGCGACAGTCAGAGCTGGTAAGACGACTGCATGGATGTCGCCTATAGAGTAACTCGAGGGACGAGTGGTGGTGATTGGCGTTAAGGGAACTAATGGCCATGGCAAGTCGTGGCCCTGTTGCTGCTGTGTTAGGTCGCTGGCTGTCATGATGAAGTAACTGTGTTCCTATGCTAGCTTCTCACGTTTCATAGTAATCTTCTCAATTTTCTGGTTAGAAGGACATGGACGCCTCTGACACAGACTAACATTAAACCTTGTACTCGTCGTTGTTGTATACGAGATGTGTGTTCTGACGACAAAAAATTGGGTGACCCCGAGCAACATGCCGCACACAGCAAGGTTTGAGGTCTTATTCAAAGTAGGCATCTAGCTAGAGCGTGGAGTGGACAGGAAGGGGAAAGCTAGGAAAGCTTATTCTGGAACTTGAGAATCGAAGGCATCAGCCAGCCAGCCACCTCTCCGACCAACCCAACCTCGAGGCGCCAATCGGTCATTGGGCGACGGATGCGCTCTCCTTGAAGATCGCATGGGTTGGTCGGAGAGGGTGAGGATGCGTGTGGGTCGGCGACCGAAGTATCTTCCCCCACCTTGCGTCATCCACGAGATTTCTCTCTAGTCGTTTGCCGTCGTAATGGTTTCGTTGGCGACGCGGCGAGGAAACCAAGGTCCCTCTCCCCCACCCCACCCAACAAACAATTCCAGTGTGCTGCCCTTGAAAGTGCCGCGACCGCTGGCGGAGGCGACGGCTCTGGAGGAGAGTGCCTTCGTGTTTGGCGCGTTGGGAAAGCTGATGCGTGGGTAGGGTCCGACTTTGATGGTCAACGTTCAAGACGCCCATGTGACATGGATGGGTGGGATCATTCGATGGATCGTGAATGAATGGTTGAGATGCAGGCAGTCGAGGTATAGATGGATGGCTTCCCTTCCCTTCTCTCGAATCGTGGAGCTTTTTGTGGACGCTCATGGCGTGGCGGGGACATCAAATGCAGCTTTTCGCTGATGTGGCAGTAACTGTATGTGGGGCAAGTGAGGGGCCTATTGATTCATCCTGGGGAAACTGGTTTTCTTATATGCATTAACCTTGTTCACGAATTCCAGTTCCTAACATCGTAATATGAGTTTCGCTAAACTCCTGAGACCACAAGTTTCCACCAAGGATTCTCCCCACGATTGATACCGACTCTGAGTTTACAACACCCTGATCCCCCTCCAACCATCGTGCACAGCTGCTCAGCTGAAGCAAGTATTGGAGCCTCATAGTGATACTTACTGCAACAATCCGGGGTAGTTCAAACAGTAGGGGATTTCCAACAGTTATTTCTGTTATATGCAAATGGAACGCACTAGGCTCGCGGCAAGGCCATCGAGAAAAAACGGTGACCCCTCCTTGACTGGTTGACGACCGTCGAACCGCGTGGTGGGAGCCCCTAGAGCGCAGCAGCTTGAAAATTTGCAGGCGCAAACCACATGAGACACCAACAGAGAGCTATGGGTAAAATTGTTGTAACGGTACAGCTCAATGTATCCATGAAAGTTGCACTATATTGTGCAGAGATTCATATGTGATGTGAATAATCATTTGGGTGGCACTAGATGATTTCTCATAATCGTCTAATACATAGCTTCAATTGGACCAATGGTCCGCCTCTACGTGAGGGCTGTTGATGCATAAATTCAACTCTGTTTCTGATCAAAGCACTTCAATTAGATGCACTACAACTTCACATTCCGCACTAGAAAATCAGTGACTATACCATAACAACCATACAGTACCAGTGTTCAAGATTCTCAAGTTACCTTAGACTGACCTGAAGATGTATACAGGGGGTTTCAGTAATGTTTAAGCCAGTTACAGCAGCATAAAGGACTAGTCCCTAAGTTAACGATATGTACAACCTAGCCTTGATCCACTTTGTACCTACATTAGAGAACCAGTTTCAGCCAACGTCACAGCTCATCCCTCACAAAAAGACGAGCTCAGGACGGGAGTCTATCCAGCACTAATGCAGAGAGCAGGCTAGCTCAAGGGACTGCAGTAAAGGTATTTTCCCCAGCATGTGGCATGGCATGTCCAGCCTAGATTCTCACAGACGGTCTGTCTGTCTGTCTGCTCCGTCACTTGTCCTCCCGCTTGGACCGTCGGAAGAAAGGTTACTCCTACCGTATCAGCCAGCCTGTGTCAGAACAGAAACCTCCATACCACAACACTCCAACTCACCCCACATCACCCATGCGCTCTCGGGTCCCAATACACCACACACTCCCTACCCTATAGCGGTGCAACAGCAATACCGCCTCCAGAAACCCAACCACACATACACTTCCACCCAACTGCACAACCTCCCCTTTCACCTGCACAACCTCCCCTTTCACCCGCACAACCTCCCCTTTCACCTGCACAACCTCCCCTTTCACCTGCACAACCTCCCCTTTCACCTGCACTCCCCCTCCCAAAACCTCTGCTCTCTGCATTTCCTTGTCCCCTCAGCACACAACCACAAGCACCCCTCCATCCCCCCACCACGCACATACGCACTCCTCCCTCACTTGCGGGCCACGCCCCTCTGTCTGAGCAGAGTCTCCCTCATCTCACTGAACCCAAACAGTTCATCCAACAGCGACTCTGCTGCCCTTGCTGGCCCCTCCGCCCCTTCAGCACCCAGTCCCCCCTCCACCACCTCTGCGCCTATCCCTCCACCCATCATCCCAGCAGCAAAAGGGCCGCCAACAAAGCCACCAGCAGCAGGAGAACCAGCAGGACAAGCAGCCCCAGTAGCAGCAGCAGCGGCAACAGGAAGAGTAGCGGTAACAGCTGGAGCAGAGAGAGGGGCCAAGGACGGCAGCGCAGCAGCCGCAACAGCAGAAGCAGCTGCCCTGGCACCTGTGGTATAAGGACTGCTGCGCCCACTGCCGCTGCCACTACGGCCACCAGCAGCAGCCGCAGCGCTGCCAGCACTGCCAGTGCTGCTGCAGGAGCTGCTGCGGGGGAAGGCAGCCCCGTATTGCGAGGGATTAGACAGAAACGTGCTGCCTGCACCGCCTACCGACAGGCCAGCAGCAGCAGCAGCAGAGGAGGAGGTGGTGGTGGAGGAGGAGGAGGAGGGGCGGAGAGGAGGCGCATAGCGCAGGACACGGATGAGCGCACCTACAGCAGCGTCACGTGAATCGCTCGACTCGCGTGCCCTGTGGGAATCCACCTGATGACTCTGAACGCCCGGCAATGCGCGGTTGACATCCTGGGAATGGCTGGAGTTGGATAGGGGGAAGGAAAAAGCAGGGACCAAAGGGAGGAAGAGGCGATGGAAATCAAGGATATGAGCCCTTTGAGGCAAACTCGGGAAGATCTCGCAATAATGTTGCCAGAGAAGTGGTGAGTGTATATAAGATGTAACGGCATCGTTTTCTAAGAGGAAGAACAAAGTGAATGTTAGAAGACTGATCTGGTTCTGGGAACCAGCAGGTTGTTTGCAAGTCTCTCCTGTTGCATGTGAATGCCTGGTTGATCGGATGCCCTTCAGTGAACCGCAAACAGACGATTGGTTTTCTAGTTTTCCTTACATGCTGACTGTCTCCCTTCATCATGTCTCCACGCGACACCATGACATTGACATGAGCAAGGGCACAACTCACGAGCGCAGGCAGCAGCACAGCAATGCACGCGCGCACACACACACACACACACACATACACACACACACCTCGCAAGGGCTTCAGTGGGCAAGGGCTCGTCAGTGTCATCGTCGTCCACAGCAAAGGGCAGCAGCAGGTGCCCCTCCTCCTCCTCCTCTACCCCACTACCTTCCGGAACCGGTGCCCTCGATGCCTGGTGCTCCCACCCCTGCACAACGGGTCAGGAGATGGATCGAGGGATCAAGAAAAAGGATGGGTTGGGAAGAGACGGATAGAAGGGGGGAGGGAGGGAGGGATGGGGTGTACGGGAAGGCGAGAGAAAAAGAAGGGAGGGAGAAGGGAATGGGCGACTGGAACCCACCATCCATGCCCCCACCATCCATGCCCCCACCATCCATGCCCCCACCATCCATGCCCCCACCATCCATGCCCCCACCATCCATGCCCCCACCATCCATGCCCCCACCATCCATGCCCCCACCATCCATGCCCCCACCATCCATGCCCCCACCATCCATGCCCCCACCATCCATGCCCCCACCATCCATGCCCCCACCATCCATGCCCCCACCATCCATGCCCCCACCATCCATGCCCCCACCATCCATGCCCCCACCATCCATGCCCCCACCATCCATGCCCCCACCACCCATGCCCCCACCACCCATACCCCCACTACCCATGCACCCACCACCCATGCCCCCACCACAGCACACGGGTCTCACCAGATGGGTACTGCCGTAGGAATGCGGTCGCCCACTGTCACGCCCCTCCATGCCCCCCTCTCTTGCAATCCCGCCTCTCCCCCTCTCGCCCCACGCACCTTCCCCTCCTGCTCTTGCTGCCTCTGCACTTCCCACAACCCCTCCAATCTGCACCCCACCGGCGCCCATATACCCCTGGCCAATGCTCTGCGCGGATGACCCAGCAGCCGGAACAGCAGCAGCACCACCGCCTGCTGCTGCAGCAGAGGCAACAGAAAGAGCAGCTGTAAGAGCCGAAGTTCCATTGCTAGGCTTCACCCCTCCATTACCTGCTGCTCCTGCTCCTCCTCCTGCTGCAACCCCCACACCTGCGGACACCGGTTGCTGCCAAGTAAACCTGGGAACATGTATCGCTGCTTCCACTGCTGCCGGCACGGCATGGAACGCCGGGGGGAACCCAGCAGCAGCAAGCCCGCCACCAGCAGCTGCAGGGGCGGAACAAGGGCGCCAGGAGCCTTGCCGATTGGAAAACAGCTCCTCACCAGCAACACCACCAGCGCCCATACCCACACCCACGCCCACGCCCACGCCCATACCCATACCCATTCCGCCTGGCCCTACCACGGTTCTCCCTGCATGCGTAATGGCAGTAGGGGCGACTGGTGCAGAGGGTACGAGGTGAGGCGCGGGGGAAGGGATGAGGAGGGGCGGGGTGTGGTGCGAGGGGAGGAGGGGAATAGGGCCTCGTGCGGGCGCCCATGGCAGCAAATTACCACTGGCTCTAGCAGTGAGAGTCGCCTCAGCAGTGTGGGCTGTGTGACCTGTGTGGGGTGTGTGAGAGGTGTGACCAGCTGTGTGGCTTGTGTGGGTGTACACAGGGGGCATACTAACAGCTCTAACGGGAACTGGTATCCCAGACACGAGCACTGCTCCGCCCACTCCTCCCACTCCCCCCACTCCTCCCACTCCTCCCACTCCCCCCACTCCTCCCACTCCTCCCACTCCCCCCACTCCTCCCACTCCCCCCACCCCCCCGCCTCTGGCCCTTGATGCTTCCTGACTGTCACTCCCGTACCCTCCTCCTCCGCTCTGCCCACCGCTGCTACCCCCCGCGCCAGCGCTAGCACCAGCGGCACTCACCCCACTGCCTACCCCGCTGCCTGCCCTGCTACCTACCCCCATCCCACTGCCCCCTCCCACGCTGCTTCCGCAGCTGCTGCTGCTGGCGCTGCTGGGATGGAACGTGCTAGAGGGGCGACGGGGGATGATCTGTCCGCGGGAGTTGATCTTGGGAATAGACACAGGCGCGCTCGGGAGGGACGGGAGGCTGGGCGCGCGGGCGAAGGGCGCGGAGGGGTGGTGCGGGGGGTATGGGGACGGGGGAGGGGAGGGGGAGGCAGAGAGGTGGTGATGGTAGTGGTCGTAGGAAGAGGGATGGCTGGGGAGAGAGGAGGGATGGTGGGGAGACGAGGAAGAGACAATCGGGGGGAGCCTGTGGCGATGAGACAGGCCTTGGTAGTGCTGCTGCTGCTGCTCGAGGTGCGCTTGCTGATAGTGCGACACCTGCTGCTGCTGCCGTTGCCCGTCCAGTGGTGCTGACGAAGCAGAGGTTGGCCGTCCCGCTCCCGCCTCCTGCCCTGCTGCGCCTTCCACCCCGCTGTCGTCCTGCTCCTGCTCGTAGATCGTGATGGGGCGTGCGAACACGTGAGACGACGGAGACGACGACAGAGACGGGGGCGAGATCCCACGGTAGAAAATCGGCACCTGATACCCTCCCATACCCCCCATGCCTGCTGTTCCTGATACCGCTGCAGCCGCTGCCGCTCCTGCTGCTGCTCCTGCTGCCGCGCCTGCTGGTGCTGCTGGTGCTTCTTGTATCATCCCTATTCCTGCACTGCCCGCTCCTGCTGCGGCTGCCGTCCCACTGGCCGATCCCGACAGCCCAGTACCAATCAACGACCCAGCAGACACGGCGGACCTTACCCCCATGACTCCCCTCCCCCCGCTGCCGCTCCCCCCGCTGCTGCTCCCCCCGCTACCACTCCCTCCCGCAAACCCCGCTGTTCCCGCTGCTGCCCCTGCGCCCACTCCCCCGCCGCCGCTCTCCCCGCCCCCCGCACCCACGGCCGCGGAGGCGGAACGGCCCACGGCGGATCCGCGCCTCTCCTCCATCCCCCCGAAACTGTGCCTGCGCGCGAACATCACCAGCGCGCGCCCCGCGGCCGCGGCGGCGGAGGGGGACGACAGAGACGAGAACTGCGCGGCGGAAGACGACGGGAGGGACGAGGGGGAGGACGAGGGGGACGGGGAGGGGGAAACAAGCAAGGGCAGCCCCGCGAGCAGACCATACGCTCTTCGCGAGAACGGGGACCAGGAAGACGCGGAGGAGGAGAGCGAGGAGGAGAGGGGGAGGGACGCGGGGGGAGCCTGGTAGTGCCGGATGGGGCGACGGTGGTGCGGCGGTTCTGCTACAGACCCGCCCGTACCCACGTAGTCTGTGATCACTCGCGTGATCACAGGAGGTGCTACCTCTACAGCAGATACCACCGACGCTGCCGCAGCAGCCCCGGGTCTATACACCACAAAGACAGACATGCGCCCGCCGGGGAGATCTAACGGTTTCAGCGCCCACGAGTTCATTCCGGATTGGGATGCGCCTGATCCGACGGCGGACGACGCGGCAGCTGCGTCCGCGAGCGCGGCGGCGGGGTTGGGGGAGATGCGGAAGGCGAGCGCGAACGTGGGGCGGAGTGCGGAGCCGGAGGTCAGGATAGGCGCGGGGGAGAAGGAAGCGGCGGCGCCAGCGCCAGCGGCGGCGGCGGCGGAGGAGGAGGAGGAAGAGGAGGAGGAGCAGGAAGCAGCAGAAGAGGAGAGAGCAGCGTCAGCCAGGGAGCAGTAGAGGCGATATGCGGGGAGAGTGCGAGTGAGGGAGTAGAGGGAGCGAAGCATAACGACCATGTGCTTGTACACCACTGGTATATCCACCGCTCCGCCTCCCCCTCCGCCTCCCCCTCCGCCTGCGCCTCCGCCAACCCCGCCGCTTCCTGCCCCTCCCACTCCCCCACCAGCGCCAGCAGCGCCATCACCCAACTCCACACCACCGCCTCCGCCTCGCCTTCTCTCGTACCGCACCACCCACCGCTCCAACAACAGCGGCCCACTGCCACCACTACTCACCCCCCCCCCACTACCACCACCACCGCTACCAGCAGCAGCACCGGGAGCACCCGCCGAGTCCCGTCGCCCTGCTCCAGACTCGCCCAGCCCCGCAGCTTCCATCCCAGAGCCGGAACCACCGAACGGCGATCCCACACCAGAACCGGTCCCGAGAGAAGCAAACGCTGCAGCGGCAGCGTCAGCAGCAGCAGCAGCAGAGGCAGCAGCGACGCTGGCGCCTGAGCCGGACGCAACCCCTGGGGCGGACAGCCTTATGAACGCTTCCGGGGAAGGCCCGTGCTGGCGCAGGCTCCTACTGCGGGACGCGGGGCCCGCTCCCGCGCCTGCCAGCGCTACCTCCCCGCTCAAGCCTCCCCCGCCACCTCCTGCGGCTGCTCCGGTTGGCCCATACGCGGGAGCGGAAGGGGGAGCGGGCGAGTGCGCGTGAGAGTGGGAGTGAGGATGGGACGAGGATGGGGCGCGAAAGGAGTGGGAAGAGAAGGAGGTGGGTCTGTCAAGTAGTATGTCGATCACTAACGGCTCTACCGGGAAACGGCGCCACCCATCCACTGCCTCCATCACAGCCGCTCCCTGCTGCAGCTCAAGATTGAACCAGCGGTCGGAAATCGACGGCGGTGGCGCGGGAGTTGCTGCTACGCCGGCGGCGATGGCGGCGGCGGCGGCGGCTACCCCCGGAGACGGGGAGGACGGGGAGAACGACGACGGGAAGGGCGCGGAGGAGAAAGACGAGGAAGAGGCGGGGGAGGGGGAAGCGGAGGCCGCGCGATGGCTGCTGCTGCTGCTGCTGCTTCCGCTGCTCGTGAGACTCCCAGTCCCACCCCCACCCCCCCCGGTTGCTATATCAGCAGCAGCGCCAAACCCAGCGTGGCGCGGAGAAGGGGAGGGAAGGGGCGAAGGACCGGAGAGGCCAAAGGCTGAGTCGAGATGCTGCTGCGCGCCTGCGGTTGCGGTTCCGCCTGCGCCTCCGCCTGCGCCTGCGCCAACGCCTGCCGCTGCGGGTGCTGCGGGTGCATGAGCAGCGCACGGCATCCGCGAGTCGAGGATGATGTGTAGGCTCTTGGCGAGGAACTCCGATACTATCTGGTCCATGCGCGCGCGACTGCTCGACACCGCCGACGACGACGACGACGCCATGCCTGCTGTTGCTGACTGTTTGGCTGTGCCACTAAGGCTGCTGCTGCTGCTGCTGCTGCTGCTGCTGCTGCTTCTATTGCTGTAGAACTTCCTGCTGCGAAGCTGTATTACAGACGTCGCACTGGGAAGAAATTGCTCTCGAAAACGTTCCTTGCACCAGCCCTGCACCTATAGTTACCTCGTCCCTGTACCGGACGCTGCTGCACAGCCTTAATGAACTTCCAAGCCGCCTTGTCTACTCCCGCCGAAGCAGGTGAACGTAGAGGCAATCCGAAGCAGGTGAACGTTGAGCTAACGTCGCCTTAGCACACAGGAGAGATGCGGCACGAGGCGCGGAGGAATCCTATGGAATCCTACACAACGTTGGATGCGCCGAGGAGGAAAAAGGAAGAAGACAACAGGTATCCGCGCGCGCCTAACGCCGAATAAAGAGAATGAATGTTAGGTCAGGCGGTTCGGCTAGGTCAGCAGTCAGCGCAAACTCTTCGGCACAGTGACGCGGCAGTACAGTCGCGAAACGCTCCCTAGAGTACAAATGAAATTACTGCGTCCAGCTGAAGCCGCCGCGATCGGAGGAACCGTAATCGTAACTGGGGCGCTCCGAATCAAAGGAAATGACGACGGAACGGGAACTAAAAACTCCAAGGTGAAACCAAGAGAACGTTGCGAGTAAAGTTGGCACCCAGGCAGTAAAAGAAGCCTGAGATGACCTGCGGTAGCAGGAGAGGAAGGCGACACGGGAAAACGACGGCAGGACGGGGAGGAATGAAGGCAGGAAGCGGGGAAGGAGAGGGGAAAGCAGGATAACCGTGAAGGCACCGAGGAAGGAGAGGCGAAAGCAGGATAACCGTGAAGGCACCGAGCAGAATACAAGGAGGATGAACTTTCAAGAAATCTCCACATAAATAGCGCATAAATAGGCACTGCTTCAAGGGACTTGCAGAGAGGTTCAAACTGAGGGAGGTGACACTGAAAGCAAAAGCAACATCGGCATCAATAACACTCGACCCTACTAAGGAGTTCAATCAAGGGCAACGAAAGCCGACAGGATCCGAGTTCAGAACCAAAAGCTCCCACTCAACTCACTGCGAGCAAGTTAAGAAGGCGAATTCGCATGCACACGCCAAGACTCTTTCCCGCGCATGAAAGTAAAACGTGAAGATTGGGATATCGGCGCTGCACCTGTCACTCACCCTGCTGTATCAACTTAAACTGGAGCGCTGCTAGCACTGCACGCCCTGCACGCACTGCAAACACACCCGCTAAGACCACCGGACGGACTTCGAGGAATCCCTGGCTTCAAACATCCGTCGCCAGTCAGTCGCTTCCGGCACGGAGCGTTGCGTTGCGTGTCACGCGGCTCCCAGGAGTCGCTGCAGCTGCTGGTGCCGCCCGTGCACTCTGCGAGCCAGCGACGAGCGCGCCGTGCCGTGTTCCGTCGCAGCGTAAAATACGGCGTTGACGCTATCAGAGAAGTGAGATGAGGATGTAAAGTGGGGCGGGAAGGGGGATGAGGAGGAAGAGCCGGAATCGTCAGCAGGTGCGTTGCTCTGCCGGCAACGAGGGAACGACGAGTCTGGCGGTGCAGCTGGCAGTTCCCTAACCTTGTGCCACAAAGTCATGTGCGCAAGGCGTCGATCGCGGCACGCAGCGAGGGCTTTCCGAAGGCTCGACACGACAGCGACACAACGGCACGACGGGGATGTGCGCAAGGGTCCGTGTTACCCCGGATTCGCGACAAACGCATTCGCGGGAAAAACGGGAGGAAGGTATGTACGTCGGAAAGTGCTGCTGTTTTTTGTACAAAAAGGTGATCAGCGCAACGTTCGAATAAGCTAGGAACGGGGGGAAAGGCTGAAGCGGGCTGTGTGATAAGAGGCTGTTAGAGCTCCATCCTTATCTCCGGTCCACACTGTCAGCAGACAACACATCCAGAAACACTAAGTTCAAGCAGGTTTGGTTTGGTGCTCTGCGCCGTCTACACTGCAGCACATCACACCACCCTCACGGCTGACACGGAAGCGCCACTGGAGCGGATGCGTTGATAGGATGGATGATGTGAAGATGACGGAGCGACACGCTGGGGAGAGGAGGAGCACATGTGTGGATGGCGTGGGTTGAGAGAAACAAGCAGCGGGGGGGGGAGCAGCGCGGTTCAGAATGGAAGAATGGAACAAAATTACAAACCAAAGCAAGCCAAACCAAACTAAGAATCAGGACTCTAGAGGGGATGTGGAGAGGTGAGTAATGGAGGTCAGGGGTGGCTTGGCTAGAGTCACTGGTGCTGAGCAAGTGAGGGTAAAGCTCGTACCGATACGGTTCAGGTGGTTTGATTCTGGTTTGAAACTGATATTTTGAATTTCAGGCGGTTGGGTGGGCTTTTGAGGGAAAATAAAACTGCTGCTTATGCGACACCTTCGAAGCACTGAGCCACGAGCCGTTGGGGATGTGGTTGGGATAACCGCGCGTGGAGTTGTATTGGATGACGATTTGTAGGGTTCGCGCGTCAGCTGTGGCACGGAAACTATAGCGAACCTGTTTGTCAGGTTGGGCCTAGCCGAGTGATTGGCCCAAGAGGGAAGTCTGGAAACCCGCCATGTCAGTCAATGCGCCCTTGCTTCCTTGATGAAACCTGCCTCCACCACAATCTAGGATTGCGTGCTGAGTTGAAGCAAGCTCTGATGATTGGTGCGTTACCTTCCTGGCTTGGAGAAAAACCACTGTACATGAGCGCAGAATGATATCCAAGAGTCAGGCACTTGGCGCGCAGTTTAAGCCTTCAGACGCAGAACCCTCTTCGTGGCTACTGCTCATTGGCCGACCATTAGGCTCGTGGTTGAGAGCCCAAAGTCATATGTGCACGCAGAACCCTTGAAGATAGGAAGCCACAAGGGCGGTGTTCGCCAGCACATCTAAAAAAAGGAAGGCCACGGAATGGCCGTGGAATCACGAACCAGAGGAGGAACCTCCCGAATAGGTGTGGGGGGAATGGCCAAATCGCGAAATTTCGCGCCAGAAAGGGGAAGGGTGGCAACGGGATCAGGAACCACCCTCCCCACCTTCCAATTCCCCGTTCCCCCCCTCCACATCCTTCCAATCCCATGGCCATTCCAAGGCAATTCTGCTTGGGGGGGTGAATGGCGATGGAATGGCAACGGGACCAACGTTTGCCTGTAGAGGAAGCTCCCGACCCACTTTCCTACCTTCACGATTCCATTCGAAATGAATGAAAAGGAGGGCGTTCGACAGGACAACATGATTCCGTTTGGTTCGGACGGGATCACAGGCTCGGCAAGAATTTCGTGGGCTGACCTGCTTGACGGACCCTAACGAACCCTAACGGACGGGATCAGGAAGCCGAGACTAACCTTCCTGATCCCGTCATTTTTCTTGTTAAAAGTGTTGGCGAACAACGCCAATGTCGCAATGCTCGCCTTGCACTTTTCTCACGAAGAAGGTTCTCCGCTTTAGTAAAAGCTCGGAAAACGCTGATCCTCGATCCATCCGCTTTCTCCCTTACAGGGGCTGGTGACAAGGGACCTCTAGCCCCTTATTTGTGCTCGACCCCAGCATCCGAAACTCCGAGGCCCGTTCGACCATGCTGGATCGACCACAAATCAGGGGCTAGAGGTCCCTTGTCACCATCCACACTCACTCAGCAATTGTTCCCAAATTCGCCCCTGCCATGAGTATCAAGTTGCCATCATTTTTGGGCACCTTCCTACGTGTGATATGGGCCCAGTTCGGCAGCCACGAAAGAAGGACGGAAGAAAATGTTTCCCGTCTTCACCGAAGCTTCTAATCGCATTGTCGAGGGCAAAACAGTGCGGGCTGTAAGGTAAAACTTTCTGAAATCAAAGCGCAGTGTTTAGCAGCAGCGACGCGAACACCACCTAAAATTGATTCCGCGCTGTCTTTTGTCCATATTCTCCCCCCCTGGCAGAAAGCTTCCGCCCTAGTGAGACGGAAGAAAAAAACGATTCTTCCAAAATACAAGAATCAACTTTTTGATTCCAAAAGAATCACTGTTCACGGGACAACATTACACCAAAAAAGGAAAAGGGTTAATGCACAAAAAACTTTACTTCAATAACGTGGGGCGGTTACCCCATTTTTCGTTTGGGGCGAGCCCGCTACAATGCCCAAGAACATTCGAATGTCCAGGCAAATGGGCCTGGACATGCGGTGGTGTTTTAAATCTTCCCCCTCCAACCTGCGCCAGCTCCCCCACGGCGCAGGTTGTCCGTGGAGCAGTCAATCCGGGGTCAAAATTCGTTGACCCTGGGTTGACGCCCGCCTTACCTTCGCCTCATCTTCCTCACATTTTCTTTCCGCGTGGTTGCCGAACTGTATGAAAGAACGAGGAATGAATGAACTAGGAAACAGTTGGATACAAATGTGAAACCCTAGAAACCTGTACCCCTTAGAGTCTACCCCACTACAGCCTACACAGGCTAAGTCATATATATCTGACACACCCCCATAGGCAAAGTGGGGAGAACTAGGGGTCACAAGATCAGTCAAGCAAAGCAAAACAAAGCAAGCTCAGGGTGGATCACAACGTCACCACACAGTCCGAGCATAGGTTCAAGGCCACAAGGCCAGTTCACATGCAGGAATATATATAAAGGTAAACAAGCAAGTGCAGGTATAAATAGAACACAGTACAAGCAAGGTCAAGAAGTGAGCAAGTGAGGCCAAGTAGGCACAAGACCTAGCATCGTACAGAAGCGCTGATGATCACAAGGCTGAAGTGCCTTGGTAAAGATATCAGCAGTGTTGGCCCGAGAGGCCACGTAAGCAAGGCGCAGCTGACCACGCTGCTGCAGCTCACGAGCTAGAAAGTAGCGAAGAGCAATGTGCTTCGTTCTGTGCTCCAATCTGTGCTCCCGACACAAGGCCAGCATGGCCTTGTTGTCTACGTACAGAACTGGAGGAGAACGAGGCGGCTCTCCCAGGTCGGTCAGCAGGTAGGTGAGCCAGCGTAACTCCTGTGCAGCCATGGCCCCTGCGTAGATCTCGGCCTCACAGCTGGAGCCGAGAACAGAAGACGAACGGGTAGACCGTCACGAAACAGAGCCGGAACCAAGGCTGAAGGTGTAACCCTGTGACGACCGCTGCGTAGCCTGGTCGTCAGCCCAAGAAGCGTCTGCGTGACCGGTGAGGACCACTGAACGCCGCCCTCCAAGCACTAGCCCCATGCCTGACGTACTGCACAAGTAGCGCAACACCCTCTTCGCTGCAGCCATGTGCTCTGGTCGGTGTCTCCCAGGAGCAACATAGCGTGCCAAGATGCTAAGAGGGTATGCAAGGTCAGGTCGAGTGCAGGTCATCAGGTACATGAGGCAGCCAACAAGCTCTGGGTACGGGCCACTCGGCTCTACGGACTCATCCGAAGGCAGAGCTGAGAGCGAGTGGCGAGTAGACAGAGGAGTGGCCTGAGGCGAGAAGTACGTGAAGTCGAAGCGCTGAAGGACCTGCTGCACCATGTGTGACTGAGTCAGGGTAATGGTGCGCTGTGCTCTATCCCGGGTGATCTGCAAGCCAAGGTAGCTGCGCAGTTCACCCAGGTCTGTGCACGTGTGTCTCTTCTGCAGCTCGGACTTCACGTGGGCGAGTCCAGCAGTGTCAGCAGTGGCAAAGACCAAGTCGTCGACGTACACGAGGATGTAGAACGGCGGCAAAGAGGTGTCGGTGCGAAGAAACAGCGACGGGTCGGCAGTAGAAGGAGCAAACCCAAGAGCCGCAAGTGTAGTACTCAGTGTGTCGTGCCACTCACGGGGCGCCTGGCGGAGACCGTAGACTGGCCGCCGGAGGCTCCACTGGGTACCAGGAGGAAACGACCCAGTGAAGCCAGGTGGGCGGCGCAGCCAGATCTCCTCGTGCAGGCTGCCCTGCAAGAAAGCAGTGCTGAAGTCAAGAGAGTGAAGCTCCTAGTCGCGCTGAGTGGCTATGTGCAGCAGCACCCGAAGAGTGGTCATCTTCGGGGTGGGAGAGAAGGTCTGAAAGTAGTCAACTCCCTGCCGCTGACTGAAGCCTCGAGCCACGTAACGCGCCTTGAAGACAGGCGGAGAACCCGGCGGCCGCTTCACCCTGAAAATCCACATGCCACTGACGATGTTCGCCCCAGGTGGGGGAACCTCGTCGACGTAGGTGCCTGTGGACTTCCAGGAAGCCATCTCTGCGTCCATGGCTGACTGCCACTGTGAGGAGTAGGGGCCCTCGATCGCCTCAGCGTACGATCGAGGAGTCGGGATGTCTGGTGCATCCGGGTCTCCCTCAGGGGCAATCAGCATGGACACGAGATGAGGCAAAGTAGCAGCAAAACACTGGAACTCCTCCTGCCTGTCCTCAAGGACGTCCGTGCTAAGAGCACACTCACCCTCGACGGACGGAGGACAGACAGACTCAGACTCAGCAACAAGACTAGCGGCGTAGTCTAGACGACAGCGAGCAGCTAAGTCGACAAGCTCAGCAACTAAGGCAGACGCAGCAGTGGACGCAAAGGAAGGGTCAGTGACAGCAGTAGCGAGAAGACGCGTGACAGTAGGACTGGCAACACGAAGAGAGTCAGACTCCGGGTCAGCAAGAACAGGAAGAGAGGACTCTGGAGGAGACGGCAACGGGACACGCAGAGGAGCAGTGGAAGGACGCAATGCCATCTGGTGTGTGCCTGGGACCGCAGGAGGACGCGGACGCGGAACACGACTACTAGTGCGAGCAGCACGAACAGGCGACGCAGGACGAGACGCAGGCTCACGACGCTCAGCAAGACCTCCAGTAGGACCAGTGTAGGGAGAAGGAGCAGGCAGGGGGGAGGCGGGCTGTAACTGTGACTGCGACCGGACAGGCTGTGGACACTCTAAGGGAGGAGCAGGACCAGTAGAAGGCGGGAGACCAAGAACCTGCTCAAGGAGCGGAACGAAGTACGGCCGTGGTCGCGCAGTGCCTCCTGAAACAGCAGGGACAGCACCAGAACCCCCAGCGGCAGCACCAGCACCAGCAGTACCACGAGCTCCAGCAGCGCCAACTCCAGCACCCGCAGAAGTACCAGCGCCAGCAGCACCTCCAGTGCCAACACCCCCAGTAGCTCCAGCACCTCCAGCAGCACCCGCAGCACCTCCAGCAGGACCAATTCCAGCAGCCCCAGTAGCACCCCCAGTCCCAGCAGCTCCAGTACCGCCAGTACGAGCACCTCGAGGACCAGTGGCTCCAGTACCTCCAGCGCCTACCCCAGGGTCAGCAGCAACAGAAGTACCTCCAGCTCCAGCCGCACGGCTCCAGCGCCGGGCAAACCACTCGCGCAGCTCCTGTGGAGAGAGTAGCTCCCGCCGAGACGAAGCACCCGAAGGACCCTCAGACACAGCACCGCCAGAGGCCACACGAGCAGACCCAGCACCCCCAGGCTCCGCACCCCCAGGCTCCGCACCCCCAGGCTCCGCACCCCCAGGCTCCGCACCCCCAGGCTCAGCACCCCCAGGCTCCGCACCCCCAAGCTCCGCACCCCCAGGCTCAGCACCCCCAGGCTCAGCACCCCCAGACTCAGCACCCCCAGGCTCAGCACCCCTAGCAGCACCAGAGTCAACAGCTACCTCGACAGGCTCGACTGCGTCTACCTGGGACACACCTGACGGGGCAGGACCCTGAGGGGGGAGTGGGTCTACCGGGGGGGGGACCTGGCGCAAGGAAGAGCGGCGGCGGGGGGAGGGGCGCAGTGCGGTAGGGGAAGAGACGGTAGTAAGGAACCGGCTCGTCAAAGGTGACGTCCTGGGATGACAGAACACGGCGCGAGGTGGGGTGGTAAAACTGCCAACCAGGCGCATCAGGGGGGAAGCCAAGGAAGACGCAGGGAACAGCACGGGGGGACAGCTTGTCCGCAGACAAGTCGCGGACAAACGCCCGAGATCCCCAGACACCAAACGCAGACGCATCGCCAACCTTCCCCGTCCACCGCAAGGTGGGGGAGGTCTCTGGCAAGGAGACCCAGGGCTGAAGGTTGATCTGATGCGCTGCGTACCGAACCGCAAACGGCCACAGAAAATGGGGAGCAGCCGCATGGATCATGGACGTACGGGCGACGTCCATGACCATGCCAATGCGGCGCTCAGCAATCCCATTTTGCTGTGGAGAGTCCGGAAGCGTGAACGTCTGGCGGATGTCCTGTGCACGACAGAAGGCTCCCAGAAGGGCAGAGGAAAACTCTCCGCCTCGGTCAGAATGCAGACGCAGAACAGGAAAGTCCGAGCCGAAACTCTCTCTGAGCTGGAGACGAGCTGCGCGGATCCAGTCAATCAACACCTCAGTGACGTCACCCTTGCTGCGCAAGGGGAACACCATGGTGTAACGCGAGTAGTCGTCAACCACCAACAGGAAGTAACGCTCATGACCCTGGCCACGGACGCGGGCGGGGCCCCACACGTCCATGTGAAGAGTCTGCAGCGGAGCCTCTGTCGGAGGAAACTCGGAGGAGTGAGGGGCGGCGCGCTGCCGCCCCTCGACGCAGGGAACGCAGGTAGGGGCAGGCCCCGGAGGGAGGGGAGGGAGGGACCGGGGGAGACCAGAGACAAGGACATGGGAGGCCATGCCTCGGAGACGAGGCAGGGAGGGGTGACCAAGGCGGTGGTGCCAGAGGAGAGTCCGGTGGGACAGGAGACGACACGAGCAGGGAGCAGACTCAGGACCAGACCCGGACGCTGCAGCAAACACCTGACCCGACGAAGCTACCTAACCAGACTCAGCAACCGGAGGAGACTCAGTAGTCAGTGTGTACAGGCTCGACCCCGGCCGACGGGTAAACGTGGCCAAGTGTCGGCCCGTCCGATCACACGTACAGTGGGTCACCCGCTGACTCGCAGGAGTGAACTGGTCAACCCCCCCATCCTGTAGATCAGCACCACTCACCAAGTTCGTAGAGAACGAGGGGAGGTAGAGACCTGACAGGGTGCCAGAGGGGGCCGCCGGACACGGTAAGACAGTGGAGAAGTGGGCAAGGACAGGACCCCCAGAGGGGTCCGCCAGGGAGACCGCAACTGGCCGACTAAGCGGCGTAAGCGTGGTGCGGTCTCGAAAGAAGGAGCGGGAAGCACCCGAGTCAAGGGTGAAGGTGTGTAAGGCCTGAGCCGACGTGGTACCTGAGAGAGCAGACTCACCAGCACCTAGGGCAGCAGACTCACCAGCACCTGGAGCAGCAGACGCACGGGCACCTAGAGCAGCAGCCTCACCAGCACCTAGCGCAGCAGCCGCAATGCCCGGGTCAGGCGGAACACACAGGTAACAGTCACCCTCATCACTAGTAGACACAACATACATGGCAGCAAGAATGGCATCATAATCCAGATCAAAGATAGCAACCCCCGACCTAAGCAGCTCGCCCCAGCGAGGGATCTCAGTGGCGTCAGGGAACTGGAGACGCCAAGCGTCCGTCAGGCGCCCGAAGCAGCGCTGGGTGGTGTGCGGGCCACCGCACGGCTCACCAGTGCGGTCGCCTGTGCGCAGGACGTAGGCACAAGGACCAGCACCCCCACCCCGCTGACGCGCAGCGTACCACTCACGAAGCTGCTGGGGGGGCGGGGTCTCACGAGTGCGCTGCTGCTGCTGGCGCTGACCACCACCGAAGCCGCTCCGCTGCGCAGAGCCACCCCGACCAGCTCCACCTCCGCCGCCGCCACCTCCGCCACCACCGCCACCGCCTCCTCCTCCGCTCCCACCGCCACCGCCGCCGCTGCCTCCGCCTCCACCGCCGCCACCGAAGCCCCCACCCCCGCCACCACTACCACCGCCACCCCCACTCCCTCCGCCGCCTCCACCGCCACCTCCACCGCCCCCGCCAGCCCCTCCAGCGCCCTTGCCCCCCTTGCCCTTGCCGGTGCGACGTCTCCCGCTAGGGGCAGACGCAGCGCCGACCGACTCGGTGCCAACGAAGTCGACGGCAGCAGCAGAGGCAACAGAGGGCAAAAGGGGGGAGGGGGAGCACCCCTCAAAGAAGGGGGCACGAGGGTCACCACGAGAGGCTCCTACAGCGACTATACTCTTCTCAGCTGCCAGGAGGCGCTCCTCGAGGAGGTCAACGGTAAGTGTGGTGGGGCAAACAGAGAGGAAGTGGTCCCTGACCGAGCGAAGGGAGTCAGGGAGCCGGGTGACTATGTAGTAGAGGGTGATGTACATGGGGGGGGGGTTCTTGGCGCAGAACTCAGCAGGAAGCGCAGCGCGGTAGCGGGTGTCACTAGTGCGAAGGTGCGTAATGAGGTCAGCGACTGTGGGAAAGGCGGCGAGGTCAGGGAATAGGTACGGCAGCATGAGGCGGCTAAGGGCAGCAGTGGCAGGGGAAGAGTAGCGTGCGACTACAGCGTCGTACAAGGTCCTAGCACTCTTGTACTGACTGAAGTGCGCGCGCTCAGAGGATGGCAAGTGACTACGCACAGCAAGACGGGCAGCAGCATCGCGTGTGGCCCACTGTGAGCGAACAGTACTGTCAGCATCGGCAGCAGGGGCAGCAGAGGCGCCAGACGTAAGATCGAACAGTGAGAGACCGTCTTTCCTATCGCACTGTAGAAAAAGCTGTAGATCATCGACCCAGACCTCAAAGTCAACAGCCCGACCCTCAGCATCAAAGACGAGAACGCTAGGGGTAGCCATGACAGCAGTGGCAGCAGGCTAGGGGCAGCAGCAGCAGCAGTAGCAACAGTAGGGGCGCAGCTCGGTGGTGCTCTTACCAGGGCAGGTGGGTAGAGTGCCGCAAGTGGTGGGGCAGGGCCGAGGCGCGTCGGCAGGGACGGGGCCGCTACAGGACAGCGGCGGCGGCCCCTGCTGTCGACGGCGGCTGCATCTGCAGTCGGCGGCTGCGGCGGCTGCGGCCCCGGCTGTGGCGGCGGCGGCTGCTGCCGTCGGCGGCTGCGGCAGCTGCGGCCCCGGCAGTGGAGGCGGCTGCTGCTGCTGTAGGCTGCTGCGGCCCCGGCTGTGGCGGCGGCGGCTGCCGCTGTCGGCGAGTGCGACGGTGGCGGCTCCCGCTGCTGGAGCGGCGTCGGCTGCTGCTGCAGGGGTGGCGACTGCGGGGCGGCAGGTAGAGGCCGCGGAGGAGCCGAGTAGGAGCCGCCAAGGGCGGTGAAGGGGCCACGAAGGGCCGTGAAGGGGCCGCGAAGGACGGCGACGGGGCCGCGAGGGGGCCGTGAGGGGCCGCGAAGGGTGGCGACGGGGCCGAGAAGGGCCGCGAGGGGGGGTCCGCGAAGGGCGGCGACGGGGCCTAGAAGGGGCCGCGAGGGGCCGCGAAGGGCGGCGACGGAGCCGCGAAGGGCGGCGACGGGGCCTAGAGGGGGCCGCGAGGGGCTGCGAAGGGGCCGCGAGGGGCCGTAAGGGGCCACAAAAGGGCCGCGAGCGGGGCCGCGAAGGGCCGCGTAGGGGCCGCGAGGGGCCGTAAGGGAGCGCGACGGGCCGCTAAGGGCAGGGGACGCGACAGGAGGGCAGGCACTCGGGGCGCGACTCGGGCAGGAGCGAAGCGCGCTCCGGGCAGGAAAAAAAAAATTCGATCGTGGTGGGCCCTAGGAAACGTTCCCACTAGGGAACCTGCTCTAATACCATGTGAAAGAACGAAGAATGAATGAACTAGGAAACAGTTGGATACAAATGTGAAACCCTAGAAACCTGTACCCCTTAGAGTCTACCCCACTACAGCCTACACAGGCTAAGTCATATATATCTGACAAACTGAGCCATGGGGGCTGTTCGCCAGCACCAATGAAGCAAAAAACCATGGGATAACGACTGGATCAGGAAGGTGGGTCTCGTCTTCCTGATCCCGTCAGTTAGGGTTCGTTTACCTCCGTCAGCCTGGTCAGCCCGTAAAAAAGGTGCCGAGCCTCCCCAACCGTCCAAACCAACAATCAAAGTGGGTGTCTGGCGAACTCCACCATTTGTCAACCAAAACGAACTGCTCGACGGCATATGGAAGCGGGGACGCAACTTTGTCCCCATGCAAAGTTCCATCCCCAAGCCATGCCATCGCCATGCTGCGTTTTTCGAAGCACAGCGATGGCACAGCCGTCGCATTGCCGTTCAAAGGGGATTGGGGGTGAAGGTGGGGACGGAGGTTCCCGATGTGGTTGCGAAATTTCGCAACCGCACGCGCAGAAATTTCTTGAACGGCATTACGGCCAAACCTCTGGGTTCCGCCTCCGTTTCCACATGTGGTCGCGATGCCGATGCCATCTTTTTCATTTCAAATTACGATTTCCTCGCGAACAGCACCATGGAGTGGTGCGGTAATTCATTTGAAGCACCCATTCAAGTAAGGCACGAGCCAGGTGAGAAACCACACCCCTAAAGGCGCGTGTCTTTTGGAGTGTGTTCGTAGTTCATGTTTTTCGTTCAGCTTTATCCATTTGAACTTCGGTTGACCTGTGGTCGACTTTCTCGACTATTTGTGGTCAAGTCGCAGCGTTAACTTTCACATCAAACAGATGGAACAACAAAGTTCGACTATGTACAGTAGATTCCGAGGCGTGCCCAAATTTCGTAGGTTACCTAATCTAGACGACAAAGTTCGTGACGAATCCGGATACAGTAACCTGGTACGTTGTTTTTCGTAACCGTCGTGCAATTCGCAAATTCACTGTGCACGAGGAGAAGAACGCACGTTTGCATAAACGTGCACATGAAAATGCGACCCTAGTTCAATGTCCTTCAGTTTCATCAAACCATGAACTGGGACACACGATTTTCGCAATCTAGCTGTTACGAAATTAGCGAAACGGGTTACCAGCAAAAAGTTGATCTTTTTTTCGAACTCTACACCAGGCCCCAGAAGTCAGAGAAATTTCTCTGATTTGCCTAAAAAAGTCTGATATTTCAGCCTTTTTTTTTAGTGAACTCTGAAAGTTCAGAGTTTTTTTGCTGTGAACTCTGAATATTTAGAAAAAAAATGTAGGCCTTGTCTGATTTTTCAGCCTTTTTCTCAGAGTGTACTCTGATCCATGAGCGGTTTGTTGGAAACAATCAAGCTTAAGCGCCTCTGTCGTGTCGAAACACCAAGGCACAAGCGAAGCGAAGCATATCGAGGCACCAGCGAGTCAACCCTCGGAGGTTGAAGTAACTGCTGGAGGTTATGCGAAAGCCAAAGGATAGCGACCTTTGACCTGACAAGTACAGCGCGCCAGCAAGGACACACAACTGACTCGCTACAGAGCAGTTGCCCGAGTCGTCACTGTATCGAACCGCAACAGCAACAGTAAAGTAGTTACAACTGTACCGCTTCATATTCCTTGTACTCATATATAATCCTGTATCTCTTTGCTTTAATCAATCGACTTTGCCCTCACATACTAGCGCAAGGTGGTTCAAATACTTCTCATTAAGCTTCCGCTATTACATCAGTCCTACCCAGAGTTCACCCCTGCAAAGATCCTAAGGGCTTTTCTCAGCCCAACATGGTATGAGAGCTATCAGGGGGAATTCAACTATCAAAACACCTACAACATCAGAAGACATGGCTACTCAGAAGGAAAGGAGCTCCTCTATTGGTTCTCCCGGCACTACTCCTACTCCACCTCCTGCCTCCGGCCTACAGACAGAGGAGGGTACGGCAACAAGACCCAGGGCAACATCAACTGAGACTCCTGCGAATCAACCTGCAGGCTTCGACCAGAGCATGATGGAGAAGTTTTTCTCCTTCATGTCCTTCTACGAGCAATACCAGCAATCGGTACCTGCGCAGTCACACAACAGCAACAACAACAACGACGTGACTCCAATGAGCCTTGACGGTTCATCCTACGCACGTGGAAATCAACAGCAGCAACCTACCTTTGCTCCGTACGAGCCCCAGCGCGGCTCCGTCAGCTTTATGCCACAACCGCAGCCCGCACCTGGACAGGAGAAACCACTGGACGCCCTTCAAGTTCAGTCGCAGTTCGCGCACATTTTAAAACTGCAGACGTCAAGGCCTTTCGACGGAAAGGACTTCTTCACCTGGTCGTTCGAGTTCGAGTTAATGATGGAAGACGCGCAGATTCTTGGCTTCTTCGACGGATCCCTGCCATACCCAACAAACGGCACACAGTACGAGAAACAGCAGTACACCTATCAGTCAATGATGGCTTATACGATTCTACTGAGGAACATCACCCCGAACCAGCAGCAGAATATACGATCTTACCGGTGATACGGCAACTCCGCCGAACTCGCATACAGCCACTTGAAGAACCTGTACCAAGCAACAGACAGTGTTAATCAGAGTCGGCTAATGGCGCAGTTGACAACAGTGGAAATGAAACCAGGCGAAAAGGGAATAGCGTATATCAGCCGCTGTCGCGAATTACGCGACAAACTCCTTCGATGCGGAGGGTCGATTGTCAGAGGTCCACTGGTGATCCCCGATTGATCCTAGGGAAGGGTTACAGGCACGTTGGCCTGGGGGGTTATGGGCGCACTGACCCGCTACTTAACAAGCCCTTTTATCCCAATGGTCTAGTGGTTGGGATTCTGACATGGTATTAGAGCGAAGGTCTCGGGTTCGAATCCCGGTGTATGCACTTCGGGCATCCCAGTGCGAGGGGGTGTCAGAGGTCCACTGGTGATCCCCGATTGATCCTAGGGAAGGGTTACAGGCACGTTGGCCTGGGGGGTTATGGGCGCACTGACCCGCTACTTAACAAGCCCTTTTATCCCAATGGTCTAGTGGTTGGGATTCTGACATCGATATCTGAAGACGCCTTCGTGATAGTCATCATCGGCGGCCTCGGCCCTCAATGGCGCGCCACAAAGGCCATTCTTCGAGCTCATGGGAGAATCTCCGAGGCAGCACTCTGCGCCGAAATACACGCCGAGCAACAAGACATGGACCTGCAAGAGGAACGGCACAAGAAGAAAGCATCAGTACCCGAATTCGCGTTTCACACTCAGCGACGCTACAACAACAACAACCGACAACAACCAAAGCCCGTACCTCCGTTCTGCCATCTCTGCAAGACATCAGGACACCCGCGCACACACTGCCCGAATCGACAACAGTCAACACCGCCACAACGACAGCTTCGACCCTCAAGCAGTCAAGTCGCCTCCACGCAAGCGAACCCCACAAGTCAACTGCAGTCCTCAACGACATCGCCGTCAATACAATCTGCACAAGGAATAAGAAATATCGTCAGCTGTATGGCAAGATTGTCAGACTCCTGCATCACTGAGTCACCGCCACACTACTCACCGGAAGAACAACTCGACAACACCACACCTCGCCGCGAGTCACTTCAACCGAATCCAACGTACGCAGCCATCGCCCAGAGCAAGCCATCCGGGAAAGACACCTGGTTCTTGGACAGTTGCTGCGGACAGCACATGTGCTCTTCAGGACGCTTCGTACAGCAAGAGTACCAACTCCAACGCAAAGTAGTCATCACCGTCGCCAACAACCAGAACCTGCGCACACGACGACAGGGCGTGGTTCAACTTCAGTCAAGAGAGACAAACGTTATACTACAGATGTCAAAGGTATTAATCGCGGAGGGACTCGGCTACAACTTACTGAGCGTCAGCCAGTTGATGGCAAAAGGCATTCGCCTCGAAGCAGACAGCACCACCCAAGAGTTCAAGTTGTACCACGGGAGAGGAGGTCTCTACATCGGCAAAGCAGTCTTGAAGAACAATGTCTTCGTTCTCGACTTCGTTCCAGACCTCGGCACCGCCGACAGCGACGGCATCGTCACCTTCACATCTTGGACACATCCACCGGATCTTGACCCAGACTTCAGCCCCGGCGGTTTCTGGTATTCACACACGATACCTGAAGCAGAAAGAACAAGAGCGTTAGCGACAATCCAACATTCGGCAGCAGTAGAGACAACATCGGCAGCAGCAGAGATAACATCGGCAGCAGCAGAGACAACATCGGCAGTAGCAGAGATAACATCGGCAGCAGCAGAGACAACATCGGCAGCAGCAGAGACAACCACGGCAGCAGCAGAGACAACGGAGACAGCAGCGGCAACATCAACACCAATCGCTGGTCCTTCAACGGCACCGATCTTCGTCGACGACACACCACCAACACCCGCGCAGCAACTGCACCCAGCACCACGAGAAGTTCATCGAAGCGCCAACTTCACCGCCAGCTTCTATTCCAACTCCGATATGTATCGGCGCTCACCCGGACATCGTGCAACCGAAGGAACCTGGCACGCAAGAATGGGACACCCAATCAACACGGTGTTAAACAACACGATAAGAGCAGGCGTGCTCGATAAAGACTCTCTACTCCTAACTGACGGTAGAGAACTTCAGCGAGCCCGTGGAACATGCTTCACCTGTCCCGAAGCTGACTTACCGCATCAACCGTTTGTGTCTCACCACAACCCAAGCGCACCATCTTACGCGCCACTCGAGAAAGTGTACATCGACATACTGTACAACCGCGAGCCTGGACAAAACGCGTACAATTACACCATCACCTTCATCGATGATGCCACTCGATACGTCTGGCACCTAAATCTTCCAAGCAAGGACATGGCCTTCGAAGCCTTCGTCGCCTGGCTTCCAGTAGCAGAACGAGAATCGGGCGTCAAACTAAAAAGCTTCCAGTCAGACGGGGGAGGAGAATACACCTCACAGAGGTTCAAGGAGTACTTGGCAGAGAAAGGAATCAAGCGACTCATCTCTCTTCCCTACGCCCATCAACAACAGGGTGTAGCAGAAAGGATGAACAGGACCCTCCAGAACACCATGCGCAAGCTGTTACGTGGCATGCACCTGCCCAACCACCAGTGGCCCGAAGCAATGGACCACGCCGTCATGCTGCACAACTTGCTCTCATCATCATCGCTCCCGAACAACGCATCACCGCATCTGCTGTGGACAGGAAAACTGGGCATCACAAAAATGTTAAGAGTCTTCGGCTGCATGGTACAGTACCGGCCCCCATCTGCACGAGCTGGCCGATTCTCACAACGCGCACAGTGGGGACTACACCTGGGCATCGAAAAACACTACAACGCATGGAAGATTTTCGACGTCGAGACAAAGGAAACAGTAGCAGCACGTGATGTCATCTTCTACGAAAACCTCACCCTCCGGTATTACCTTGCCAACTTGCAAGAAGGAAACCCCGATCGTTCCGATGGTTTTCTTGGCACCCGAGCCTTCGCCTCGGCAGACGACGAAGCTGACTGGGACGAGCAGAACGTGGAAGGAGCCTCGGAAGAAGCCGGACCTCTCCCCTACTGCTCCGTCGACGTGCCAATGGACGACGACAACCCACGCGAAAGCATCAACGCCGAAACCTATTACCATTTCGCTGACAACGGTTACGTTACACCTGCACAAGTCAACACCGACGAAGCAGAACGCGTAGGACCCAATTTCGCACCTGATCCAGAAGCGAGAGACGAAGTTGTTTATCCCGCGGACATGTCACTTCCCCGCTACAGACAGAGTGGACTCCAGATACTCGGGCTCGTCACCGCAGTCCACGGCACGGCCATTCCTAAGGAGCCTGCCACAGTTCAGCAGGCTCTGGGGGGGGAGCATAAGGAAAAATGGCGCGAAGCCATGGACAGGGAATGAAAGGCACTAGGGGAGCGCAACACCTGGAAAGTCGTCCCCATCAGTGTGGCGCGGAACAAAACGATTCTCACCGGAAAGTGGGTCTTCCGAGTGAAAACAAAAGCAGACGGCACCATCGACAAATTCAAAGCACGCTGGGTCGTACGCGGCTTCGACCAAGAACACGGACGCGACGTCACCGAGACATTCGCTCCGGTCAGCCGACATACCTCACTACGAATCCTCCTCGCGATTGCCGCCATGAAGAAGAAGTTGCGACAAATCGACGTCGCGAACGCATTTCTCTACGCACCTGTAGACGCAGAAATCTTCGTCGAGTTACCGCACGGCTCCAACGGAGAGCCTAACCAAGTCTGTCAACTGTTGAAGTCGCTCTACGGGATCAAGCAGGCTTCGAGACTGTGGCAACAATACCTGCACGCTCGCCTCATTCGCATCGGCTTCAAGCAACTACCGCACGATCAAGGCATGTACCGGCTTACGAAAGGTACCGACTACATCCTGCTAATCATCTATGTAGACGATCCGCTCTACATCGGCTCGACCGACGGTGTCACAACCTGGTTCGAAGGGGAGCTGCAGCAAGATCTCACACTCACGGTCTCATCTAACGTCACTCAGTACCTCGGGCTCAACATCCAGGAAGAGGAAGACGCGATCTATCTCAGCGCCGCGAAATACGCCGACACCATCGCCAAGCGCTTCGCACTCACACCGACCGTCATCTCCACGCCGTACCGCTACACGACAGGAAACATCGAAGGAGGCTCTACTCTACTCAAGCCCGCCGGCACACGCGACTACCAGAGGAAGCTAGGATGTCTCCTCTTCGCAGCTGTCACCTGCCGCCCGGATCTATCATATTCTGCAAGCCAGCTCGCCACCTACCTCAAGAAGCCTGAAATGGAACATCTGGCGGAGCTCGACCGCGCTCTTCACTACCTCGTCAGCACCCCGACGATCGGACTGACTCACCACAAGAACGCAACTACAACGCCTAAGCTAATCGGCTACGTCGACGCCGATCACGCGGGCGACTCCGACAACAGACGCTCGCGCACCGGCTACATCTATCGGTTCGAACCTATCGGACCTATCTCCTGGCAGTCGAGCAAACAGGAATTAATCGCGCTCTCCTCAGCTGAAGCAGAATATATAGCACTCTGCTCAGCCACCAAGGAAGGACTCTACCTTCGCGAACTCCTGGAAGAAGCGAAGCTAGCTCAGTTACCCAGCTTCACCCTGTTTTGCGACAACCAGTCAGTAATTCGCATCGCCAACAAGAACGGCTTCGCGAACAGGACGAAACACATCGCCCTGCGATATTTCTTCGTAAAGGACGAGATCGAGAAGGGGAGACTCGAGCTGTCATACTGCCCCACATCCGAGATGGCAGCTGATTTCTTGACCAAGAAGCTCGGAAAACAGAAGTTCGAGTATTGCATGCTGCTGACTGGACAGAGCCACGTCACCAACAGCGACACTCCAGAAGCGAAGGGGAGTGTTGGAAAAAATCAAGCTTAAGCGCCTCTGTCGTGTCGAAACACCAAGGCACAAGCGAAGCGAAGCATATCGAGGCACCAGCGAGTCAACCCTCGGAGGTTGAAGTAACTGCTGGAGGTTACGCGAAAGCCAAAGGATAGCGACCTTTGACCTGACAAGTACAGCGCGACAGCAAGGACACACAACTGACTCGCTACAGAGCAGTTGCCCGAGTCGTCACTGTATCGAACCGCAACAGCAACAGTAAAGTAGTTACAACTGTACCGCTTCATCTTCCTTGTACTCATATATAATCCTGTATCTCTTTGCTTTAATCAGTCGACTTTGCCCTCACATACTAGCGCAAGGTGGTTCAAATACTTCTCATTAAGCTTCCGCTATTACATCAGTCCTACCCAGAGTTCACCCCTGCAAAGATCCTAAGGGCTTTTCTCAGCCCAACACGGTTTAGCGGGTACCTACTCTAGTATTCCTGTGCGAAATCTGCCCTAACAGCCGGGATGAGCGCTGCAAGTACAGTTCAGTCTTGTCAGTCAAGCTGAAACAGTGACAGCAGTGTCGCGCGGCGCAATCACCACCTCGTTGTAGGCTGATCCATCAGCTTCCCTACTGATGTGAACTCTGTGTAATCAGACTTTTATACTCTTGAACTCTGAAATTTCAGAGTTTTTTTGTACCAAGTCTGATTAATCAGACTAAAAATGTGTATTAAGTCTGACGAATCAGACAGCCCCAAAGCGAATCTGAGGGCCTGCTCTACACCAAAAGACACGCGCCCTAAAGCAATATTTTCCTCAAACCAACATTGCCAAAAACCACTTCAATGAAAGCTGAACAAATACGGTAAGCGGACGCAGCTTGCAGCAAAGACCACTTTTCCAAGACGCACCAGTCACTGCCACATCATCACCACTTTCATATGGGATGGAAATGGTGTAAGTGGGAACGGACATGTTGTGCTGACAGGCAGACCACCATGACTCAGGCATAAACGAACTAGCGGAAAAAAAGGCCCCTACGTTTTCACCATTTATTCCACATCCATTTCATTTATTTGCGAAGTTCCCGCGAGGGCGATCCATCAAAGCAGATACAGAAAGCTTGTTCTCTTGCAGTATCAACCTAAGCCGCTGGATTCGCCTGCGGCGGTTTTGGGTGAATGTGAGGTTGTGAACCCTTGCACGCACACCTTGCCATATGAAATTCTCCGGGCTCCAGGCATGGTGAGGGCTTCCAAAAAGAAAGTGCTTGCGAACCTATTACATGCAGCAAAGGATGAAAGTTAGGCATCCGAAGTCAATATAGATACGTAGAGGTATGGCTAGGAAGATTAGCACAAAAAGGGACACAGAGGAGAAGAAAAACTAAAGCACACGCACAAGAAACAAGGGAGGATGCTTGTGCTTACATTGCGCAGCTGCAGCCACAGCGAGTGCCAGTCAGCGGCAGTCCGCTGCCCGAGGTAGCGCACAAGGAAGCCTCGACGAGCGGCCAGCACGGCGGGCACGGGCAGGGAGAAGCGCGTGTAGTCAAGACGGTCCTCGAAGGGCGGGTCGAGGGCGTCTGACACTATCACCGGCACACACCCACTCATTATGGCGTCAAACAGCCGCCCCGAGGAGGACGTGTCGCCTGGTGGGACAGAGGGTGGTGGTTGGCGTGTGACGGGTGATGGGTGGAGGGTGGTAAGTGATGGGTGGTGGGTGATGGGTGGTGGGTGGTGGGTAGTGGGTGGTGGGTGGTGGGTGGTGGGAATGGGCAATGATGGAAGAGAGTGTGCCGTTAGGAGGGGAAAGGTGGTATTCGTAATGCAGCAGCAGCAGCAGCAGCAGCAGCAGCAGCAGCAGCAGCAGCAGCAGCAGCAGCAGCAGCAGCAGCAGCAGCAGCAGCAGCAGCAGCAGCAGCAGCAGCAGCAGCAGCAGCAGCAGCAGCAGCAGCAGCAGCAGCAGCAGCAGAAGCAGCAGCTGGAGTAGCAGCAGAGCCAGCAGTAGAAACAGCAGCTGAAGCAGAGGCAAAAGCACCTGGCTCTGACAACACGGCACGGCATGGCACGGTATGTGAGCGCACCTTCGAGCACGAGACAGTACTTGGAGGAGCGCATGAGCACCTGGTTGGACGGGCAGCAGTGCTAGAGAACGAACTGCTGCCCTTCCAATCCAACCATGAGTGACAACGTGAGCGCACGCACCTTCGAGCACGAGGCAGTACTTTGAGGAGCGCATGAGCGCCTGGTTGGACGCCCGTGCATGCTCGTTGAACACCGCCACTGCTGTGAACGTCACTGCCGCCTCCCCCGCCAGCACCTCATGCACCCGCTGCCTCAGCCAGCCGCCCTGGGCGAGACAGGGTGACGGGGAGACGAGGAGACGGGGGAAGGGAGGAGAGGGAGGAGATGAAGAGGGGAGGCAGAGCGAAGGGGCGGACGGGAGAGGAAGTGAATGTGAGGTCAAGGGTCGGGTGAATGCCCACATGCGTGCATGAGTGTGTACGTGTACATGTTACAAGGAGGTCAAGGGTATGGAGAGCAAGCGAGGAAGTGGGAGGGGAATGGACAAGGAGGAGAGACGCGTGTGAGAACACTCAAGGACCTGTTGACATGGCATGTTGTGGCATGGCCTGTTGACTTGCCAATGCTGTGCAATGCAATGCAAGAACCTTCTCTGTGGGATGCATGCACCTATACCCTGCCTTGTCAAAGTAAAGGGGAATGGCATGACGAATGAAACAGCCACATGGTACCAAAAAACGCAGTGTAAATGCACTGTGAAACACAAAGCACGCACGAGCCAAGGGCCGACCCTCTCCTCGCTCCAAGGCTTGGGAACCAGAACATACATGGGAGCGCGCGAGGAGATGGCTCTGGAAGAAAAGGAGTGTGCGGCGGCGGGTGAAGTCCCCCGGGTCGTCCTCGTACTCGCCCACCACTGGCACGTACGGCACTACCACATCCTTGCTGCTCCTCATCACCTGCCGAGCCAGCAAGGGGTTTTGAGGCCAAGGGTGCAAGTGCAGGGCAGGCACATTCACCACGGCGAAGTCCCCCGGATAATCCATGTACTCGTGGCTCGCCCACCACTGGCACGTACGGCACTACCACATCCTTGCTGCTCCTCATCACCTGGGTGCAGTCAGGGGTGAAGGTGCGGCGACAATCAGCATGGTGTCAAGTGACCAAGGCGTGGGTGGAGGAGAAGGCAAGCAGGCAGGGCAGGGCAGAGCAGGACAGGGCAAGGTGGGGCAGGGCAGGGGGACAGTACAACAGAAAAAGAGTGCAGGCACAGAGTGCAGTGCAGTGCAGTGCAGTGCAGTGCAGTGCAGTGCGGTGCACACCTGGTGGGGTTGGAAGCAGAAGTCGACTGCAAGGAAGGTGGCGTGGGAGAGGCGGTGCACGATGGGGTCCAGGCTCAGCGGGTGCCCCGCAGGGAACACAAAGCCGCGCCCGCCCCGCCTCACCCACGCACTGCTGCCTGTGATGCCACGGTACAGCCTCTCCTGCAGGGCGCTGGGAGGAGGTGGGTGGGATTTGAGATGCCCCAAAGCACGCCTTAGAATGTCTCTAACCGCGTCTCACAACTCAAAACCGCGCCCGCCGTGCATCACCCACGCGCTGCTGCCTGTGATGCCACGGTACAGCCTCTCCTGCAGGGCGCTGGGAAGCGGGGGGGTTACAGTAAGATCTGAGATGTGTCAAAGCACGCCTTAACACGTCTCAAAACTCAAAGCCGCGTCCGCCGTGCCTCACCCACGCGCTGCTGCTGTCTGTGACGACGTGATACAGCGGCTCCTGTAGGGCGCTGGGAAACGTGGGGGTTGCAGTGAGTGGGGGAGTTGCAGGAGGAGGGAGTCCGAGGAGGGGAGTTTGGCGAGGCTTTCACTTTTTGTTGCTGTAGCCCCCCCTGTCGGCAGTGGCGAGGCTTTTGATGGCCGTAGTAAGCAGGAGGCGTGAAAGTGGATGGGCATGAAGGAGTGGAGAGCGGAAGCACGAGCGGTGGTCACACGTGGAGTGGAAGAGGCTCACTTGAAGTGCGCCCAGGAGGAGTGGTTGAGTGAGGTGTGCAGGAGTGCGAGCGAGGAGAAGAAGGGCACAAACACCACGTCTGCCTGCTGCTCCTCCCCAACCACCTCCACACTTGGTACACCTGCACGCACGCACATGTACACAGGCAGGTAATCACGCAGGCAGGCCGAGAAGGAAGGCAGGCAGGCAAGCATGCAGGCAGGCAGGCAGGCAAGCATGCAGGCAGGCAGGCATGCAGGCAGGCAGGCATGCAGGCAGGCAGGCATGCAGGCAGGCAGGCATGCAGGCAGGCAGGCGCACATGAGCATGAGTGTGGGCACGAGCACGACCGTGAGAAGGCATGCATGGCGGAGGATAGAGGAGAGGGGGGAGAGGGGAGAGGTGCGAGAGGGGCGAGGGGAGGGAGCGTGCCTGTGAGGAGCGAGAGAGTGAGCCAGTACTCTGCACTGTGCTGTAGCTCGTAAGGCATGTCAGAGTAGCGTGCAATGCTGCCCGTGCTGCCACCGCGCACCCACGGCCCTGTGTCTATGAATGCGCTCCCTGCACCCCCGCCAGCAACACTCCCTGCAGCCCCACCACTACCATCGCCTCTTCTACCCCCCCCTGCTGCTGCTGCCGCTGCTGCCGTTGCCGTTGCCGTTGCTGTTGCTGCTCCTCTTCTAGTCCCTCCACCCTGGTCATTCTTCCGGGTGGGTTCATTTGGCAAGCTATCTTCTCCCTCCTCCATCTTACCCTCAGTACTGCCTGCTATACCCACGCCCTCTCTTGCTCTCCCTGCCAGCTCATCACCCAGCAACCTTCTTCTTCCTGCTTCTCTCCCCCCCTCTTCCCGTCCCTCCTCATTCTCTTCCCTCTTCTCCACTTTCTCATCCTTCTCCTCCGTCTCATCCTTCGCTTCTTCCTCCTCCTCCTCCTCCTCCTCCTCCTCCTCCTCCTCCTCCTCCTCCTCCTCCTCCTCCTCCTCCTCCTCCTCCTCCTCCTCCTCCTCCTCCTCCTCCTCCTCCTCCTCGTTACTCCGCTCGCTGTTATCCCCTGACTTATTCACAACCCCTACCGCACCTACACCTAAAGTCGCCACCCCGCCACCAGCAGCGCCAGCAGCACCATCAGCACCGCCGATACCACCAGCATGAGCAGCAGGAGAATCCGGAAGCGTGACCATGGGAGGAGTGAGCGGAGGCATTTCCTCAACAGAAGCAGGGTGGAGGGGCGAATCGGACGAGGGTGGCGATGGGGGAAGAGTGGAGGAATGAGTGAAGGGGCTAGTGGACGCTAAGGTAGTGGAGGATGATGTAGAGATGCGGGAGGATGGGGAAGAATGGGAGGAGGCGGTAGAGGGGGGGATAGCGGAGGAAGACGAGGAAGGGGAGGAGGGTGTAGAGGGGGCAACGGCCAGCCATGACGCAGGCATGCCACGTGGCAGGAAGATGTTGTGCCAGTGCCCCTGATCCGCGAATTGCTGGTGAAGAAGGGGGGTGGGGGACGGCGGGGGGAAGGCGGGGAGAAGGTGGTTGAGTTGATGTGTGAGGAAGCTTGTGGGAGAGTGAAGGCAAGGCAGAGAGTGACTTGATGTTGGGTGAAGGCAAGGCAGAGAGTGACTTGATGTTGGGTGAAGGCAAGGCAGAGAGCGACTTGATGTTGAGTTGGTATGTGTGGAGAGTGGGAGGCATCATTTCATAGTCGAACGAGCCTTACCTGCAGCACGCCGAAGTTGTACTCCCACGTAAGAGGCAGAAGGAACACTTTCAGCGGCTCCAGCTTATTCTCCTTCTCCCTCGCGACCTCTTGACACGTCTCAAAAGTCGAGCCTTACCTGCAACATGCCGAAGTTGTACTCTCGGGTGAGAGGCAGCAGGAACACTTTCAACGGCTCCAGCTCGCTCTCCTTCTCCCTCGCCTCCTCCTCCTTGCCGCGCCATCGCTCCTCCTCCCCCTCATCCTCCGCCTCGTCAGGCATCTCCCCCTCCCGCCCGCCCCGCTCGCTATCATCTTCCGCCAGTGACATCAACTGCTGCAACAGCCCCTTCTCGTCGCTCCAGTCTGCATCCTCTCCCGCTTTCTCTCCCCACGCATGCCTCCTTCCTTGCGCCCCCCCCGCGCCATCCGCGTCGTCCGCATCTCCCCCTTCCCCCGCTTTCTCCGCTTCCCCATGGCCCTCCCCGAGGACGAAACTGCTGTCTTGCGCGACCGCCTTCCCCCACCGCCTGCTCCCCCCTTCCAGACGATCGGACCGGGAAGAGCCCAGCGCTGAAAAAAACGGGCTTGCTCCGCCACCGCCGGGGAAGATCAACCGCCATGGTTCGCGGAGAATTTCACCAATAGTAAGAGCGTTTCTTCCGCGATTCACGCGTGCGCCAATGCCGCCGCCATCGGCGCTCGAAACGTCCACGTGGCTGCCGCCGGACGCTTCGAGCTGCGCGGTAGTCGCGGGGAGATTAAGCGACACGGAGAGCGAGAAACCAATCACGGCAGCGTACGCGACGACAGAGAGCAGAATCAGGGACTGGAGGCCGGGTAAGCGCAGCGAGGAGAAAGAAACGCCTGCGGTTGCGGTGGCGTTTGCGGAGGACGCGGGTGTTGAAGGGTTGCTGGTATCCCCGCCGCCGCTGGAATCGGAAAGAAGAGTGACGGGAGTAGATTCAGCCGTTCGATCACCTCCAGCCATGATGCGTCTACGCTATGAGGAATGACACCTGCACAAGTGTTCATACAAAGCACAGCGGCCTATGAATTTTCCTGAGGTCTACAACTCCTCCAAGTGCCATAACAATGCGAAGCGGATTGACGACGACGAGAAAGCCATGGTTGTGGAAGATATTTGGGAGCTGTGGGTGGTGAAAAAAACTGAAAGCATGGTCACAAGCGTTCCATTATTAGACTCCTCTCAAGTACGAGAATTGGCCTTCAATTGCAAAACACTTGCAGCTGTCGTTGCCCTATTTGTGTAGGCGAATTGACTAGTTGGTTAGGAAGTTGAGTGTGCGACACACCCACGTTTTTGCCCCTGAATCAAATGCAAAACACATTGCTCATACATGAGATTGTTCGAGTGTGACGAAAAATTGCTGGTGTTGGAGCTTCGTCACCGAACCAGATTCCGTGCCTCCCTGGTTCGGATTCAAACTTGCGATTTGACTTAAGGGTACATTCCTGCGGGGACACTTGTGTCTCAATCACTTTGTGACATCTAAAAACAGCATATACCGTGCCCTGTCACAAAAGCGGATCGCGCTTATGCGAGTCCCACTGTATTTTACATTGGTTGGCGTGAATTGCGCTTGTGTCGCGGACGAGTTACACGAGGCCCCGTCACATCCCGAAAATCGCACGCGTGTCGAAATCTCACACTGTACAGCATGCACCTGGACGCCCGAACTGGGCACGTTTCCGCGCGGGGATGGAAACCGCTCTGCCCGGGCTGACATATGACTGGTCCTTCAGCACACACGGTCACATCCCTGCCCGAATGTTTGCCCATCGTTCCAACCACACTGACAGCACTCTCCCGCTCCAATCTGTTCTTCTTCTCCCAACCCGAGCTTCCTCTTTCTTGTTGCGAAGTCTAGCCAGGGTCTTCTTTGGCATGCTGTAGCCATGGCCCGTAAGCGCAAGAGCGTAGCTAGTTCTGTTGACTTGTGCCCGCGGGATCTCGACGAGATCCCGTACATCGCTTGGATGAACAAACAAATCGCGGCCGGCCGCAAGCCCGCCGGCCCTTTGCCCGAAGGAGCGCCTGGTGCGGGGGACACCTCGTTCGAAGCCCCGCGCGATGTCCCTACCCGCGGACGTCGTCATGCCGACCGGGTTGCCTCATCCCGCGTCAACGACGATGCTGCCTTCGATGACGATGATGACGCCGCGGACTCTGATTACAACGAGTGCGACGAGGCCTGCGAAGACGACGCGGACTCTGGCGAGGAGCAGGACAAGGGCATGTCCCCCTCCGAGGATGAAGTTGTCGCCGACGAGGACGCCGATGACGACGAGGACGCTCCCGAAGAGGCCCAGCCTGCGTCCCCGGCTCCTCGTCGCGGCCGTGCGTCTGCCGCTGCGGGAACCAAGACTGCTGCTAAGGGCGGGGAACCTCCGCGTGCCGCTGCCAAGACCCGTAACTTGCATCCTGTTAAGCGGAGCGTGTGGTCCCCCCGCGAGAACACAATCTTCGTGGCTGCGCGTTGGTTCATGAAGGACGAGCTCGGGCCCCTCCTCGGGAAGCAGGGCTCTCAGTACTGGGCCCGCCTCGCGCGTCACCTCGAGAAGGAGAATCCCGGTTGGGTGCGCGGTGTAAACGCGCTTCAGAAGCAGTGGCGCAATCTTGTGAACATGTACAAGCAGATCAAGAAGGGGGAAAAGGCGAGCGGCAAGGGTGCCGTGTGCAAGCCCCACTGGTACCCGTACATGGCGCTTTTCCAGAACAACAAGGCGGTGGGCAACCCTCACGCCGTCGACGGTGGCGGTGCGGCACACGTCAACGTGCCGTGCGGGTACGCGGTCCCGTCCACTTCGGCGCCCTGCACCTCTACGCCGACATTCACTGGTATGTATGTGTTGCATCAACGGTGGCACTCGCGGGTTTGTTGAATGACACATTTTGTGACAACATTTTACGCACACATTACATCATTAAAATGTTTAGGGTACATAACACCTCGTCTACTGTTCGTGTGCATCCACCGTGTGTGCAGCTCCGCCGCCACAGGGAACTCCTACATCGAAGCGCCCACGTGTGGCAGAGACGGCGACGATGGCCGCTGCAAAGCTGGTGTGCGAGACGATCAAAGGCTGCCACTCAGATGCCATGAGCAGGCTCGAAGGCCTCGTCCGCGCGTGGATGGATCAGGACGCACGTATTGCTCGAGAACGCGTGCAGCAGCCCGCACCCTCCCCGCATGTCCGCGACGACATCCCTGCCCACGCGGACAACATGACCGACTCGCACGCCGCCGAAGGCGGCGACGACGGCTGGCTTCGTCGCGGGCAGGCGGGCGAAGACCCCTCTAACCCAGATGCGGGTGAGGAGGTGTGGGTCCGCGGCGCCGCCGAGTGAGGTAAGACGACTCCAGAGCCTCGCCCAGCCGCTTGCGCCTTTCACGAAGATTCTCTTGCGTGCATGGGTCACATGGCTCCCACATGAACTCTGCTACCGCGCCACGAGTCCACCATGGGTCCCGGTTTCGGGGCAAGTTTGCCCACGATGCATTGACGCGCCTTACTGCGCCCATCATTTCGCACATGTTGTGCAGGATGACGCCACAAGACGCCCCTGCAAGAATGCGCCAGAGCTTGCAGTCATTGCGGCCCGCGAATAGACGCCACCGGCCTTTGAAGGCGCCGATGCAGCGCTCTAATGCCATGCGCGTTGCGCTTTGGCAATAGTTAAAGCACTGCTCCCAGTCCTCCATTAGGCCTTCACGGGGAGCATGTAGGGGGGTCAGGCAGAAGTCTCTGAGTGGGTAGGCAGCATCTCCCACTATTTGGTATGGCGCTATGTCGCCGTTGTACAACCTTTCGTGTAACGCGCTGTTCATGAACACTCTCTGATCGTGCGCACTGCCCGGGTATCCGATCAAATAGTCCCATATGATGCCTCGCGCGTCGCATGTGATCTGCAACTGGACGGCGTAACAGGACTTCCGCGTGTAGTACTCTTGCCTGTGCCCCTCCATCCCCTTCATGGGTATGTGTGTGCCGTCTATAGCCCCCACAACCGCAGGTACCCCCTTGATGGCGCGGAACTCTGCGGCCATCTCGTCGAGGTCGTCGCGGGTCGGGAAGTGGACCCACTGCTGCTTGAAGACGGACGGGAAATGCATGAGGAGCGCGTCAACAAGCATGTGGCACAGGGTCTTGGACAGCCCGAACACGGAGGACAAGTCTACGAAAGACATGCCACTTGCGAGGTATTTGATAGGTACAAGGCATGCCACTTCATGACTGATTAGGTACCTGTCCACGTACGGTTGCATGTAGTGCGTCATCCCGGCGACAATGTATTCGAGAATGCCACGGTTTATGCGAAACATATATCTGAACTGATCCTCCCCCATGCCGTCCAGGTCCTCTAGCAGCAACTGGTATCTCCGCCGGCGTAGCCCAGCCCTTCGTTTCCGCTCTGCGGTACGGTTGGAGGCGCGAGAGCTGGATGACGAGGACACCTCGTCATTGAAGACGTTCGCCTCCAGCAAGCCACTGACCGACTTGGCGATGGCGTCCATGAATATGCTGTAGTAGAACGTAACCCATGCGACAAGTAGGCGCATGAGGAATGGCACCTCGCGGGGCGATGCCATGGTTGCTAGACAGTGGTGCAGTTTAGCTCTGTGGTGCTTGCGTTTTTGTACTTGGAGCCGTGGTTGTATACATGCTGTTGTGTGTGGGGTGGCCCAAATTGCAACTTTCATTTCTGTGGCAAGCCCACCGCGATACTCGAGGTGGTGCGATATGTTTAGCCCCCCTGCCCGGCGGGAAAACTGGGTGGGCACAATCCTATTGGTCGCAACCAATAGTACGCACCCACCTGGCTGTGCCCATCTGTCGCGCAGGGTCGCGATACATTGGTTGTTTGTGACACAACATTTGGCAAATTTACAGGCGCGACTCGGGAAAACGGGGATTGAGACACAAGTGTCCCCACAGGAATGTACCCTAAGATGGCATTCATGGGGATGGCCAAACGCCAAACGTCTGAACATTTGAGCGTTGGGGCCACGTGGCTTTAACAATGCAGCCCACCAACACGAACCTGGCCTTCCAATGTACCTCCGTGCGACGTTTTCGCACGACTGGTGTTCAATAGTGTAGTTGACTCAACGTCGAACTGTAATGGTACAGTTGTGAGCAACAGAACGAGGGCCAAAACCATTTGGGGCATTGGGAAAAATAAATCCACAGGGATGGTTGCATTGAAGTAGCGAGTGTTGGTGTTGGTAGGGAATTGCCCACTACATACCCTGGCGCGCGAGGATTGTCAATTCAGCAAGGAATATTTTTTAGGGTGCGTCCCCTGGCTTGTTCAACATCGAACAAGTCGTAGATGTTTGTTCGCGCACGAAATTCATTGGTGCGCGGGTGCAGATGTACACTTGGCGGGTCAGTACCTGCGACAATGAGAACTGCGATGGGGACGTGTTGCCAACGGCACAGGGCAACTTTACATGTTATTGGAGCGGCTAATGTCCAGGCCATCCCCAGGAACGCCCTCTTAGTTCGCACCCCTCGCTTCACCCCTCGTCAAACTATCCACCTCGTTGACCAATCACAGGCAAGCTCCTCTCACCAACTTCCAGCCTAATTTCTTACTTGAGATCCTGGCTTTAAACATAATTCCAAACTGAACTTACGCTTGATTTTATCCCTCCTCATTGAGGCACACTCAATTGCTCGTCGAAACTTGCCACGCCCGAAACGCTTGATGTCAAGATAGCAAGCAGGAATGAACAGCAGAAGAGGGGTTTCACTAGCAAACAATGGGATACATATAGCAAACCCTAACAGGGCTGTACTCACTATGGAGTACCCCACTGCAGAGTAGAGAAATAAAACATTCTGACACACCCCCATAGTCAAAGTGGGGTATAATCAGCACCGCATGCAGTCGCATAATAAGTTCACAAGCACAAGCAAAGCTAGAGGCAGTCACAGAGGGCAAGTGAGGAGGAGGAGGGACTGTGAGAGGAGTGAAGATAGGAAGTGACGGGTGAAGCCGCAGACACACGGGCAACAGGAGCGGCGCGCACGGTGGCTACCGGACACAAGCAAGGGTATCCGGACTATTGGAGTAACTGGCTCCGCGGCTAAGACGAGCGGCAGGAGCAAAGAACCCACGGGCGACCGACGCCAGCAGGCTCGCTGGGCTACCGGAGCAAGGGTGACCCCCGGACTACTGACGCTGCTGACATCACGACGGCTACCTCAGCTCAACCTCCCCCAACTGTCCCACACCCCTTTCACACACCCCTTGCTGCACCCCTAGTTCCACTCCCACGACACCCCCCTAGCATAACTCCCTCGGGTGCAGAATGAGGAGGAGGAGGAGCATGGGACGACTCATACACCCGCCACCCCCATATCCGCCACCCCCATACCCCAAACGCAGGCGGCGTGGGGCAGAAACACGGGCAGCTGCTGGGGCGGCGTGCGAGTGGAAGCGGGGCGGCGCGCGGGTCCCTGGAGCGCTGCGACGGGCGACGGGCAGGGCGGCGCGCAGGCCCCCAGGGCGCCGCGACGGGCAACGGGAAGGGGGGGGACGCGCGGGCCCCCAGGGCGCCGCGACGGGCGACGGGCAGGGCGGCGCGCGAACCCCCGGGGCGCTTCGACGGGCGACGGGAGGGGGGGGCGGCGTGCGGGCCCCCTGGACGCCGCGACAGGCGATGGGAGGGGACAGCGCGCGGGCCCCCCCACAGGATCGACCCGCGAGGGTCGACCTGCTCTGATAGCATGTCAAGATAGCAAGCAGGAATGAACAGCAGAAGAGGGATACATATAGCAAACCCTAATAGGGCTGTACTCACTATAGAGTTCCCCACTACAGACTAGAGAAATATAACATTCTTACACTTGAGTGTCATTTATTGGCGATAGTTTTACCAGTTTCAAGTGTGACTCCAATTCGTGCTCCTCTCCTGGCGTCGTGGTAGTGCGATCCGTGATCGTGCATTAGGCACCGCATCTAGAGGGATAACAACCGCCGTGTCAGATGTTATAGTCTTAGTGATGCGTGTTATATGGGGTACAATAGTTAGGGTTAAGGTACATTCCGCTCAGGACATGAAAGCAGTGTTCCTGACTAATTGTGATACGCCGAAAGCAATGTTCGTGACTAGTTGTGAAACATTGTTAGCATAATCGTGACTACTTGTGAAGTTTCGAACCATGAGCAGTCACGATTTAGCCAGATGTCTTATCGGGAGTGGTTGAATACTTCTGTTCATGATATTCGGCGTGTCACAATTAGTCACGATTATAGTTTCGGTGTTTCACAAATAGACACAAATACGTTTCGGACACTTTCTTCAACTTCATGTCTTGAGCGGAATGTACCCTTACGTTTATGTACCCCAACCAACCTTAGTGAACATCACCATTCCGTTCTTGACATGGTATCACCTAGGTTAGGATCCTGTGGGATCCCGTTCTTCCCGTATCGTCTCCTAGCGCTTGTCACGCCGGTTCGTCTCGTACCCTAGCGCCCATTACGCCCATATCGTCCCCTGGCACTTGTCACGCCGGATCGTCTCGTACCCTAGCGCCCGTTACGCCCGTATCGTCCCCTAGCGCCTCTGACGCCGGTTCGTCTCGTTCCTTAGCTCCCGTTGCGCCTAGCCTACCGCGCCCGACGCCCGTAGCGCCCGCAGCGTCCGTAACGCCCGTAGCGCTCGTCCCGTTGCGTCGCGTCGCGTCCCGTCCCGTCGTCCCATCGTGTCGCGTCTGTCTCGTCCGTCGCGTCGCGTCTGTCCCGTCCCGTCTAGCTCGTCGCGTCCGTCCCGTCTGTCCCATCGCGTGCGCCGTGCCTGCCCGTCTTGCAGCGCCACGCCGCGCCCGTCTCGTTCTGCCTGCCGCGCGGCGCCGAGCCGCGCGCGTCCCGTTCTGCCTGCCGCGCGGCGCCGAGCCGCGCGCGTCCCGTTTTGCCTGCCGCGTGGCGCCCTACCCTAGCGTCCTGCAGTGCCTTGAGCCTCACCCACTGCCTGTCACGCCCTCCTTATGCTCGTTTAGGGTTTCGGCAGCAGCAATTCCCACCTCTTCGCTTCTGCTATGGCAACCCCTAGGGTCCTGCGCTTCGACGCTGAGGGTAGGCCACTCGAGTTCTCGGTCTGGCTCCAGCGTGTGCGCCGCCTCCTAGAGATTCAGGTTCAGGCAGACGAGTCTTTGTGGGCGCACGCTTCCGGTGACCTTCCTGCACCCCCCACCCCTGCACCCTTAGGCGCTGACGCTAGTATTGCAGACATAGACCGTTATGCATGCCAGCGTGCTGACTTGACAGCGTGGAAGTCGCATGGCCCTGCGGCCTGCATCGCCCTTAGCAGCCTCCTCCCTGAGTCTGAGGAGGCCCACTTCACTCAGGTTCCCACTGCTAGTGAGTTCCTGACTGCAATCAAGGCCCGCTACGCTACCCCCACCACTGTTTCTCTTGGTCGGCTTTTCCTCCCGTTCCTGTTTCCTGACCTCGCCTCGTTTGAGCGCTCTGCTGACTTGATCGCTCACATGCGCTCGCTTGATTCTAGCTACCACGCTGCCTGCACTGACGCGCAGCTTGCACTGCTCCCTCCCCCTATGGCGATTACGATCTATTTCATCGCTACTAGTCTCCCTGACCGCCTTGCCTCGGTTCGTGACGCGCTTCTTCTGAAGCACCCTAGCGAGGTCCTTGAGTCTGCCCTCAAGAACGTCGAGAGCAACCTCTGCTCGGTAGCCTCCACCTCTGGTGCTGTGCCCCCTCCACTGTTTCGCGGGTGCACTGTCCCTCAGCTGCCCACCTTTAGTGCCTCCCTCGCCACTGCCGCTACTGACATGACCGCAGCTACTGTTACGACTTCTTCGCGGTCTAGGGGTAGGAGTGGCAGGAGGGGCGGTCAGGGTGCGGGCGGAGGCGGCGGAGGAGCGGAGGTGGCGTGGCGAGCGGCGGTGGCGGCAGTACAGAGGCTGGAGGAGCGCCTCGTGCCGCGGCTAGTGGCTCCTCTACTGCAGCTGGTGGAGGTGACGCTCGGGTTTGTCAGGCACCTGTTGGTCCGCCAGCTGCAGGTGCTGGAGTGGCGGCTTGGTACCTGACTCACCGGCAGCAGCAGCCCCTCCTCTCGCAGCACCCACAGCAGCAGCAGCGGCAGCAGCAGGCTCCGGCCAGGGGTCAGGACCGCGTCAGCTGTCGCGTGGCGCCGTCCACCCTCCTTGCACCTACCTCGTTCAGACAGGTGCTCGCCGAGGCCTCCCTTGTGGCCGCACCCACCCACCGGGTCAGTGCTTTGCTCAGCTCACTGACACACTTCGTGCGGCCTACGACGTTGACGGCCCTGCCCCTGACTGGCTTCCCCTTGTTCAGTCGTACGGCCCCACTCTGTGGGGCATGTCGGCTTCTCAGTTGCTTGATGTCTTAGAGCTCCTCATGCTGTGTATGCTGTTGTTGATTCTAGTGCTTCTGACTCTGTTTACTCGAGTGTTGTTAGCTTAGGTGCTAGTGTTGCTGAGGTGCCTATGGCTAGCGTAGGTACTTGTGTAGACACTAGTCCAGGAGCTGCTCCGGAGGACACTTCGCTGTCTTTCACTCTGGACTCCGGAGCTTCGCACTGTTTCTTCCGCGACCACACGACGCTTACTCCGCTTCCTGCGCCAGTCTCTGTGGCAATGGCTGATCCCACTTCGAGACCAGTCACTGCTCGCTACACTACTACGCTTCCGTAGTCACTGCTTGCTACACTACTACGCTTCCGTGCCCGGCTGTTCCCTCCGGTTCTCTGACCGGCTTCCACGTCCCCTCGTTCTCGAGGAACTTGGTGGGTGTGTAGATTGAGCCTTTTGGCAAGACTACGGATTGTGTCGACGGGGAAACGTACGCGCCTCTCGCAACCTCTACCACTGAGCCAGGCTCTGGTCTCTACACACTTCATACTGGCCCTCGGCAGAAACAGCAGCAGCAGCAGCCACGGCAGCAGCAGCAGCTACTGCCCCCGACCACTGTCACTGCCCCCCGTCAGGTCCCCCCCTCTCACCAGGTTGCCGCTTCTCACCAGGTAGCTGTGTCTGGTCAGGTTCCCGTGTCTGGTCCAGTTGCTGCGTCTTGCTCCTGCCGGTCACTTGCCCACCCCACCGTTCTGTGGCACCACCGGATGGGGCACCAGTCCATTCCTCGCCTACGCGCTATCTCTAGTCAGCGTCTTGTCTTAGGCCTCCCGCGAGTCTTGCCGTCGCTGCCGCCTTCGCTTGCACCACCTTGCGATCCCTGCGTCGAGGGTCGGCCGCGCGCCACCCCTCACTCCTCCTCCCTTTGTCCGGCCATTGAGCCCTTTGAGACTCTCCACTTGGACATCTGGGGCCCCGCCCCTCGCCCTGGCCCTGGGCGAGAGAGTTTCTTTCTGGTGGTTGTTGACGACTACTCTCGCTACACCACAGTGTTCCCCCTGGCAAAGAAGTCTGAGGTGACTTCTACGCTGATCTGGTGGTTACTTACCACTGCGGACACTCGTGGTTGTCGTGTCAGCTGTCTTCATTCCGACCGTGGGGGTGAGTTTTGCTCCGGCATTCTCGCTGGATTCTGTCGCGAGCAGGGCATCCGTCAGTCCTGGACGCTTCCAGAGTCTCCACAGCAGAATGGGGTTGCTGAGCGCCACATAGGCTTGGTCATGGAGATTGCACGCACCTCCATGATCCACGCCCGTGCGCCCCATTTTCTGTGGCCCTACGCGGTTCGGTACGCCGCTCACCAGCTGAACCTCTGGCCACGTGTCTCTCGGCCAGAGGCTTCACCGACCAGTCTTTGGACCGGGTCCCCTGGTGCTGCGTCGCGTTTTCGTGTCTGGGGCTGTTTGGCGCTTGTTCGCGACACCTTCGCGGATAAGCTCTCCCCTCGCGCCCTTCCCTGTGTATTCCTTGGTTTCCCCGAGGACTCCGCCTGCCCGCGCTGCCCTGCGCTCTGCCCGCTGTTTCTTCCGTGTCAGTACTGCACTCACACCACTCCCTGCACCTGTTCCAGTCTCTCTGGCTGACCCCTCAGGGGGCCCAGTTCTTGCACGGCCCACCACTGTGCTTCCGTGCCCGGCGATTCCGTCTAGCTCACTGTCAGGTCTCCACCTCCCCTCGTTCTCGAGAAACTTGGTGAGCAACGCCGTCATCCAGGATCATTAGGTTGACACCTTTACCCCTGGAGGACAGCGTGTGGCGATCTGTACGTGCTCCAGGACTGGCCGTCACTTGGCCACGTTCACCCGTCGGCCAGGGTCGAGTCTTTACACGCTGACGATTGTGTCTCCTCACGTAGCTGCTGTTGGGCAGGTGTTTGCATCAGGTCTGGTAGCCTTCCCTTGTGAGTGTCACTCCCTGTCGCACCAGAATCTTCTCTAGCACCACCGCCTGGGTCACCCCTCTTTGCCACGTCTCCGTGGCATGCACCATCGCCTCCTTATGTCTGGTCTTCCCAGGTCTCTCCCTCCCCTCCCTGCCTCGCCTGCGCCGCCCTGCCTTCCTTGCGTCGAGGGGCGGCAGCACGCCGCTCCTCACTCCTCCTCGTTTCCCCCAACAGAGGCTCCTCTGCAGACCCTCCACTTGGACGTGTGGGGCCCAGCCCGCATTTGTGGACAGGGCGGTGAGCGGTACTTTCTGCTGGTTGTCGACGACTACTCGCGTTACACCACGGTCTTCCCTTTGCGTACCAAGGATGAGGTCCCTGCTATCCTGATCCCTTGGATCCGAGCAGTTCGTCTCCAGCTCCGCCGGAGGTTCCGCCAGGACCTTCCTGTCCTGCGTCTGCACTCTGACAGATGTGGTGTGTTCACCTCCGACCTCTTGCGAGCCTTCTGTCAGGGGGAAGGCATCGACATTCACGCTTCCAGGCTCACCGCAGCAAAATGGGGTTGCTGAGTGCCGCATTGGCTTAGTCATGGAGATCGCGCGTACCTCCTTGATCCATGCGGCGACTCCCCATTTTCTGTGCCGTTTGCGGTCCAGTACGCCACGCAGCAGCTCAACCTCTGGCCCCATGTCTCCTTGCCGGAGACCTCGCCCACACTGCGTTGGACGAGGGAGGTTGGCGATGCGTCGCGTTTCCGGGTCTGGGGTGCTCGTGCCCTTGTCCGCGATACGTCCGCGGACAAGCTCTCCTCCCGCACCATTCTCTGTGTCTTCCTTGGCTTTGTCCCTGACGCGCCTGGCTGGCAGTTTTACCACCCCACCTCGCGCCGTGTCTTCCCCTCTCAGGATGTCACCTTTGACGAGTCGGTTCCTTTCTACCGTCTCTTCCCCTACCGCACTACCCCTCTCCCTCCCCCGCCGCTTTTCCTCACTCCAGGTCCCCCTCCGGTAGACCCCTCCCCCCTCAGTGTCCTGCTCCTTCCAGTGTGTCTCAGGTAGACCCACTCCCCTTGGCTGAGCCTGTAGAGGTCACTAGAGACTCAGGTGCTGCTGCGGGTGGAGCTGCTCGGGGTACTGCGTCTGGGGGTGCTGAGCCTGAGCGTGAGGTGCTGGGGGGTGCGGAGCCTAGGGGTGCTGAGCCTATGTGTGCAGAGCCTGGGGGTTCTGAGCCTGCGAGTGCGAAGCCTGGGGGTGCTGAGCCAGCGGGTGCGGGGCCAGGGGGTGCTGCGCCTACGGGTGCTGAGCCTAGGGGTGCTGAGCCTGCGTGTACGGAGTCTGGGGGTCTCTTCTCACGACGAGGGCCTCTCTCACCACAGCAGCTACGAGAGTGGTTTGCGTGGCGTAACCGCCTGAAGAGTCGTGCTGCTGGAGCTGGGGGTCCTACTGCTGGAGGTACTGCAGCTCGAGGTGCTGCGGTTGGAGCTACTGGAGCTGCTCGTCGTGGAGCCACTGGGAGCGTTGGTGGTTCTAGTTCTGGAGGTACTGGAGCTGCCAGGACTAGTGGTGCTATTGCTGGAGGTACTGGAGCTGGAGACTTTGGAGCTTGAGGTGCCGATGCTAGGGGTGCTACTGCTAGCGATACTAGGGCTGGAGGCCCTGGAGCTGGTGCTGTCGACCCTGGGGTTGGAGACCGTGGGGCTGGAGGTACCAGTTCTGGGGGTGCTGCTGCTGGAGGCACTGGAGTTGGAGACCCTAGGCCTGGAGGTGCCGGTTCTCGGGGTGCTACTGCTGGAGGCACTGGAGTTGGAGACCCTGGAGCTGGAGGTGCCGGTTCTGGGGGTGCTGCTACTAGGGCCACTGGAGTTGGAGACCCTGGGGCTGGAGGAGCCGGTTCTGGGGTTACTGCTGCTGGTGGCGCTGGAGCTGGAGGTCCTGGCGCTGGAGGCGTTGGAGCTGGAGGTTCGGGAGCTACTGGAGGCGCTGGAGCTGCTGGTGCCCGTCCTGGAGGTGCTGGTGCTGGTGGTACGGCGCAACCGTGACTGTTCTTCGCTTCGCCGTCACCTTCGTCTCTGCCACCGCCTGACTCCGCGCTTCGCCAGGTTCTTAGCCTCCCGTCTTCTACTGGCCTCCCGTTACAGCCCGGCTCTCCGCTCCCTGCTCCTTCTCCTTACACCGAGCAGACGGACTCGCTTACAGAGCGTTGTGAGCCTGCGTCTCCTCCTGCCTCGCCTGTTCGCGCTGGTCGCACTGGTCGTCGTGTTCCTTGTGAGCGTCCTCCTCCTGTCCCCGGCACGCACACTATGGCACGCCGTCCTTCCTCTATTCCACAACGTGTTCCCCTGCCGTCTCCTCCTGCGTCCTCTCTTCCGCACGTTCCGGACCCTGAGTCTGACTTAGCTTGTGCTGCCAGCCCTACTGTCACCCGTCTCCTGGCCACTGCTGTCACTGACCCTTCGTTTCAGTCTGCTGCTGCGTCTGCCCTAGTTGCTGAGCTTGTCGACTTTGCTGTTCGCTTTCGTCTAGACTACGCCACTAGTCTTGTTGCTGAGTCTGAGTCTGTCTGTCCTCCGTCCGTCGGGCATGAGTGTGCTCTTGGCACGGACGTCCTTGAGGACAGGCAGGAGGACTTTGAGTGCTTTGCAACTGTTGTACCTCACCTCGTGTCCATGCTGATTGCACCTGAGGGAGACCAGGATGCACCAGACATCCCGGCCCCGCGCTCTTACGCAGAGGCGATTGAGGGCCCCTACTCCTCTCAATGGCAGTCAGCCATGGACACAGAGATGGCATCCTGGAAGTCCACTGGCACTTACGTCAACGCTGTTCCCCCACCTAGGGCGAACATTGTCAGTGGCATGTGGATATTCAGGGTCAAGCGGCCGCCGGGTTCTCCGCCTGTCTTCAAGGCGCGTTATGTTGCACGAGGCTTCAGACAGAGTCAGGAAGTTGACTTCTTCCAGACCTTCTCCCCTGCCCCAAAGATGACCACTCTTCGGGTTCTGCTGCACGTCACCGCTCAGCGTGAATACAAGCTTCACTGTCTTGAATTCAACACAGCTTTCTTGCAGGGCAGCCTGCACGAGGAGATCTGGCTACGCCGCCCGCCTGGCTTCACTGGGTCGTTTCTTGCAGGTACCCAGTGGAGCCTCCGGCGGCCAGTCTATGGTCTTCGCCAGGCGCCTCGTGAGTGGCACGATACACTGAGGACGACACTTGCGGCCCTTGGGTTTGCTCTTTCGACTGCTGACCCGTCGTTGTTTCTGCGCACCGACACTTTACTGCCGCCGTTCTACATCCCCGTGTACGTCAACGACTTGGTCTTTGCCACTGCTGACACTGAGGGACTCGCCCACGTGAAGTCGGAGCTGCAGAAGAGACACACGTGCACAGACCTGGGAGAGCTGCGCAGCTATCTTGGCTTGCAGATCACCCGGGACAGAGCACGGCGCACCATTACCCTGACTCAGTCACACATGGTGCAGCAGGTCCTTCAGCGCTTCCGCTTCACGTACTCCTCGCCACAGTCCACTCCTCTGCCTACCGGTCACTCGCTCTCAGCTCTGCCTTCGGATGAGTCCGTAGAGCCGAGTGGCCCGTACCCAGAGCTTGTGGGTTGCCTCATGTACCTGATGACCTGCACTCGACCTGACCTTGCTTACCCTCTCAGCATCCTGGCACGCTACGTTGCGCTCGGAAGACACCGACCAGAGCACTGGGAGGCCGCAAAGAGGGTGATACGCTACTTGTGCAGTACGTCGGGCAAGGGGGTTGTGGTTGGAGGACGGGCTCGAGTTGTCCTCACTGGTCACGCAGACGCTTCTTGGGTTGACGACTTGGCTACGCAGTGGTCGTCACAGGGTTACACCTTCAGCCTTGGCTCAGGCTTTGTTTCTTGGCGGTCTACCCGCTCGTCTTCTGTTCTCAGTTCCAGTTGTGAGGCTGAGATCTACGCAGGGGCCATGGCTGCACAGGAGTTACGCAGGCTCACCTACCTGCTGACCGACTTGGGAGAGGCGCCTCGTTCTCCTCCAGTTCTGTATGTCGACAACAAGGCCATGATTGCCTTGTGTCACAAGCACAGACTGGAGCACAGGACGAAGCACATCGCTCTGCGTTACTTCCTTGCTCGAGAGTTGCAGCAGCGTGGACAGCTTCGTCTTGCTTATGTGGCCTCTCAGGCGAACACCGCTGATATCTTCACCAAAGCACTTCAGCCTTGTGATCATCAGCGGTTCTGTACTGTGCTAGGACTTGTGCCTACTTGGCCTAACTTGCTCACCTCTTGACTTTGCGTGTACTGTGATCTATATTGTATATCGATGGGAAGGCGGCGAGAGTGCGTTCGAAACGGCACAAAGTACTACACAACCATGCCAGCTTCACTGTGCGTCAAAATTGAAACCACAACAGCCTAAGTTGATGGTTCTATGGCTAGGCAGGCTATTTATAACTAAAAAACAGAGATGTATGATCGGAAGAACTAGTAGTTCACCCAGGCCCAACTTGAACCCCAAGCTGGGCCCAAAATCGCAAGGACGTGCGTGGGCGATCGCGGTGCTAGAGGTGTGCGCCTTCCCAAACAGATGTGCGACGCCTGACGTGCTGTGTTTCCTTTTTTTTTGGGTTTGGCGAGAACCAATCAGATCTGTTCGATCTGCAAAAATGCTCCCAAAGGAACAGTGCAAACGAGAGAAATTTGTTTCGCTCGGCAGGCCCCCTTTCAAGCTGGCCCCGGGTTCACTATTTTGCATTTCGGTTTTAAGCCCAGTGCTTGCTGCTCCCACCTTGTAAGGAAAAACCCTTTTCCTTACAGGGGTTTACTCAACCGCGTACAACCCCAACTTTCGGAAGTGCACGTTCGGCCACTTCGCTTGCTGCCGAAGCAACCTCGCGTCGCCTTCGGCCTTTCCTTTGCCCAACCTGCACCCAACCTCGTGTTCCCGAGGTTCCCGCCTAGCTAGGTTGGTCCACTATATTAGCGCGTGCCTTCATTGTATTGTCAGTTCATTGAGTCACATCTTCGTTATTCGTTATTCCGCGCACTCTCTTTTACAACTCATAACACCTGGTATCAGAGCTACTTTCCTAGTTCACCCCGCTTTTCGAGGGTAGTTTGGTGGCACGGGTGTGGTCGGTATAGTGGACTACACGACGGTTGGCTGCAAGGTTTGTTAATTCAATCCTGCCCGACTCCGATAGTTCGTGTTTTCCACTCACCGGAGGGCCACGGATACCCCTCTGCCCACCAGACGAAGCGTGCGACTCATGGACCAGGAGACATTGAACAAGATGCTGGCGCAAATGGCAGAGCTACAGGCAACAGTGCAGACTCTATCGGCAGAAGTGACAACACTACGAGGAGAAAACGCCGAGCTACGCCAGACGCGAGGTGAAGCGCGTCAGGAGTCGCCCGATGAAGAAGGCGAGGGCAACAGTCAAGCGGTGAGCAACCCGTTGGACGCGCTCACACGTGATTTCGAAGAAGAGGATAGGCAGCGAGCGGCAGCGACGCCAATTGCAGTAACAACGATCAAGATTAAACCCGTCAACCCGCCCCCGTTCAACCCTATGGACAAGACTACTACAGTGAAGGGGTGGCTTTTCGGCGTTGAAGTCTTCTTCACTGCAGCAGGCGTGAACAACGATGCCACTCGTATTAATTACGCGGTTTCTCTCCTTCGAGGCGCAGCGCTTGAGTGGTGGCGCCAAACCTTGGACACGGGGACCCCGACAGGTGTGACACATGCGGCAGACGGGACTTCAACGACGGTTAATCAAGTGGCAGCACCGATATTCGGCGTGACCAAGATACGCACGTGGAAGGAGTGGGGCGCAGCCTTACGAGATCGATTCGAGCACATATCCGGCTCGGAACAAGCTCGCATGAAGCTGCGTACTTGGTCGCAGTTGGCATCTGTCCAAGACTACACAGCAACGCTCATGGCCCTCACCGACACGACATGTCGGAAGCGGAGCGGTTAGACAAGTACGTCAGCGGCCTTATATACGAGATACAGTATGAGGTGCGCCGATGCCGCCCGACATCGTTCCTGGAAGCAGCACGGTTGGCAGAATCCACGGACGCGCTGATGCAGTACGCGAGGTCGAGTTTCCGGGAGGGAAATCGTTTTCGCGGCCAGACCCAACGGGCCACGATCAACGGAGTCCATGCACCAGACCGCCCCTACACAGGGTTGTGTTATAAGTGCGGGAAGCCGGGTCACAAATATGCAGACTGCCCCGAGAAAACGCCGGCGAAGAGGAACGACGGGAAAGAGCCGGGAAATGGGAAGAGTCAGTAACGGACGGGCCCCTTACTGACTGTGCTCTGTCGCCCGAACACCATCATCCCCACCGAGTCGTGGTTCCGATTCATGCAATCGATCGCACTCGGCCGAATAACGGGGATAACCATGTGGATCACCCTGTGCTGGTCGTTGGCAAAGTGTTAAAAAATTACTTGAAAATGTTCGTCGACGGAGGGGCCAGCCATAGCCTCTTCAACTTGGCGACAGCAAAAAAATGCAAGCTGCAACTTGACAGGTGTCTGCCCGAAATCGACGCTCGCCTCGTGGATGGGACGCCTCTGGCGATTTTGGAAGAAACACGGACGGTGCGGATCGAATGCGGCGACGATTTCGGCTTCAGCATGAAGTTTCTCGCGACAACGTTGGACGGCTGCGACGTGCTGCTGGGACGTGATTGGCTGCGACGGCACAACCCCGTCATCGACTGGACAACGGGATCGTGCAGCATCGGCAAGCACGAGGGGCTAATTAAGTTGCCTGCATGGACACCTGACTACATCCAAGCCCCGTGCGTCAAAGCCATCACTATTGCTCGCCACTTCAACCGAGGCGCGCAGCTGTTCGCCGTATGTTTGCGCGAGTTGGCAACCGACACCGACGGAAAGGACATCGAGAAGCTGTGCGCAGCTGTACCACCTGATTTAGCGGAGCTGATTCGACAGTACCCGGACACCTTCCCCAACGATCTGCCACCTGGACTGCCACCCGAACGCCCCGAGGACCACAAAATCCAGCTGGAGCCTGGCGCGCAGCCGACTGTTCGTACACAGTGGCGGTTGACCCAACCGGAACTCGAGGAGCTGCGACGACAAATTGAGGGACTTTTGGAGAAGGGGTTTATTCGACCCAGTACATCTCCCTTCGCAGCCCCGATCCTGTTCACGCCGAAGAAGGATGGCGGGCTTCGCATGTGCATCGACTATCGTGCGCTCAACCGGGTGACCATCAAATCTCGCTATCCAATCCCACGCACCGACGACCTCCTCGATCAACTTCGCGGCGCTCGCTACTTTTCGAAAATCGACTTGTGTGGCGGTTACCACCAGATTCGGGTCTTCGCCGACGACTGTCAGAGGACCGCGTTTCGCACCCGCTACGGAAGCTACGAGTTCACAGTGATGCCGTTCGGCCTCACAAACGCGCCTTCGACATTTCAACTGACCATGAACAGGGTTTTCCGGGAATTTCTCGACAAGTGTGTGATCGTCTATTTGGACGATATTCTGATTTTTAGCAGGACAAGGGAACAACACCTCCGCGACCTCGACGCAGTGTTTAAACGGTTGCAGGAGAACCGCCTCATCACCAAGGGCTCTAAGTGCGAGTTCTTTAAGCAGGAGTTGGAGTTTTTGGGGCACGTCATCTCACGCGACGGCATCAAAATCGACCCGGCTAAAATCAAGACTATTCAGGAGTGGAAGTCCCCGACTAACATCACGGAACTTCAGAGTTTTCTGGGCTTCGTGAATTACGTCAGGCGGTTTATCCCGAATATGGCGGGGATAACCGGCCCGCTGACCGACCTGCTGCACAAGGACAGGAATTTCGTGTGGGGGGAGGAAGCTGAGGCGGCTTTTCAGGAGTTGAAGAATTTTCTTGTTTCCCCTCCGGTTTTGCGCATCGCCGACCCATAGAAGCCGTTCGAAGTCGTCACCGACGCCTCAGATTTCGCCATCGGAGCTGTACTCCTCCAGGATTTCGGGAACGGGTTGCAGCCGATCGCCTACGAGTCACGCAAACTGCAGGCAGCTGAGCGCAACTACCCGATTCACGACAAGGAGATGCTTGCCATAATACACGCGTTCAAACTGTGGCGTTGCTACTTGGTAGGCGCCGACGTCACTGTTCGCACGGACCACAAGTCCCTACAGTACCTGCGAGCTCAGCCCAACCTCAACCCGCGACAAATTCGGTGGCTGGACTACATGGAGAGTCATTTCACCTACCGCATCACGTACAAGAAAGGGGCGAATAACATCGCCGATGCCCTTACTCGACCGACAGTTCAATCCGCTGCAGTGCTCATCACCCATTCGAACCCGCTACTTACGGGACGATTCACCCACGGCTATACTACGGACCCGTTCTTCACGACTGGGAATCACCGGCAGGCGACGACGCAGAAGGGGAACTATTACCTAAAGGCCGGAACTGACCGGATTTGGGTTCCCGCTTACCGACTGCTGCGTGAACTCCTCATTCAGGAGGTCCATGATTCTAACCTTTCCGGACATTTCGGGGTTGATAAAACCCAGAAGCTGTTGCACCGTCAATATTATTGGCCTGATTCTGCTAACGACGTGCAGCGATATGTGTCCTCATGCAGGGTGTGCCAAGCCATGAAATCGACACGTCAGCGGCCAGCTGGACTGCTGTAACCCCTCGAGCCACCCGAACGACCGTGGCAACAGGTGACGATTGTTACAGTCACAATAGGCTTGAATGTGCCTAAAACGAAAGATAGAGAGCACAGACGGATTTCTGCACAGCGGCTTCAAACGTTGATAGCGTTCTGCTCACAGCTGCAAATGACTTGATTCAAATTAGATCTGGAGCGTCTTCACGTCGTCTACAATTAGCAATTTAGATTGCACGATTTGATAAAGAATTGACGACACAGCGTCGGTTTTAACGAACGGTACTATGGCAGCCACTATAGTCTTAGAACACAAGATAGGAAGAGTTACGAGTTGGGAATGACTCCCAGCTCCTACAAACCCCAAGAGCCGAGGTACAGTGATGTGGAACAGTGCCACACTGTCCCCAACCACGAAGGGTCTCGAAACTACCCTTCACTAGGGCCTACACCAAGTGAAATGTTACACTACACAAAGTAATGTAACTATCTTCAATATCTTGAGGTGTACCCTTTTGGCAAGCTTCGAAATCACTTGAGGCTTGACACCAAGGCTCGGGCTCTTCATCACAAACTCATCCTTGAGTTCTTGATGGATCTGCTGCACACACCTGCGACACGCCGAACGTCCGACACAGGACAAAATAGAAACCGCGCACGATAAAATAGAAACCGCGCGCGAGACACAAACGACCGCGTAACACGCGTCTAGCGATAACTCGCTATTGACTCGACACACACACTCGACATCATGACTCAACATTCACACACAATTATAAGCATGAAATATATATTATCCCATGCCCTCATACCATTCCATACACACACACATTCACGCACACGGACAACAAGCCGAGTGCAAACCGTAGGGTTGCACCAACAAACTCCCCCTCGGATTGTTGGTCTTAGGATATGTTGCTCTCTCAGTTCAGAGCCATCCCAGCCAGCTTGCAACACTTCCAATGCTGCTGCTCCACCAGCCTCTTGGTCATCATGTCAGCCGGCTGCCCCGTGGTCTTCACGTAGCGCAACTCAACTTCACCCGCGGTTACCATGCTCCTCGTCCAATGCCACTTCACTCTCATGTGCTTCGTGAGTCCATGCAACACAGGGTTCTTAGCAAGAGCAATGGCACCCTGGCTGTCACAGTACAGTGGGGTAGGTTCTTGCTGCTCCTCCCCCAATTCAGCCAACAAACGCCGCTGCCACACAATCTCCCGTACGGCACGGAAGAGTGCCATGTACTCGGACTCCACCGAGCTCAAAGCTTGGTCAACCTGCTTCTTGCTCTCCCAAGCAGTTGGGCCTCCACCAACACAGCATATGAAGCCTCCCACACTTGTCATGTCCTCTGGTTCTGATGCATATGAAGCATCCGAGTAGGCGGTGAGGAACAAACGCCCGGGTTCAACACCATCCGCGCCCTTTTGGCGCCTTTGTGCCGCCGCCGAGTATTGCAGCCCAACGGTCGGTGTTTGGCCAAGATACTTGGCCACCCTCATTCCAGCTGCTACCTGCTCCTCATTAGGGCATTGCACAACCCTAGCCAGCTGCCCGGTAGCAAACGCGACGTCCGGTCGGGTGTTTACCGCCGCATACATGAGGCTGCCCACCAACGAGTGAAATCGGCGCCTCTCCTCTTCACCAACGCTCTCCTCCTCTGGTCCCTTCACACACTTGAACCCAGAGGGAAAGGGTGTAGCCACATGGCCTTCACTCTGCCCAAAGTTGGCAGCCAATGCCTCCAGGTACTTTCGTTGATGCACCCGCATGCACCGCTTCTCCACATCTCGTTCGATGTGGAGCCCAAGGTAGAAGCTCACGTCACCAAGGGCCTTGCACTTGAACTTGTCTTGAAGCTTCAGCATCACCTCCTTCACAAGGTCAGAAGAGGGTGAGAAAATGAGGATGTCATCCACATAAACCACCATGAAACTCCTCTGCTCCCCCTCGCCAAGCATGAACAAGGAGTGATCGGCCGTTGAGGGAGTGAAGCCGATCCCCTCCAACACTTCGCGCAGCTTCATGTACCATTGCCTAGGGGCCTGCTTCAGCCCATAGAGGGCCTTCTTCAGCTTCCACACTCTGCCACTACCATCATCAAACCCCTCTGGCTGCGCCATAAAAATCTCCTCCTCAAGGATGCCGTTAAGGAATGCTGTTACGATGTCCATTTGCTTTACTACCCATCCTTTGATGGCGGCTCCCGCGAATAGGGTTCGCAGCGTCGTCGGCTTCACCACAGGGGCAAACAGCTCCTTGAAGTCCACCTTCTCCTTCTGCTGGTACCCCTTGGCTACAAGCCTAGACTTGTAGCGCTCGATCTTGCCGTCGGCATCCGACTTGATTTTGAAGAGCCACTTGGACGTTATCGCCGTACGCCCCTCCGGTAGCTCCACCAATTCAAACGTGTCATTCTCCTCGATGCTCTTCAGCTCACTCTCCATGGCCTTCTTCCACTCCTCAGCATCACTACTCTCCAAAGCCTCCTTGAGAGTTGCTGGTTCTCCCGGCATCTCCACCGGAGAGAAGAACGCGAAGGCACACTCCTCGTAGTCACTCTCCTCGTCGTCTCCGACCATCATTGCCGCTCCGGCCAGGGCTGTCTTGCCCTGCTTTCCCGGCGCATCATAGGTCAGCCTATTAGGGGGTTGAACTATCCTCTTCCCCCTTCCTTCCTCCTCAGCTGCAGGGACTTGAAGGCCTTGGCGTTGCTGCGGTGTGGCTCGAATCCGTGGAGCACTCGTAGTACGGGAAGGGAGTGACGGTGCACGCTCGCTCACTTGCTGCACCTCCTCCTCTTCTTCCTCTGCATCATTGGCCTCCTCTCCCCCATTCACAAGGGAGGATTGCCTTGTGGTTGTGCTGCCGCTGCTCAGCTCCAAAGGCAGCTCCACATGCTCCAAACCGGAACTCTTCACCTCCCCAAACCGCACGCCTATCTTCGCCTCATTCTCCGCCTTCCAATCCTTGTACATGAAGTTCTCCATGAACTTGCAGTCCCTGCTCACCAAGAACTTCTTGGTGAATGGGTCCCAAAGAAGCCATCCCTTGCTGTTTTGAGCCATGCCCAAGTGCACGGCCCACACCGCCTTGGCACCAAGCTTGTTGTGCCGAAGATGCTTAGGCACGAGCGCCATGCACATGCACCCGAACATCCGAAGCATATCCACCTTTGGCTTCCTTCCTAGCCACTCCACATAGGGCACCCATTTGTCTGCTCCCACATGAGTCAAGGCTCTGTTCTTGGCCACACACGCGCTCCGCACCGCATCAGGCCAGAAATAGTCGGGTAGCCCGGCTTCAATGAGCAACCCGCGTGCCGCCTCCGTGATTGTGCGGTTCGCTCGCTCGGCGATGCCGTTCATTGCAGGGGAGTATGGCATGGTGAGGGAGTGCCGAATACCATTCTTCTTCAGCCACAACCCAAACTCCTTGCTCAGGAACTCTCCCCCTCGATCGGTGCGGATTGACTTGACTAGACGGTCTTGTTGCCGCTCCACCATCGGAAACCAATCCGTCTTCAACGTTTCAGCCACGTCGCTCTTCTTGGCCAGCACGTACACCCAAGTCATGCGGGTGTAGACGTCGACAATGGTGAGAAAATACTCAGCTCCAGCAGCTCCAAGCTTCAGGGGGCCCACCACGTCCATCACCACCTCATCAAGCGGTGCCTTTGCCGTTGCCTCCGAACTAGGGAACGGAAACCGGGTGAACTTGGCTTGAATGCACGTCGGGCAGCCAAGCACCTCATCGGGCTCCCCCTTCACACGTATGCCAGCAACCATCTCATTCTTCACTAGCTGCTGCAAGATGGGCAGGGCCACATGCCCCATGCGCCGATGCAAGGTGAGCCAATCACACTCCCCCGTAGCCGAAGTTGGATTGGAGAATGCCGCGCTCGCAATAGCGCCCCACATACTCTCTCCGTAGTCCTCCTCCGCTGCTGCCTCTGGGTTCTCCTCACCCTTTTGCTGCTCCTTGGTTGCTGCACCACTCTCCTTAGGTTCACTAAACTTGCTGGTCCCTCCAGGTTTGCTCTTCTTGAGCTCATTCTCCTTAGCGCGACCGTTCGCGCCATCGTCGCTACCGACCGCTCCATCCTTGGTGCTGATGCTTGCTGCCACTTGCCTCTCCTTAGGCATAGGGACCACTGGGATCTGCCACATCTCGTTGTAGACATCCCTGTCCTCATGAAAGTCCCAAAGAATTCGATCGCCAAGCCTTGCGGTGTAGGTCTTGGCTCCCTTCGAGTTCGTGTCCATGCCGGCCTTTGCCAACCGCCGCACGGAAATCAGGTTTGCAGCAAGGCTGGGCACCCAAAGCACGTTCTTGAGGCCCACCATCTTCCCATCAGCACCCTTGAACATGGCCTTGCCCATGCCTTTCACCTCTGCTCGCTGCCCCAAAGCCGATGTGACATGCTTCACCGGTGACGGCTCGAGTTCGGTGAGCAAGTCCGGGCGAGGTGTCATGCTATAGGTAGCGCCACTATCAATCACCCAATAGTCCAGGGGGTGTAGGGTCACCTTCCCCACAGCTGCTGGCTCCTCAAAGCCTTCATCCTTCTCTGGACCAGCCGGTACTTGTGTCGACACGAAGTAGAATAGACCCGGGTATCGATCGTCGCTCGGGTCCTTGTCGTTGTCTCCGCTCTTCATGTTTGCAGCTCCGCCACCGCGACCGCCACGGCCTCCACGGCCTCGTCCTCTCCCTCCTCCTGCTCCTCTACCCTCTTGGCCTTGAGCAGGGGTCCAACCATCAGGGAGTTTGTAGCAGTCGCGCCACATGTGTCCGCTCTTGTGGCAATAGTGACACTCGCCGTCGAATCGGCCGCGACCGCGTCGGTAGCGGCGGTAGCGGTTTTAACGAACGGTACTATGGCAGCCACTATAGTCTTAGAACACAAGATAGGAAGAGTTACGAGTTGGGAATGACTCCCAGCTCCTACAAACCCCAAGAGCCGAGGTACAGTGATGTGGAACAGTGCCACACTGTCCCCAACCACGAAGGGTCTCGAAACTACCCTTCACTAGGGCCTACACCAAGTGAAATGTTACACTACACAAAGTAATGTAACTATCTTCAATATCTTGAGGTGTACCCTTTTGGCAAGCTTCGAAATCACTTGAGGCTTGACACCAAGGCTCGGGCTCTTCATCACAAACTCATCCTTGAGTTCTTGATGGGTCTGCTGCACACACCTGCGACACGCCGAACGTTCGACACAGGACAAAATAGAAACCGCGCACGACAAAATAGAAACCGCGCGCGAGACACAAACGACCGCGTAACACGCGTCTAGCGATAACTCGCTATTGACTCGACACACACACTCGACATCATGACTCAACATTCACACACAATTATAAGCATGAAATATATATTATCCCATGCCCTCATACCATTCCATACACACACACATTCACGCACACGGACAACAAGCCGAGTGCAAACCGTAGGGTTGCACCAACAACGATGGACTTCGTCACGGGGCTGCCAGCTGGGCCGTCCGGCAACGACGTGGTTCTCGTCGTCGTCGATCGCCTCACGAAGATGGTGCACTTCGCACCGTGTCGTACGACAATTACAGCCGAAGAAACTGCGCGCCTCTTCATCTCAACAGTCGTGCGACTGAACGGAATCCCCGCGGTGATCATCAGCGACAGGGACCCGAAGTTCACCATCGAAATTCTGGAAGGAGACGTGGGCGCAGTACCGCACGAAGCTACAGTTCTCATCGGCATACCACCCGCAAACGGACGGCCAGACCGAGCGCACCAATCAGACTATGGAGCAGCTGATCAGGACAAACTGCTCGGACCCCACTCGCTGGGAAAACTCGCTCGCCATGCTGGAGTTTGCGTTCAACAACGCCCCGTCCAGCACAACTAATTACTCCCCGTTCTTCTTAAATTACGGGATGGACCCGACGGTGCCTACAACGACTACACTCGACAACCCGGTCCCGAGGTCACAAACATTTGTGACGGAACTTCAGGAAGTTCGCGAAAAGGCTGCGGACGCAATTCGCAAGGCGAATACCACTTCCCGTAAATACACCGACCTTCTACGACGGGAACTCGTCTTGGCAGCTGAGCAACTAGTTCTACTTGACACGAAGAACCTGCACCTGCCCGGCCCATCAAAACTACGTCCACGATTTTGTGGGCCTTTCAAGATCATCAAGATGGTGACACCTGTCACCGCGAAGCTGCTGCTACCCGACGATTGGCGTATACATGATGCCTTCCATGTCAGCCTCCTTCGCAAGTTCGTGCCTGCCACGACGAACATCGCGCGCCAGAACGCCGCCCCGACAGCCCGACCTGTCCCAGAACCGACGCTTGACCCGTCCAAGATTTTGGCGCATCGTGTTCGGCTCGACGCTTCTGGACGCCACGTGGATTTTTTAATCCGCTGGACTGACCGCACCAGTGAGGACGACACTTGGGTGCCATCCGCCTCGCTTGAAGCTTCTCCGCTTCTTGGTGATTACCTCGCCCGCAGGCGATTTGCGGATATTGACCACCTTTCTTAAAGGGGGGGGTAGTGTAAGGAAAAACCCTTTTCCTTACAGGGGTTTACTCAACCGCGTACAACCCCAACTTTCGGAAGTGCACGTTCGGCCACTTCGCTTGCTGCCGAAGCAACCTCGCGTCGCGTTCGGCCTCCGCCTAGCTAGGTTGGTCCACTATATTAGCGCGTGCCTTCATTGTATTGTCAGTTCATTGAGTCACATCTTCGTTATTCGTTATTCCGCGCACTCTCTTTTACAACTCATAACACACCTCAGGATTAAGGTTAGGTTAAGGTTATGTTTCTGGTCGTAACCAGTTTTAGGGTATCCATTCCTAGATGAGCACGTGCTAACCCCTACTTGGGGCTGGCAGAACACGCCTGCACGGGGGTGGGTGCGATCCCAGGACCTCATCTATCGGAAGTGCCTCTTTCTACGCAACTTCTGGATCAGCTCCCACCTCAGGAACTGTGATGCCCTACTGCAGACCACCGAGAACGAGTTGGTTCGGTTAGTCCGACTTATGTAAATTACCTCCCTAAAATTCCTCGGGTTGCCGCTTCCCAAGTGGCTTTTTAGCTGCCGTATTGGTCTTGTCGACCTCCCTTCCCGGCGTTTTTTTGTTCATTTTCCGGGACTCCAGGCTGCTGATTTCGACGATTAGCAGCCATGGCGGATGAAGGTGCGCCTCGACGTCCCTTACCTTCTACACGCAGACTGATCACGCGCACGTACTTGCCATGCGATTTATTTTGGATGCAATATTTTTGCGATTTCGCCTTGGCACGGCATCGGTCCGTTCGATCGCATTCATATCGGCATCTGATTTCCCCTGGCAGCGGACGAAAGGATTCCTGCCCGTTCATGTGTCACAACGTGGTCAGGCAATACGAGTTCCACTGCGGTTAGGAGATAACAAGTTCGAATCCCGGTGTGATTCTTCGCTAGATTCCGAATTGATCGACCCTCCTCTCCTCCTCATCAAAATCCCTCCCGCTTGTTTCCCTTCATCACGATCCCTTCCCGTTTACCATCCTTCGCGTCGTCATTGGTCGGATTTGATCCTACCCTAACCCTAATCTGGAAGCAGACATGGAGGATTACGGATTCGAGTACTCGGACGACGAGCCCGAGGAGCAGGATGTTGACATTGAGAATCAGTACTACAACTCCAAAGGTATCAGTGACATCCGTGCCGACTGTGATGGTAACGGTCCGTTTTATGATCGCTTTCGTGTGATTCCTTATGCGCACTGCATATCCTCGCATATGCTCCCTCGTGTTCCATTGGGTGCTTCCGTAGCTGACGTGGATTTGCCCCCTGCCCCTCCTCTTCCCTTCAGCGCTTCCTCTTCCTGCCCCTCCTCGCTTCCCTCATAAGAACCACCCCCACCCCCTTCTTAACGCATTGTCCCCCCTTCTTCTCCTTCTTTCCCCTCTCCTCCCGTCCCCCTCTTCCCCCGTCCCCCTCTTCCCCCCAACCTTCCCCTCCGCCTACCCACTCCCCGTCCCCCACGCCGCGCATGGAACGGCAGGGCTAGTGGAGCGGGACACGGAGGCGGCGCTAGCGGGCTTTGCGGAGGTGGTGCAGATGGAGGGGGAGAAGGGCGAGTGGTACGTACGTGTGTGTGTGTGTGTGTGTGTGTGTGTGTGTGTGTGTGTGTGTGTGTGTGTGTGTGTGTGTGTGGTGTGCTCCTGCACGTGCACCAGCCAGCACGTGCGCTCCTCTCTCCCGCACTTACTCTTGCACTCTTTCTTGCATTCGTTTCCGCTTTGCTTTGCCCTCTTCAAGTGAAGAGGGTTAGCCCACTCTTCTTCCCTTCATCCCACACTCTCTCTCCTATATCCACCACACACACCCCCCCCTCCTTCCGTTTCTCCCCACCGACTCTCTCTCTCTCCCTCCCTCCCCCCATTCTCTCCCCCTTCCCCTCCTTTCTTCCCCCCCACTACCCCAACTCCTCTTCCTCCCTTCTTCCCCCTACCCTCCCCTCTCCCTCCGCCGCCCACTCTTCTCCCCCCCTTTTTTCCAGGGGTTTCAAGGCGCTGAAGCAGACGGTGAAGCTGCACTACAGGGAGGGGCGGGTGGCGGAGATGATGGCGGCGTATCGCGAGATGCTCACGTACATCCGCTCCGCCGTGACGCGCAACTACAGCGAGAAGTGCATCAACAAGATCCTGGACGTGGTCAGCACCAGCCAGAACCTCGAGCTGCTGCAGGAGTTCTACCAGACCACGCTGCTGGCGCTCGAAGAGGCGCGCAACGAGGTGGGTGGGCAGGTTAAGCGAGGAAAGCGGGGGAGGAGGGATGGAGGGAGGTGAAGGGTGGTGCTGGGGGTTCTGCAGTGAGTCGGTTTGTGAGGAACCTGGGAAACAGATTGGAGTGTGAAGCGCGGGGCGAGGTTGGGATAGAGGAGATTGGGAGAGGGAAAGGTGGGAGAGAGGGGAAGGATGGGAGAGTTCGGGGGGAGGAAGAGACGAGGTGAGAGCGGGAGGGAGCAGCAAGTAGGAGAGGGGTGGGTGGGGGGAAAGATGTGGTGGTGAGGTTGCAGTGAGATGAAGGCAGGGGAGCGATGGGGGTGTGTGTGTGGGATGGGAAGGGAGTTATTGAGGCGCTTTGGAAGGAAGCTGAGCTGGTGGTGAGCGAGGTGAGGGGGAGCAATGAGGGGACGGCTTGCTCCTCCTGTAAGTGACTTGTGCAGTACACGTTTCAATCTCGAATTTCTCCTCTCACCCTTCTCAGTCTGTTGAATCGCCTCAGCACCGCTTTCTACCTACCCCTGTGCTCGTTCCCCCTCATCCCTTATCCTCGCCCTCCCTGGCCCACTTTCCCAGTACCACCCTCTCTCCTCCTCCTTTTCTTCCCTCACACTACTCTTTTCTGCGTCCCAACCCTGTCCCTTGCTGCCCCTGCCGTGGTGACACCAGCGGCTGTGGTTCAAGACGAACCTGAAGCTGTGTAAGCTGTGGTTCGACCTGGGGGAGTACGGCCGCATGAGCAAGGTGCGCACGCGAGAGAGAGAGAGAGGGGGGGAGGTTGGTAGATAGGTAGAGACTATTCGAGGGGGGACTGGGGGAGGAGTCAGGTGGGACGGTGCCTGCCAGGGTAGGCTTTTCCATAGATTGAGATTGGGCGACAGTTGGTTCTGGATTGGGATGGATAAACGGAGAGAATGTGGAGATGGAGCTGACTAGTGGTGGACGTTTGAGCTTAGGACGAGAGTGGTTGAAAAAACAGTTGTTATGACTCGTCGATTCCCCCGTTTTGCCATGCATGCATGTGCTTGGCTGTTCCTCCATTGCTTTTTGCACGCCTTCTTTTCCACGCACTTGCTCTTCCGGTTCCCGCTCTCTCTCAGTCCGCTCCCTCTCTTCACTATCCACTTTGCTACCACAACCCTCTCCCTGTCAAACCCTCTCCTGGTCAACTTCCCCCTCTCCCCTCCCCCCCGCCCCCTTCCAACCCTCCTTCCCCCACCCTGTGTTTCAGATCTTGAAGGAGCTGCACAAGTCGTGTCAGAAGGACGATGGCACGGACGACCAGAAGAAGGGCACGCAGCTGCTGGAGGTGTACGCCATTGAGATCCAGATGTACACCGAGACCAAGAACAACAAGAAGCTCAAGGTGAGCTGCCTGCTCTCATGCTCTCACGCGCGCGCGCACACGCACGCATCTGCTGGAGGTGTATGCCATTGAGATCCAGATGTACTCCGAGACCAAGAACAACAAGAAGCTCAAGGTGCCTCGCTGCTGCTGCTGCTGCTGCTGCTCTCGCGCGCACACACACACGCACACACACAGCACCCACAAACGTGTGCCTCTCCCTCTCCCTCCTAATTCCCCCTTTCCTCCTCTCCCCAAGCTACGCTCACCCATGCACCTACCCAACTTAATTCCTGGTTGCTGCTCTGACTCACCCCTTGTTTTCTAGTGCTGGCAGGGTTTTGGTTTCCTGCCTTCAGCGTCTGCCAAGCGGGAACATGTGGTCTGACGAATCGAATCAATTTGTTCTTCTGATACACCAACACTCATCCCCCATCTACCCCTTCCTAATCCCCACTGTCCTCTCACCCATCGCCCCCCCTCCCTTGGTCCCCCGCCCACCACTGCTCCCTTTCTCTCCTCTCCCCCCACCTCCCTTCTCTCCCCTCCTCCTTCTCCCCATGCCAGGAGCTGTACCACAAGGCGCTGGCGATCAAGTCGGCCATACCGCACCCGCGCATCATGGGCATCATCCACGAGTGCGGCGGCAAGATGCACATGGCGGAGCGCTCCTGGACCGACGCCGCCACCGATTTCTTTGAGGCCTTCAAGAACTACGACGAGGCCGGCGCTCAGCGCCGCATCCAATGCCTCAAGTGCGTGCTGTGTGTGTGTTGTGTGTGTGTGTGTGTGTGTGTGTGTGTGTGTGTGTGTGTGTGTGTGTGTGTGTGTGTGTGTGTGTGTGTGTGTGTGTGTGTGTGTCTCCTGGAAGGGGATGGGAAGGGGGTGCTGGGGGAGGGGGTGGTTGCTGGGGATTCAGGTTTTGGGTTTTAAGGGAAAGCATTGGTCGGGGAGGGTGTTGGTGCAGGAGGAGGGTTGCTGGGGAGAGTTTGTTGATGAAGGCAGGGGAGTGATTATCCAGTGGGCTTCAACCCGCCACGGGCTTCTTTGAGGCCTTCAAGAACTACGACGAGGCGGGCGCGCAGCGCTGCATCCAATGCCTCAAGTGCGTGCCTGCATGCGGGTGGGGGGGGATGCTTGGGGAGGCGGATGCTGGGGGAAGGAGATGCTGGGGGAGGGGGTGACCTGGGGGAAGGGGATGCTGGGGGAAGGGGATGCTGGGGGAAGGGTATGCTGGGGGAAGGGGATGCTGGGGGAAGGGGATGCTGGGGGAAGGGGGTTGATGGAAGAGAGGGGTTGTTGTGTTGACCTGGGGAGGGGGGTGCTTGCTGAAGGTAAGGGAATGATTATTCAGTGGGCTGTTTGGCAGAGCGCACCTTCAAGCTTGGTGTGTGGGCATGAATTCCAACTTATGGACACAGTAATCTCGACCCGTGCACTTTTTTTTCACCAACCACGATCTCTTTCCACCCCTTTCAGTTATTCGACAAAGTAATGCTCAATACACACCATCAACTCTACACTCTCACGAACACGATCAACGAACGTGAATGCCACTTCATGCTTGCCAGTACTAATCCTCATGGCCCATGCCCCATGCCTCATGCCCTGTTCCCTATGCCCCGTTCCCCATGCCCCATGCCCCATGCCCATGCCCATGCCCATGCCCATGCCCCATGCCCATGCCCATGCCCATGCCCCATGCCCATGCCCATGCCCATGCCCATGCCCATGCCCATGCCCATGCCCATGCCCATGCCCATGCCCCATGCCCATGCCCATGCCCATGCCCATGACCATGACCATGACCATGCCCATGCCCATGCCCATGCCCATGCCCATGCCCATGCGCATGCTCATGCCCATGACCATGCCCATGCCCATGCCCATGCCCATGCCCATGCCCAAGTGAGATGCCCTATGCCTCATTTCATTCCCCACTCCCCCACGCCCCATGCCCCATGATTCACGCTGTTCACCCGATGACCCTGTGCAGGTACCTAGTGCTGGCGAACATGCTCATGGAGTCACAGGTGGATCCGTTTGACGCACAGGAAGCCAAGCCGTGAGCAAGGGGGGGCATGCTTTGGGGCTAGAGGCCAGAGGCTGTCAATCTGGTTTGGTTGGGTTGGGTTGGGTTGTTGTAGAAGGGTGGAGTGGGTGGGTTTGTTGAACCGGAAAGTCACAGACGCAACTGTTGCTCGTGCTGTTCGAGAGAAGGAGCTGAGAGTGTGTTGTGCAAGTCATAAGCATTTCCCTGTTCGTACTCCCTTTTCCCCTCACGCAAACTGCCCTTGTCCTGCTGCTTCTGTTACCCGGCCACTTTCGCCAGGTACAAGAACGACAAGGAGATTCTGGCAATGACAAACCTAGTGGCTGCATATCAGCGCAATGAAATTCTGGAGTTTGAAAAGATTCTCAAGGTGAGGGGCTCGGTGGTGGGGGAGGAGATGGAGATTTGTGTCTGTCATGTGCGATGTGTATGGCATGTTCCACGCTGCATGCCAAGAGCCACATGCCAAGAGCCACATGCCCCATGTGCCAAGTGTCAAGTGTCACATGCCAACAGTCGCACACTGTATGCTGCAATTAACATCACCAAACACTCTGCCATCCACTTTTCGCATTCCTCATAACCTCCCTTCATGGAGAGTCTTAGGAATCATATGTTGTGCTCCCTTAACCGCTGATACGAGTCTCTGTTGGCCTTGCTGCTTGGAACACGTGATTAACACTTAACTTTTGTCCTTGCACATTGAACATCTAATCTTTTGCTGCTTGTTTGAGCTTCTCTACTTGCGTGTGTGCACGTCTGTGCGGTTCTGCCTGTGGACACGCATGTGGGCGTGTGCGTATGTGTGTGTGTGGGAGCAGAGCAACCGGCGTACGATAATGGACGATCCGTTTATCCGCATGTACATTGAGGACCTGCTCAAGAACATCCGCACGCAGGTGCTGCTGCGCCTCATCAAGCCCTACACTCGCATCCGCATCCCCTTTGTCTCCAAGGTGAGCCTTGCCTGCCCTTCGTGGACCGTTGGTGGAACCTTCGTGATCCCCTTGCAAAACCCAACTCTCCCTTACTGTTTCCTTCTCCCTTCTCTTTCCCTTCACTCAACATTCCTCTCTTCCTGCGTACGCCGCCTCTCGCTCCGTCGTCTCTCCCTCCTCCTTCCTCCCATGATGGTGTTCAGGAGCTGAACATCCCTGAGAAGGATGTGGAGCAGCTGCTGGTGTCCTTGATTCTTGACAACAGAGTGCATGGCCACATAGACCAAGTCAACCAGCTGCTGGAACTCGGTGACAGGTGATGATGGGGTTTTTTTTTTTTTTATCTGCCACTGCTTGTGGGTGTAGAGTTGCACCTGTGCCAAGCACCATCGTGTTTTATATTGGCCAATCAGGTGTCTTGGTATGCTCTGTCCTTCAACGTTGCCTCCAACCGCTGCTTGTTTTCAGGTCGAGAGGTCAACGGACATACACTGCCCTGGACAAATGGTCTGCTCAGTTGCGGTCACTACACCAGACTGTGGTTAACAAGATCAGTTGAAGACAGTGTGCAAGTTGGATTGTTGTGAATGAATAGGAAGGGACAGTAGATGTCCTATGTGCGGAAATGACCCTGCTTAAAAGCCTGTTACCGTAATTTGCTGCAAGCCTGTGCAATAGGGTGCTAGGTAAGTGAAATCGTATTCACCTGGATAGATATCCACCCACTTAGAGCTCCTGGCCTGTACACTGGCATAGCAAGTGGTATAGCAAGTAATGAAGGCAATAATCAGATTGTAACGGCCACACTTCTGTAAAATTTTCTTTAAGATTCGTATTAGGGAAGGAACAGGTAAGGAATCGGTCGATTATTAAATCAACTTTCCATTTGAAGGTTTATCTTCAGGAGTCGGGTCTGGCGAGGGATACATATGTTATATATCAATCCGCACTAGCAACATATGGAATGATACTAACATTCAACCCAGAACCTGAGATGTTTGAGGGCAGATGGTTAAGGGATGAATTATCATGGAACTTGCTTAGAAGGTGAAAATGGAGACGGACCAAAGAACATGTGCATAAGTCTATTCCACAATTCAGCTACATTCAGATTCTTCATGGCATAGGCGATGCCTCTAGCCCCCAGATCTCGTTAGCATAGTCGCGAATGGTACGGTCACTGCTGAATTTGCCGGAGAAGGCAGTGTTGAGAATGGAAGACCGAGTCCACCTCTGCAATCAATAGTAGCACAGCCAATTAGCATGATTCCAGATTTCAACATCAAAGAAGTGATGGCAAAGTATCTTACCTCCTGATTGCGGTAGGCCTCGTCGACCTTGTCCTGGCATTCAATGTAGGCCGGGAAGTCATAGCCCACGAGGAAGTAATCAGCTCGTCCATAACCCTCATTGCCCTCCAGTGAACCGATCAACTCATCATAGTTGTAGGAGCCGAAGACGCCTGATCGCACAAATGCCTTCACCTCCTCGAACCGGGGGTCCGGCACAAACTGCACAAACAGTTGTAGATTAGCATTAGGATGGCTCACGATAACCACTTACCATATAAAGGAATTTCAGGCACATCCACTTACCTTGCCCTCAGCGCGCTGAATGCGCAGCCCTGCGATCTCTTCAGCACGAGCACCGAAGAGGAAGAAGTTGTCCTCTCCAACCTCCTCACGAATCTCAACATTAGCACCATCAAGAGTGCCAATAAGGAGACAACCGTTCATGGCAAACTTCATGTTGCTGGTTCCACTTGCCTCCATGCCAGCAGTGCTGGAAGAAAAAGAAAAGAAAAAAAAGCACTTTGAAACAAGGTCACACACAGAGCCAAACGAAATAGACAAAGTCAGGAATTAGAGAACTGACCTGATGTGCTGGGACAGTTCACTTGCTGGGATGAGAACCTCTGCCACGCTGACATTGTAGTCAGGAACAAATACCACCTGCAAAATCAGTACACAGTTAGGTTTGCTTAAGCCAATGAGGATCCCTGGCAAGCTCATAGTGAAGTATCAAATTTCTCACCTTGAGCAAGTCACCAATCTCAGGGTCATTGTTCACAGTCTTGGCCACATCGCAGATGAACTTCACAATCCTCTTCGCCTGGACGTATGTGGCAAAAGCCTTGCCACCGAAAATCACGGCACGAGGAGCAAAGTGCGCGCGGCGCTGCTCTGGGGACATCTCCTTCATTTTCTTGTAACGGTACACAACTCCCAAGATGTTGAGAAGCTGTCGCTTGTACTCGTGAATGCGCTTCACCTGGATGTCAAACATGACATCAGGGTTAATCGTATAACCAGTTTTCTCCTTGATCCATGCAGCCAATATCTCCTTCCTGGCACGCTTGGCAGCAATCCACTCCTTCTGAAGGTCCACGTTGTCAGCATACTGAAAGAAAAGCAGGAAAAACGAGCTTGTCAGTATAGCACAACGAAAACTGAAGAACCAACACATTCCACACCTGCAGACTGAATAAGCACATGCGCTAGCTCCAAACAAATACCTTAGCAAGGCCAGAAAGCTTGTCGGCATTCAAGACCCAGTCATCAGAGCCCAGCCACTTGGTAATGACTGCACTGAGCTCAGGGTTGCAGAACTTCATCCAGCGGCGAGGAGTTACACCATTGGTCTTGTTCTGGAACTTCTCCGGCCAGAGCTGCAAGGAACATACAATCGAAATACTATGTTACAACGAACAATGACTACCTGTATACCATGCAGAAAGTTAACACTTCTCTAGGACTCACCTGGTAAAAGTCATTGAAGACTTCGTCCTTCACAATGTCACTGTGAATCTCTGCCACACCATTCACAGCATGCCCAGCAATCACACAAAGGTTGGCCATGCGCACCACCTCTGGCCCCTTTACGTACGGCAGCTCTTCCTTCTCCTTCTTGGCCTTTTTCGGTTCCTTCTCAACGTGAGTACCATCCTCAGCTGCCTTTGCCACAGCAGCTGCTTTGGCTGCAGCCTCGGCAGCTGCTTCAGCTTCCTCGTTCTCTTTCTGCTTTGCCTCGATAAGAGCCTTCACTTTGGGGGGGAAATCAGACCCGTCAAGAATGCGCATGCTCTGAATCTTGTTCACCAGCAGCGGAAGGTCTCCGAGACCAACAGTCTTCACCACGAGATCAATGAACTGTTGGGATGTTAACATGGGTAAACGTGCAGGTAAGGTTGATTTGCAATTACGGTTCGTTGATGGTTTCAAACAGCAGTCGCACGTTAATAGACTGCTGGGAAACTGTATTTGTTGCACTTGCTTCCTTTGGACACATTATACTACAGGCTTGCACGTTCACTCACCTCCTCGTCAATGCGCTGGATGATCTGGAAATGACGCGGCAGCAACTTCTTCACCAGGTCCTGGGACCACTTCTCCAGAGCCTCGGGAAGCACGGTGTGATTGGTGTAGGCGACAGTCCTGAACATTTCGAACAAGCAGTTAGTGTTTCCAGTGCGATTGACGAGCCTAGTCAGCAACAGCTGCTACGCACAGTATAATGAATTACATACCCCTGAGTAATCTTCCAGGCCTCGTCCCAACTGAGACCCTTCTCGTCGATCAATATCCTCATAAGCTCAGGAGCAGCGAGAGTGGGATGTGTATCGTTCATCTGCAGGGCTACCTTCTGGGGCAGCAGCTGCCAATTCGGGCCGTTCCTAGCCTCAAAACGAGCAAGGATATCCTGAAGAAACAAGGAACGACGGACCGAGATAGGATCGTTAACTTGGAATCCTTCCGGTAATAATCTCTCGTTGTAAAATGGAAACTTAAGCTACCTGGAGCGAGGCCGAGCAGAGGAGGTACTGTTGCTTAAGACGGAGCATCTTTCCCTCGTAGGATCCGTCCCCAGGGTAGAGAACCGCGCAGATCTGAGATTCGTATGTAGAGCAGTAGTAATTATGTTAGCACCAACATCTGTACGCTTGACAGAATTAACATTTTTATGCAAAATGCTGACCTTGTCGGCACTGGCTTGTCCGGCAACAGCGCGATCATGCTCGCCAGCGTTGAATGCTGCCAAATCGAAGTCAGAAGCCAGGATCTCAGTCGACCACATGCGCAAGCTGATCGTGTTCTTGGTCCTGTCCACGATAAGTAACAATCGCTGTTACAAATACGGAAATTACAAAGATCGCAGCCAAGACCAGCGGAATGACTGCACATACTTGTATCCTGGAATAGGAAGGTCGTAGGCGAGGGCTTTCATGTTCTCGCCTCCAACCCACTTCTTCCTGCCATCAGGACCATCTTCGACATGACCAAAAAACTTGACAGGATAGTGAATGTCGTGACGGACCACCTCCCACGGATACTCGGTCTGCAAAAAGAATAGAACCACCTTAATAACACAAAAAAAAAAATTTTTGAAATTGGAGGCATCAAGTTAAAAATACGACCCCACCTCCAGCCAATTCTCGGCGTACTCCTTTTGCCCGTCCTCAGTGATCTCTTGACGGAACAGGCCGTACTTATACCTCAGGCCATAACCAAAGCCAGGGTAGTTCAGTGTAGCAATTGAGTCAAGGAAGCATGAGGCGAGACGCCCAAGACCACCGTTACCCAGAGCAGCATTGGGCTCCTGGAAGATAGAAAATGTGGAATCAATACGAATCCAAAACCCTAAGACGTTACAAATATAAATGATGGTTACCGTCACACCTGCTCAACAAGGTCCTCGAGCGACACTCCAAGCTTCTTCAGAGCATCCGCGTAAGAACCAGTGAGCTCCAGATTACCCAACGCATTGATCAAAGCGCGGCCCTGAATTAGACAGTACGAACGAAGGCCATCAGACGCTGAAAAAAATATATGCTGTAAATAACACAAGCAAGACAACTGACCTGCAGAAATTCCATCGAGACGTAGGCGACCTCCTTCCCATTGGTTTTGTTGAAGTGATCGGCGGTCTCATTCCACCGTTCAATAAGAGTGTCACGAATGCTCTGTGCTGTGGCTACGTATGCAGCTTGGGGTGAGGACGACGCAGCCGGGGAGTAGAGCGGTGTGAAATCTTTGTGGTACTTCACGCTGGAGGCAACGGAAAGGACATCGGACGAATCGGCCAATGGGCTTGCCACCGGAGGGACTGCATAAAGAACAGAAACAAAAACAATATTACGAGACAAGATTAAGACAAGAAATTACGTATACATGATCTCCAGATGGGAAGGACGGTTGGAGAGAGACTAGTATCCAGAAAAGAATCCACGTGTGCGAGTATGCGGAAATCACCTTCGCTGGCTTGTTTCGGCTCGCTCGCAACACTACGAATCATAGCAGGAGATCTCATGGGTTTGGCAGAAAGCCTTCCAGGCCGAGGACATCCCAGAACTTTAACGCTCTGCAGAAAAGAGCTCTTCACAGAAGTTGGATGCAGATCAATAGGGGCTGCACCATTGAGGACAGCCTGACCTGCAAGAGAGGCAGAGGTGGCTGCCATTTTTGTGAAGTGAGAATCGCCAGATGCAGGAAATGAGATCGAACTGGCCCGATTGAATTCCTCCCAATTCTTCACTGAGAAGGTATGGAGACGTTATTTATCAAAGCAATGGTTGTCAGCTTTGATTTGAAGGCCGTCAGGCACGAACAATGCCTTGTGAATCAGAGCCACGTGGCGGATCCACAAGGCAAAAGACGGTTCCGCAAAACCTTCGAGTGCTTGCGGTTGTGGCTGCACGATTCCACTGAGGGGTTACCGTGCAATTTACAGCGTCGATCCCAGACCTACGTCCACCATCGCCGTCCATCTTGTAAATTCGAGCGGAGAACAAAAACGACAGATGCGTGGAAACTGACGCCGAATAAAGTTCGTTCAGCCAATTGAAAGCTTGGAACCCGCGTGGAGATCCGATAAACATGGGCGTTGATCCCGTGCTAAACTGACGTGGAACATATAGACCCTCCACGTGTCTTTCTAAACAAACGCACATTCTACAATAGCAAACGCTCTAGGCTCCTGCACTTCCAATTTATCGCTGTCTACAAATTAGACAAGCTTAACGAATATGCTATACATACCCGTATGCTGGTTTTGCTTGGCTTGATATTCTTGGGACAAAATTCTGAAGCTGCTACGGTAGTCCAACGTTTCTCCATAATTTCTCTCCGCCTACTCTAATACAAGAACTTCAACCCTAAAAATGTCCAACCTGATTTTGTTAGCTACAGGATCCGAGGACCTTTTTTGGAATCTATATTAGTCCAGTATCTTCTTTTATAGAGAACATTTGGAAGTGTTCCACTATGCCTCTAAACAAATCCGTTACTCAATCAGCTTACAGTAGTTCCAACGCTAGCACTCTCACAAGTCAGCTCCCACGAGCAGGGCAGGGACAAAGTACAATACAAGAGTGCATGCTCTTGAGTCGACTCAGGCTTGAAGCGCTGCAGGATGAATGCAGGCTCTAGAGGAGAGCGAGAGCAAGTAGGGCAGTGGAAGTGGCGACGACACCCACTGCTGCCGCCACCAGGGAGAGGGAGCGCGTGGCCCCTTTGGAAGAGGTGCCCCCCTGAGGGAGGCGGAGAAGGTGGAGGCAGTAGGGGCTCAGCTCCACCTGTTGGGATGAGGGGGAAGGGAAGTGGGGGGAGGGGAGGGGAGGAGAGGAGAGGAGAGGAGAGGGAATCGACAGAAAGTTGTGCGAGGTGAGTGAGGTGGGAGAGCAGGAAGCACATGGCAAAAGAAAGTTCAACAATTGGCAGATTTGAGTAGTGGTGGAGGTGGCAGATCTTGAGATAGCGAGCATGCACTCCCAATATGTTGCATGCAAGCAAGCAAACAAGCAACCCCACAGGTTTTGGATATGACTGTTCTGCGCAGATAAAATCAAAGCACTTGGTGGGAGTGCAAACGCTGTTGCAAGGACGTACCTGCTTGAAATGGAACACCACAGCGACAGCAGTAGCAGGTGCTTGATGTGCACGGCAAGCAGTGTTAATGAATGTACACAGGACGAAAGGTTCAAGGGGCAGCTACATGTGGTGGAGTGGCGTAGCGGCAGGGCAGGGCAGGCGTTGTAGGCAAGGTGAACGGCAGCTTACATTGAGGAGCTTGAAGCCATCCGACAGAGTTGTTGGTGTAGTTGAAAAAGAGATACTTGTTGAACAGCCCCGGCTCTGCTCAGCGCCACCACCACATGCACGATGCACCCGCAGAGGAGGGCAGCGGAAAGGGAGAACGTGTGGGGTGGCGGAATGAGAAGGTAGCAAGGGAAAAACAGTGGAGCATGGCAACCATGGAGTGGAGCATGGAGATAAGGTAAGGACTGGTGTGATGGACCACCTGGCGTTCTGTACGTGGGGGCTCCAGAATTAAGCCTGTCGAGTTCAGCGCAGCCATCCAGTCTATGTTTGCTCAAACTAGTAGGTTGCATGCATAGGCGTGTTGCGAGGAGTGATGGGTGGGAAAGGGGAAGGAAGGTGCTGGCAAAAGGGAAGCCAGAGAAGAGAGCGCGCATGAGCCCAACCCATTACCTCCAATGTAACTGGCGTAGTTATTCTTGGGATTAAAATAGGTGACCAAGACGCAGTATCGAGAAGCCGAAACCTGTAGGGGCGCATGGGATTGGGGAAGAGCCTTAATGAGTGGCACGTGGGGGGTCTCAACTTGCCCAAGTGGTACTCAGAGATCCAGCGACTCAGCAAGCGTTCTGGCAACGAGACTCGGGTGAAGGGGGGCTGGGATGGCATGGCAGAGTGGAGCACGAAGCACAGGGATAACCCCACCACGTGATGTGTGTTGAGATGGGAGAGAGGAGAGAGGAGGGAGGAGGGAAGGGAGAAGAGAGAAGAACAAGGAAGCGGAAAGGAAAATCTGAGGCCTCTCGAAACTAGAGAAAAAATAGCGTGAGAATCAAGTATTGAACATGGATGGGAGGACGGGAGGGGCAGGCATGGTAATGAGTGGGGGCAGGCATAATGAGATACCTGGGCGAGGTACTTGCGCGGCTTGAGATAGAAGTGGGAGGTGGCGCTGCTGTCGTCTGGAGAGAGGAAAGCAATGTCGATGGTGGGGAAGGTGCTGAACGGATCCTCCTCCTTGTTCTTGTTCCTGCACGAGGAGCATTGTTGTGCGAGTGACGGGGGAAAGGGAAACAAAGAGGGGTCAGAGGACGGACGAGAGAGGGGTCAGAGGGTTTAGGATCAGTATTGCTTGCCTTGTAGCAGCGTGTTTTTATACTCCATTCGAATCAATGGCCGCATGACAGGGAGGGAGCAGAGAGCTGGTGCGTTGCAGTGTGGTGGTATGTGCATGGAGGAAGAAGGCGCTTGGAAGGATTGACATGAGAGAAATGGTGGACTGACAATGGGTTGGTGGAATTTGTGGGGAAGATGAGCAAGACATGTTGAAAGGTTGGAAACGCACTCCAAGCATAAAAGCCGAAACTCGTCATTTTCAAGTACAGAAAACGCAAGTTCATGCCCTGTCATGTTTTGGAGCTACAAACATGCACATGGACACATGGGTAGGAGGGTGCAATTAGAGAAGAATACGTGCATAAATAACCAGGCACATGAGCAGCTTGAGATGGGCAGCTTTGGCAAGGCCTGTTGCTTTGGCAAGGGTTTAGGGTTAAGAAGTCTGGAGCGAGGCCAATTTCAAGCCACCTTATAAAACAAAACATGACTGCTTTTACAAGCTCAATAATGGCACCCGTTCCCGTGCCCGTGATTTGAGCGGCAAGGAACAAGTCCATGATTGGTTGCAATCTGCTTCAACTTTTGCTTTCGCTTTGAACCAAGGCCTGAGGCCTATGGTGTGTGGGTTGCTCTTAGCTGCTAATCCAATCAGAGCGAGATCATCCCAGTACTGGCAGCACGAGAAAGCTCACAACACAATATGTATAGTAGCAGATTGCCCACGAGAATCATGTATGCTCTACTCACACGCTCAGATTGCCCAGGTCCCGGGTCGGCTCAGCAACACCATCAGACAGGCAGGCAGAGAACAACAGCGGCGGAGAGAGGCTGATGCAAGCGGAAAGGAAGAAAGCATGGCTGAGGAGTAGGAACGTACAGCAGACCAGAGGCTTATGAAGAGAGGCAGGCGGATGAGATGCACGAAGGACTCGGGCAGGAAGAAGAAGCCCGGAACGTCATCCTCGGAGGCATCGGCCGGCATGAAGGAGGTTTTGTTGAGGTCTATGTTGGCTGGATCGTCCGTTATGTTGAGGGTGCGCGTGGCCGTGGTGAGCGTGATGCGGCTGTAGGGCAGGCCGGTTGGATATGATCTGTGGGGGGCGATTGCATAAGGGAGAGGGGGGTTGTATACGAAGGGAGGGAGGGCGCGGATGATGGATAGATACGACAACAGCAGTAATAGAAGCAGAATGGGGGCAGCGGTAGGCGGCAGCAGGCGGGAAGGGAGACGGGTGAAAGGTAAAGACGGGAGGGACGAGAGGCGCAGGTGAAGGAGCCAGAAGCCATCTTTCGACTCTGGGATGCGAGTGGGAAGAATGAGAGTAAGGGAGTGTGCGCATGCAGGGAAACAAAGAGAGCGAGGCAGCAGGTGGGAAGCGAGAGAAAGAGAGAGCAAGGGAGGGCGTGGATCAGCAGGGAAATTACAAGGTGGAGTAGCTGGCGCCAGCAGGGAGGCCGACAGCACCGATGGTGGGATGGCTGCTGCCCGTGTGCTGCTGCACCTTGCCGTCCCAGCTGGTCTTATTCGTGGGTGTGGGCTCGTCCAAACACACGGCGAAGGAGTTGGTGCCGGCAGTGAGCTGCTCCAGGAAGGGACTGCCCTGCGCCAACCCCAGCACGCCGCCTGCTGTCCATGAGCCAGTGGACCTCCCCTGCATTCCCCAGTAGCCCTGCTGGTTCACGCCACAGCTGGAAGGCAGTGGGGGTTGGGAGAGAGAAGGAGTGAGAGGCAGCGCGCGGGAGGGGGTGAACAGCTGACAGAGAGATCGGAAAAGAGAAAGAAATTCAGAGAAGAACCACGGGAGAGAGTGAGAAAGGAACCATGGGAAAGAGTGAGAAAGGAGACATGGGAAAGAGTGAGAAAGGAACCATGGGAGAGAGTGAGAAAGGAACCACGGGAAGGAGTGTGCACACTCAATGGAGACCCACCCAAAAATGATGGATCGGTGGGCTTCAGTATCACCAGGTGCAGTGAGGTAAACAGTATCCTCCACCACATGCCCCGCGGACTCGAGAAACGAATCCGCAACAGTGTCCGCTTCAGAATAATCATAACTCTCTGCATACACATCAAACACGCAGAGAGCGTCGTCCCCAGGCAGCACGCCCGTGAAGTTGAGGTAGTTGGGAAGCCCTTGCGTGTTGCAGCCATAGTAGCTGGATTCAACGCCCCCCTGGCAGCGCTGATCGGCGCAGGAGATGCACTGGAGGGTTGTGGAAGAGAGGGTGCTGAATGGCTTGCTGCTGGCCGTCTGCGGGGCGAGAGAGAGGGAGCAAGGGGAGGGAAGCAATGGGAGGGAAGCAAAGGGAGGGAAGCAAGGGGATGGGTTGGTGGGCAGGGACGGGGAGGAGAGCGGGAAAAGTGAGGCACGAAAAGGAAGCTGAATCCCATAAAAAAAGGAAGTGATGGGCGGAGACGTTTGGCTTTTGCAGGCCGAATGGGATTCGTCAGAGTACGTACTTCAAGGTGGGGGTGCAAACAAGAGTGAATTCTCTCGCTCTCGCTCACTCCCACTGCCCCAGCGTCCCAGACCCGCCACCACCCTCTCCTTTCCCTTGCCCTCCCCCTTAGGCGTGGGTGGGCGGCAGCGCTCTCACCCCTTGCGCGAGGAGGCGCAGTGCAGGCAGTCGCAGGGCATGCAGGTGTGGCGCAGCTGCGCGTTGAGCGCCATGCTGAACTCCTGCTTCTGCGACCCCAGCTTGAGTGCCACATAGTACGGATACACGCTGGTGGATGGGAGCGATGAGAGATGTGCCCGTTGCTGTGGGGGGGAGGAGAGGGGATGATGAGAGGGGAGGAACGGGGGGGAGAAGGGGAGGGGAAAGGGGAGAAAGGTTGCGGAGGATGGCGGAAGAACGGGGAGCGGGTGAGAGGGGAGAGAAGGGAAATGGAAAGGTATGGCACTTGTGAAGGGATGGGATATGGGAAGATGGGTGCCCGAGAGGGGAGAGAGGGAGTTGCTGCAGGCGGTGTGGAGGATGCAAGGGGTTTGAGGTTTAATGTTTAGGGATATGGGTGGAGCCGCATGGGAGACCAATGCTTGGAGGTGAGAACAGGGACGAGCGATGCGCAGCAGCATATACGTGTGCAGGGAGCGGCATGCAGCGAGTAACATGCGAGGCACGGTGCGGCGTGTACGGGAGGCGGATTGTGTCGTCAAGGTGGTTTTTCAGAATTCTCAAAAACCAGCTTGTGTCGTCGAGGTAGGTGCTGTAGTTGACCATGGTGTTGCCCAGGGTGCCGTTGGTCTTGGCGAGTAGCGTGCTGTCATACTGCAACACTGGCAGATACTCCGTTGCCTGGACTCACGCAGGCAAGCACGCAGGCAAGCAGGCAGCAAGGTGGGAAGCACCATACACAACCGGAGACGCAAACAGCAGGACTCCGGGTTAGAAGCAGAGGCAGGAGGACCGCGGGATGTTTGTTTGACAGGCGATTTGACAAGACCATAGGGGGAAAGCCGATGGCAGTTGAGAGACCTGGGACGGGACCAGAAGATGACCTGGGAGCCATGGAGAGCAACAAGGCCAAATGTCACCCGTCACCTGCCAAGTACCACCGTGGCATGAACGACTGCCTGAGACCACATTTCACGAGTGCTATGCTAGTAGCGGCAGTCGCCTCGTGAGCGGTCTCTCACCTTGGCTGCCCGTTGTGACTTCCCTTTGCCCTTCAAGCCGCCCCTACGCCCTGCACATGGCACGGGGCGAAAGTTGGGGTCATGGACTTCATGAGGGGACTCGTTGGTGCACGTCTATCGCAAAGAGCGAATGGCAGCGCCCCATCATATCTGTCTACTCGATGCTATGCAATAGTAGCGTCATTATGACGTGCTGTCTCGTATACTACTGTCGCCGCATCTCCCGCAGAGTGTAAGAGACAGGCAGATCGTGATTCGACATTAGAATGATCGAGCCGCAACGCCCCCTGTAACACCCAAGGCTATTATAATGGAGTTACAATGCTTTTATAATAAATCTCAATACAAGTTGAAGCTCTAACTAGCTCCCAATAGCCTTGGAGGTGTCAATCTTCTTGAAGGAGTTGTTGAAAAGGCTTGAGAGAATTGTGTAGGAAGGCTCGTGAGAGAGCTCTCAATGACTTTGGCAAAACAATCCCATTTCCAATTGTTTAGTTGGAGTGGGAGGTTGAGAATGAGCTTGCTTAGCTCAGACCCCCTCAATACACCCCTTGGGGAACTATCCCAACCATGGTTTCCATGGTGGGATGGTTCCTAGGCTTGGAGCCTATGTGGCAATTGTGTTGGGTTGGAAAACCCAACTTAGAACCATTCAATGGTTGTGTTTAGGATAGAGTAGATTGTAACACTTGTTTGGCAGTTTCTGATTGGTTGGAATTCCAACCTTCAACATTCTCTTGGTTGAGTTGGAAATGTTCCAAACCTCCAAAGTTGAGGCTTGGCAAACCCAAACCAAGTTTCATCCCAACCAACTCAACCATCTTCTCCAACTCTTCCTTTGTCGAGAGAAGTTCTCAACAATTGACTTAGAGAGAGATCGATGGTTGTTAGCTCGGTAGTTAGGGTAATACGTTACACCCCCGCTCCCCTCACGCCCCACCCTCTCACTCCGAGGATCCGGCGGTGCAGCTCCTTCCTGCTGGGGGCGTTTTCCGCGCGCTGCGGGGGGAAGAAGTGCGCGCCCGCTTCCGCTGATCGCCGCCTCCACTCCGCAATCGACTCCACCGCGCCCTTGCTCCCCGCGCCGAGGCGTGCGTGGATCCGCAAGACGCTGAGAGAGAGGAGCAGGAGCGGCACGAGCAGACGCGGGAGGGCGCCGCGGCGCGAGAAAGCCGCCGCCCAGAAGCCTGGCGGCGGTGACTGTCGGTGCAAAAAGGGCATAGTAAGGGGGCTCTTAAAGCCCTCGCGGGTGCGACAGGAAGGAGGCACGGCCGTCATACCACTAGTAGAAATGCCTATGATGGTAGTAGCCACGGGGAGAGGACTTGTCTTTTGCGAGAGTCACCCCACTTTACGGCAGCGTACTGCATATGCGATGAGGGACAGGGATCGACGAAATCGTTGCGTAGACTGGTCCTGTTCGTTAGGAACCGATAGTTGGGGTAACTGACTGCCAGTGGCAAACAAACCAGCAAGGAACTCCATATTTGGCGGGAAACCAGGTTCGACACAGCGAAATCGCACGGCGGCACTTCAACAGTGAATATTGCAACGGCCGGACGGGCCGTCCACGGACCCGTTCGCCCCGGCCCCTGGGCGACGCACACCGTCGACCATCGCTCAATCGTCGTGCCGGCGAACTGCGTCACATGTATGTCCGTCACTGTGTCGGATGCTTTCCCCTTCTAGCGGCCATTTTCAGGTGCATGCAACTTAGTCGAGGCGCGCTATTCAGGTGCATGCCAGGTTGCGTACACTTTTCTCAGGTTAAACTATGTCACTCGTAATTGCATGCGTTGTTCAAGATTCGATTAAATTTGGCACAAAATGTCTGAAATAGATGCAATTTCGGGCTACGCAAATCGGGATCGGAATGGTTGGCTCTCGATGCAGCATTTTCTGACGTCACTCAGTGCAATGATTGCATTTCTGCCCAATTTCTACGCAAACTTTTGCATCGCACCAACTCTTTTCGAACGAATCTAATGCTAGATCTGTTGTACTATTGACGCAGATGACGGACGCTGCGCATGGCAAATCAGCAAACCGTTCGTGAGTGCTTGTAAATTATTGCCTCTACCAAAAAATGTTTTGCCGTACATGTATATTGGAAAAGGTGGTGTGCCATGGCGTTAATTACGCGTCATAAAATATACATGTAACGTACGATATATCCTTAATAGCCGTAGGGGTAACTCCCACTCGGGCATATTTCTCGTGTTTCGTATTACCCTTTCCAAAGAATGCACGTCCCGCTAGGGTTTGCTGGTTTGACCCGCGAAGCGTCCGCCACCTGCGCCAAGAGTACAAACGATTTACCATTACAATTCGTTCGAAAAGAGTTGGTGCGAAGCAAAGATTTGCGTAGAAATTGGGCAGAAATGCAATCATTGCCCTGAGTGACGTCAGAAAATGCATCATCGAGAGCCAACCATTCCGACCCCGATTTGTGTAGCCCGAAATTGCCTCTATTTCAGACCTTTTGTGCCAATTTAAATCGAATCTTGAACAGCGTGTGAAACTACGAGAGACATAAAGTTTAACCTGAGAATAGTGTACGCAACCTGGCATGCACCTGAATAGCGCGCCTCGACTAAGTTGCATGCACCTGAAAATGGCCGCCCTTTCTAGTGAGTAGTTTTCACGAATGAATTGTCTTATGTGCCATGTGTATGCTGCTGATAAAAAATTTCAAGGCTCGAGGCGCGGAATCACGAGCTGCTCGCGAGGTAACGAATATGCGTATATCCACCTCTAACATTCGAGCGGTAAACCTTCGAACCCTTTTCTAACCCCTACGAATATTGATAAATGATTAAACATTTATTTACTAACAGTTTGACAGCAACTAACCTAGATATTATGGGGGTTTCCCAGCGGCAAGTAAAAACATGAGTGGTGCACGAACCAAACTAAATCAATCTTGATGATGTGGTGGGAGCAGATAGTTTCCTTCCTGTTGAGCAAGGGAGGGGGGTAGTATGGTGCATGATGTATAGGGGAACAATGTTGCAAACTACCGTATATTCGTCAAGGGCAATGGAGGGATTTTATGGGTTTCATAAGTACATAGCAGCATAGCCCAGATAAAAAGACAACAAGTCAACAAATGCGATCATGACTCTCACTGCAGCATCTCCCTCTCTCAACCCCCCCCCCCCCCCCCCCCCCCACTCATTCCCCGCATGTCTTACCTGGCCTTGGTGAACCACGTCCACGGCCCATTGCGCCTGCTGTCCCACCTGGTGCTCCCCCCCACGGAAGTCTGTCTCCCGGGCTGGGACTATGCGGGCTGGGAGGCTTGGCGGCCCACGCACTGCCGCCGCCGCCGACGCTGCTGCTGCTTGCAAACCCTGCACCTCCAGCGCCACCACCAACTCTACCACGAACCCCGTGCGGGGATGCGGAGTGAGCATGCATGGACGATGTTGACCTGGATGCAAGGGAAGGTGAGCTGGCGCCTGCGCCTCCTCCAACCACTCCACGTCCCCTACCTCCCCCCCCAGGCACCGGTGACGCCCGCCTCCTCTCATCAGCCATCATTCCCACACCACTGCTACTACCAGCACCCAGTCCTGCTCGTCCCACACCTGCTCCCCGAACAGGTGAGCGACCAAGCCCATTCAACCCAGTTCCTCTTCCTGCTCCCCCGGTCCTTGCTCCACCGTACCCTGCCTTGGGGCCTGCAGCTGCAGCAGCAGCCGCCACTGCAGTGGCAGCAGCAGCTGCTGCTGCAACCGCCTGCATGGTACCAGCAGGGTCGTCAATACCAGGAGGAGGGGCGGCAAACGGGTGGTGGTGGTATGAGTGAGAGAAGGAGCGGGATTGGGTGAGGCTGGCACGAGGGCTGAGCATACCCGTCGACCTAGGGCTGATCAGACCAGAGGCAGTGGCAGGGTTGAGGAAAGCAGTGCTGCTGCCACACACACTGGCTGCACGAGGGGACATGGCCGCAGCAATGCTGGCCGCAGAGGAAATCCCGCCGCTGCCAATGCCACCACTGCCGATGCCACCACTGCTTCCAAACCCACCAGCAGCAGCGGCAGCGGCAGCAGTGGCGGACCTTGGAGAAGCAGCAGCAGAGAGCGAATGCGCCCCCACAAATGCTGATGATCCACGGCCGATTCTCGGTGAAACCTGCGACATAGAAAGCTGCCGCTGCTGCTGCTTCTGGTTGCACGGTTGCGTAGCAGAGGCATGCAGAGCAGCCGTAGCAGGGGCAGTCTTGCAGCCATAGAGGGACAAGGGCTCAACCAATAGGAACCCTTTCTCCTCAGCCTCCATTCCCAATAGTGCCTCCATCCCTGGACCCGCATCCTCCCACGGCCACAGCCCCCCAGAATCTGCTGCCCTGGGCCGTCCCTTCGCCCCTGCTGCTCCTCCTGCTGGCACTGAGACTGCTCCCCCGGCCTGTTGCTGCTGCTGCTGCTGCTGCAGCTGCTCAAGGCTGCAGCTGGTGGTGTCAATGCGGAGGTCAGGGCGCCGCCTGCCTGCCCCAAAGTCCATGAACGCGCCGGCAGACGTCGCCGCGTTGAACGTTGACGTAGCTGCCGACGCCACAGACGAGGTCTCGAACGCATCAACATCCGAAGCAGCATCGCCAGCAGCAGAGAAGGAAGCAGCGGCAGAAGCAACACCGGCAGTAGGTGTAGTACCAGCAGAAGCAGCGTCTGCTGCAAGGCTAGCAGTAGCAGCACTGTCGGGGTAGTAAGCCGAGCTGTTGTTGGCGCTCTCCTCTGCTGGTTCCAGCATCATCAGCATATCCGCCTTCCCAGCAGCCACCGCTGCAGCCATGGCTGCTGCCTTTGCTGCTGCCGCTGCTGTCCTCCAGCTCGCTGCACTCTGCGGCTGCTGCCGCACCCTTCCTGCGCTGGCCCCCCTGCGCCCTGCTGCAGCAGACGCTGCTGCCGAGACTGGCGATGAGGAGGTGAGGGAGCGGGAGGGGGTGAGGGATGGCGACCCGCGTGAGTATCCAGCCCCACCAGCTGCGGTCGCAGATCCCGAATGTCTGGGGGACGTGCGGGCGGAGGAGGAGAGGAGGGGGGACCCAGCAGCAGAAGCTGGGTAGTGGCGGGCAGAGAGAGAGGCAGTACCCCCCCGGGTTGCACCCAGACGGACAGGCGACGCCCGTGTGCTACTGCTGCCGCTGCTGCCCACGGTGTTGCCCCTAGTGGTGGTGTTGTTGATGCTGTAGCTGCCTTGCCTGTATCCCGACCCGCTGACACCGCTCATGGTGCTGCCGCTGCTGGCGCTGCCGTTGGAATGCACACGGCTGGGCGAGGAGAAAGGCTGCTGCTGCTGCTGATGCGGGTTGGCTCTCTGCCGGATGCTTGCTCGATCCGCACTGCTAGAGCGGGGAAACTGCTGCTGCTGCTGGGTTCTCACGCCTGCCTTGGCGCCTGCTCCTCTGGCTCCAGCACCACCACCTGCTACTCTTCCTCCTGCTGCCTTGGCAGCTTCCACAGCAGACTTGGCAGCTGCAGCTGCCAGTACTAGAGGGCTCTTGTGCTGCTGCTGCTGCTCATACTCGTACATACTGGCCGTGTCGAATTGCTGCCAGTTGATGCTGCTGCCACACTCACTGGCGCCACAATCCATGCCGTCAGCACCACCTGCGCCAATGCCAACTCCAACGTCAGCGCCCGTGCCGGCACCAGCACCAGCCCCAAAGCCAGTGGCACGAGCACCAGAAGCAGCTCCAGACGGAGTGGCACGAGCACCAGAAGCGACAGAAGCAGCAGCAGCAGGACCAGCAGCACCAGCCGAAGCGGCTGATCTTCTAGCAGCAGCAAGAACAGCCACCGCTGCAGCGATGCTGCTCGTGGTGCTGCCTCCACTGCTGCGCATGCAGCTATCCATCAGGGCTCGCCCCTTCCCACCTCCTGCAGCAATCGCTGCTGCAATGACGCCGCGCCTGCTGCTGCACACACTGCCCGACGCACTCCCTCCTGTGAGGTACCCCCCATACAGCACCTCCCAGTCCATCTCGCTCTGTATGAGTGCCTCCCATGCCGCCTCGTCCTCCGCCTCCTCTGCCCTCCTCCGCTGCTCCTCGTCCATCGCTGCTGCCGCATCCTTCCCAGCCGATGCACCAGGCACAGCACCACCAGCAGCAGCAGGAGCGGCAGCCGCACCGTGCTTGGTTCGGCCTGAGAAGCTGCAGCTGCCACCAGGAAGCCGATCAGTGGGGAAGACCGCGTGGCGAGAGGGGGGCGACGTGAAGCACGAAGTGGGCAGAGACGTGGGGTGGGAGGGCGGGCTCATGGGCCCCAGTACGTCGCTCAGATGCCCATCACCGCTCTCCAGATCCTCATCATCCCATACACTTCCTGATGCCTCCCACCCTTGCTTCCTCCCTTCCTCCTCCTCTCCAGTTTCCTTCCCCTGGGCTTCTGCTCCTTGGGCTTTTTCCTCCTCCTTTGTTTCCTCCTTTGCTTCCTCCCTTGCCTCCACCCTCGTTTCCTTCTTTTCTGCAGCAGTGGTAGTGGCGATTGAACATTTTTCCGCCACTGCTTTCTCCACTGCCAAAGAGGCTTCATCAGCCTGCGATGGTAGCATCTCTCCCTGCTCTCCCTGCTCTCCCTGCACACCCTCCTCCTCACTCGCCTCCTTCTCCACTCGTGTTACCTCGGCTGTTTCCATCCCCTCTGCAACCACCTTCTCCTCCTCGCCCTCCTCCACCATTTCCTCCGCCTTCTCCTCTCCCACCTCGCCTGCTTTCTCCACAACAGCGACGGCGGCAGCAGCAGCAACAAGAGATGCAGGGGGCGCAGCAGCAGCGTCAGGAGTAGCACTGGCGGCATAGGTGATGGCAGCAGCAACACCGGCTGCAGCAAGGCTGGCTGGAATGTCAGCCGCACATGCACCCTCCTCGTCAAAACCTTCAGCAACAATGGTATTCTCCTCCTCTTCCACCCCCTCCAGAACCGCCTCTTGCTCCACCTCCTCTGCTCCCTCCGGCCCTCTCTCCGCCTCCCTTGCCTCTACTTCAGTTTTCTCTCCGTCTTCTTCTGGGCACACCAGCTCCTTCTCTTCGTGCTTCTCCTCCTCCTCCTCCTCCTCCTCCATCAGCATCATCAGCTCGTCCACTCCTACCAGACTCACACTATCACGCAAACCACCAACTCCCATTTCCCCCTCCTCTACTTCTTCCTTTTCCTTTCTCTCCTCCCCCTCCCCTTCTTCCGCTTCCTCTTCTTTACCCCCCTCCTCCACCTCCTCCTCCTCCACCTCCTCCTCCTCCACCTCCTCCTCCTCCACCTCCTCCTCCTCCACCTCCTCCTCCTCCACCTCCTCCTCCTCCTCCACCTCCTCCTCCTCCACCTCCTCCTCCTCCACCTCCTCCTCCTCCACCTCCTCCTCCTCCACCTCCTCCTCCTCCACCTCCTCCTCCTCCACCTCCTCCTCCTCCTCCACCTCCTCCTCCTCCACCTCCTCCTCCTCCACCTCCTCCTCCACCTCCTCCTCCTCCACCTCCTCCTCCTCCACCTCCTCCTCCTCCACCTCCTCCTCCTCCACCTCCTCCTCCTCCACCTCCTCCTCCTCCACCACCTCCTCCTCCACCTCCTCCTCCTCCACCTCCTCCTCCTCCTCCTCCTCCTCCACTTCCTCCTCCTCCTCCTCCTCCTCCTCCTCCTCCTCCTCCTCCTCCTCCTCCTCCTCCTCCTCCTCCTCCTCCTCCTCCTCCTCCTCCTCCTCAACCTTCTCCTCCATTCTCTCTGTGCGCCCCCATTCCACCGCACCAACCTGGGTCTCATCCCAACCAGCTGCTTCCACCAATGCATTGCTCTCTCCCTCCTCTCCTCCGCTCTCCCTCTCCCCCTCACCGCCACTCTCTGACTCTTCTGCTCCCTCCACGTCCCTCTCGCCCTCGGATACCTCCTCATCCGCCTCTTCCCGCACTGCACAAGCCACCTCACTCACTGCAACTGCTGCTTCCATTTCCTCACCCTCCTCCTCACTCGCCTCCTCCTCTGCAGCCTCCTCTTTCACCCCCTCCACTCCGTTCACTTGCTCGCTCTCATCCTCCTCTGCTCTAGTCGCCTCACTCCCGTCCTCCACCGCGTCTGTCGCCCCACTTTCCATTCCTCCCACTGCCTCTTCCTCCTCCTCCTGCTTCTCTGAATCAATCTCATCCTTCTCCTCGGCTTCCACCTCCTCGGCCGCCACTTCCTCTGCGGCTTGCTCCAGCCCTTGCATCGCCGTCTCCCACTCCTCCTCTTCCACCTCTTTCATCTCTTCCTTTTCGTCCTCTCCCACTTCCTCTTCCCCGTCACCATCCTCTCCGAACGCTTCAACCAGGGCCTCCAAATCCAAATCCGCCTCTTCCTCTACCGCCACCTCCGCCTCTACTGCCAACTCCTCCTCCTCCATTTCCTCCTCCTCGCCTGCCGTAACCGCAGCCTCCTCTGCCACTCTTCCTTCTGCTACCCCCTCCACCTCCACCTCCTCCGCCTTCTCTTCCGCCTCCTCCACTGCACGCGCGTTCCCAGCGTCGTGCGTTCTCCCTGTCAGCACCGCCTCCTGCATGTCCACTCCTGTTTCTGTATCAACCTGCTCCTGCACCTCCTCCACTCTTTCTTCCTCCGCCACTGATCCTCCCTCCCCAACTGCCTCTTCCACTCCCACTGTCGCAGTCCCTTCCCTTATTTCCACCTCTTCCTCTCCCATCACACCATCCCCTGTGAGACGCAACAACTCACCAGCCTCCTCCACCTCCTCTTCCGCCTGCTCTCCGTCCCTCCCTCCCTCCTCCCAACGTGCCTCCTCCTCCTCCTCCTCGTCTGCCTCCAGCACCTCCAAATCTGCCGCGCCGTCACTCTTGTGTGCTGCTTTCTCGTCCGCTGCTATCTCCTCCGCGGACCATACGTTCTCGTCTTCCACCGCACCTGACACCCCACCTTCCACATCCGAAATCTCTGCCACGTATACTTCCACCTCCTCTTCCTGCTCCTCTTTCTCCCCTTCCACTTCTTCCTTGTCTTCTTCCACTTCCTCCTCCTCCTCAATCTCTTCCTCTGCCTCGTCCTCCTCGTCCTTCGTCTCCCCGTCACCATGCACCACCACCACCTCCTCCTCCAGCCCTGCTTCAGCTTGCACCTTTGCCGTCCGCTGCTGCTCCTCAACTTCCACCTCTCCACTCTCCTCTCCCTCCTCTCCCTCCACTCCATCCTCCGCTTCCTCTCTCCCATCCCCCTCACATTCCTCGCCTCCCGTCTCGTCTGTCAACAACTCAGACATCTCAAACCTCTCACTCGCCACCTCCTCCTCCTCCTCCTTTTCCTCCTCTTCCGCTCCCTCCGCCTTCGTCTCTTCCTCCTCCGCCGCCATGCCTCTCGCAACCACCACCACGCCTGCTTGTTTAACCTCTCCGCTCTCCTCCACTGCTGCTGCTGCTGCTGCCTCTCCTTCCGAAACTCCAGAGGCTTCGGCCACGGAGGCATCAAGCAGCGCCGGCTCGGCGTCAGCATTGGAAGCATCCACCACACCATCAGTGCTTACAGCATTAACGGCGTCGACAGAAGCAGCCACTGCATGTGGTGCAGTCACAGCAGCTGGAGCAGCAGCGTCCTCCTGGCCACTCCCAGACGCAAGGTCAAGGAGCATGGACGAGGACGACGGCTCATCCCACTCGCTCAAGTGATCGTCCGCAAGAGAGGCTTCCCATTCACCCCCCACCTCCTCCTGCACCTCCTCGCCCGCCTCCTCCATCCCCTCAAGCACGGCTTTTGGCGTCTCAAAGTACGCCTCAGCTGCGGCCTCTGCCTCCTCCTCCTCTTCCCCCACCTCCTCCACCTCCTCCACCTCCTCCGCCTCCTCCGCCTCCTCCTCCGCCTCTTCCTCCAGCACCAATAGCTGTCGAACCTCCCTCTCGACCTCGAGCCTCTCAGCCTCCTCCGTCTCAGCCTCGTCCGACTGCACGTCCACTTGTGCTTCTGTCAAGGGAGTAGCTTGAACTTCCCACCACGCAGCAGCAGCATCTTCCGCTGCTGCTCCTGCCTCTGCCGCCGCTGCATCTTCAACATCCTCACCCGTCTCCTCTTCTCCCTCCTCGTCCTCCTCTCTCCTCTCGCAGAGCGCCACCTCCATCGGCAGTGTCTGCTCATGCACAGCAGCACCATCCGCCACAAACACTTCAAATTCCTCCCCGCCTGCTTCTTCATCACTCTCCTCCTCCACCTCCTCCACCACCTGCACCTCCTGCACCTCCTGCACCTCCTCCTCCTCTTCCCGTTCCTCCCTGTCCTCCTCCTCCACCTCCTCCTCGTCTACGGCAGCTGACTCGTGCGCCTCCGCCATCCCACCACCAGCCCCGGTCTCCGAGCTTACTCCGCTCACTTCTTCCCATGCCGACACTTCCTCCACCGTCGCCTGCGACTCACTCTCCTCCTGCTCCTTGCTTAAATGACTCGCTTCCTCCTCATCCTCATCCTCCTCCTCCTCCTCCTCTCCCCGCTCCTCCTCCTCCTGCACCCCCCCACCGTCCACCAGCCATGCCACATCAACGCCATGTATTACCTCCTCCTCACCACTTCCGTCCTTCGCCTCTTCCTTCTCCTCCTCCTCCTCCGCCTCAATGAGTCCTTCTGAGGCGGCATGCGCAACAGCAGCATCTGCAGCAGCATCAGCATCAGCATCAGCGTCAGAAGAGGTTTCAAAGCTAAGGAACAGAGCAGCATCCGTTTCGTCGGCCGCGGCATGTGCTCCCAACGCCCCAGCAGCAGCACCCGTAGCAGCACCAGCAGCAGCAGACGCAGTGGACAGTCGCAGCGAACGGTCGGGCGACAGGAACTCCACGGACGACAGCAGCATGTCGAATTCCAGCGACGCCGTCAGGTCGCAGAACGGCAGCGCCGGAGACAGCGGCGCCGCAGGAGCAGCAGCAGGGGATACAGCAGAGGAAGCGGCAGGGGAGGCGGCAGGGGAAGCCGCAGGAGAAGCGGCAGGAGAAGCGGCAGGGGAAGCGGCAGGGGAAGCGGCAGGAGAAGCGGCAGGGGAAGCGGCAGGAGAAGCGGCAGGGGAAGCGGCAGGGGAAGCAGCAGGAGAAGCGGCAGGGGAAGCGGCAGGGGAAGCGGCAGGGGAAGCGGCAGGGGAAGCGGCAGGGGAAGAGGCAGGGGAAGCGGCAGGGGAAGTGGCAGGGGAAGCGGCAGGGGAAGCGGCAGGGGAAGCGGCAGGGGAGGCGGCAGGAGAAGCGGCAGGAGAAGCGGCAAGAGAAGCGGCAGGAGAAGCGGCAGGGGAAGCAGCAGGGGAAGCAGCAGGAGAAGCGGCAGGAAAAGCGGCAGGAGAAGTGGCAGGAGAAGCGGCAGGAGAAGCAGCAGGAGAAGCGGCAGGAGAAGCTGCAGGAGAAGCAGCAGGAGAAGCAGCAGGAGAAGCGGCAGGAGAAGCAGCAGGAGAAGCAGCAGGAGAAGCGGCAGGAGAAGCAGCGCCAGAAGCCACGCCGAGGTCCTCCAGCTGTGCTGCGCTGCTGCTGCAATCATCCGAGTCCCTCTCATCCTCGTCCGCCTCCTCCCTCCCATCCTCCATCACAACCGCTCCTTGTTCCTGCTCCCCGGCCCTCTCGTACTCCTCTCTCGCCCATCTTTCTCCCACCTCCTCCTTCCTCCCCCCCTCCTCCACTTGCTCCTTCTCGTCCCTCGCCTCCTCCTCCTCCTCCTGCTCCGCCTGCTCCGTGTCTGGCGCAGCGTCCTCCACAGCCAAGGCCAGCAGCGCGGAGAGGTCATCATCATCATCCTGAGGGTTAGCACTGCCCAAACACGGCCACAAACTCACAGCAGCAGCATCAGTATCGTCAACAGCATCAGCAGAGCAGCCGTGCTCCTCCGCATCCTCCTCCTGCTCCTCCTCCCTTACCGCCTCTATCACAACCTCCTCCTTCTCCAGTGATTTTTCCTCCATCTCCCCCTCCTCATCCTTCTCCCCTTTCATTTCCCCTTCATCGCCTTCCGCCTCCTCCGCCTCCTCCTCCTCCTCCTCCTCCTCCTCCTCCTCCTCCTCCTCCTCTGCGGCCTTCACAATGTCCTCTAGATTCATCCCCTCCACCACCATCGTCTCCTCCGCCGCCCCCTGCTCCTCCTCCTCCACCACCTCCTCCTCTTCCTCCTCCTCCCAACGAGCCTGAGTGCCTTGCTCTTCAGCAGGGGTCGGAGCAGGCGCGCTCGCCGCCTCTGCCTCGCTCTCTGCGTCAGCCTCCTCTTGCTCACCACACCCTCCTTCTGCAGCAGCATCGCCATCGCTGCTCACACCACCGAGCTTCTCTGGCGTAGCGCCGCTACCTGCGTCTGCCGCTGCCGCTGCTGCCGCTGCGGCTTCTGTTTCGACCTCGATCTCCATCCCGCTCTGTTGCTCCTCGCCTCCCCGCCATTCCTTGTTGGCAGAAGCAGCAGCAACAGCTTCAGCAGCAGGAGCAGCAGCAGCAGCAGGGGCAGGAGAAGGAAGCGAAGCGGGGCGGCGCAGGTGCGTGTGGCGCTGGTAGAACACCGCTCGAGCCTCGTCGATCTCATGCTCCGGCTGGTGGCAGAGACAGGGGCGGAGAGAGAGTGGGGGAGGGGAAGAGGGAGTGGGCGAAAAGGGGGAGGGCGATGTTTGATGGGAGAAATGTCGAAGTGTGTAAAAGGAAGAGCTGGAAGGGGAGGAGGGAGCAGGGGTGGGGCTGAGGAAGAGAAGTCCAGATGCGGATCAAGGGAGGTGAGCAAAGGAGAAGGGTGAGACGCCAAGTGAGCGACAAGCCGTGGCGTGGTGTGGTGCATGGCGCATGACCAGTCCAGCCAAGCCCATCGGAAAACCCTGTAGTAAGGGGCTGGGGACGAAGAGAAGGGTAGAACGAGCGCGACGGTGGGAAGAGAGGAGAGGATCGGATAGGATAGGGCCCTGCAGCAGCGACGAAGAGAATGTGGTAAAGAATGGAAGAAAGGAAGAAAGGGGAGGTAGGGGGAGGAAAGGAAGAAAGCATGACATGAAATCCAAGCCAATGCCTGGTACTTCTTTTGTCCCCCATGCCATCCATCCACGTTCCTGCATTCCCCCGTCACCTTTTTCACCTCCTCCAATCGACCCTCCCAGCCCAACCCGTCCACTTCGTCACTCTCTCTCGATCCCCTCCCTTCCTCTTCTCCATCCCATCTCTCTCCCATTCCCCTTTCCCCCCGTCCCCTCCCCTTTCCCCTTCACCCCCCCCTTCCCCCACCTGCGCGCCGCATTCCTTGGCGAGCTCCAGCAGCCGCGCCGCCACGTCCACCGCGCCGTCCCGCTCCGCCGCCGCCACCTGCTCCAGCCAGTTCCCGCTCGCGCGCAACACGCCCGCGCCCACGCCGCTGCGCAGCATCTCGCGGATCCGCTCCTCTTCCTCCTCGCCGTCCCCCTCCTCTTCCTCCTCCTCGTCCTCCTCTTCCTGTACTGCTGGATTGCCCGCGTCGGCTTCGTCCTCGCTAGTGATATCCTCGACATCGATTCTGTCCGCAAGAGCCGCGTAGCCTTGCACGTCCGCCGCACTTGCCACTCCAGCTGCGCTCGCCGTTTCCACGATGTCCGATTTTCCCTCCCCGGTATCCGCCTTTCCTTCCGCCTCCCCCTCCTCCTCTTCTACCTCCACGCGTTTCGAGACCGCCGCCTCTCCTTCCTCCTCGTCCTCTTCCGCCTCCTCCGTCTCACCGCCCGTGGTTTGCGCTTGCAGCACCATGCGCGCGCTTCTGAACCCCATCCCCCACCCGATGGCCGGTGTAACTGCCGACGACGTGGCGGAATCACTCTTTCCCTCAGCCGCAGCCGCTTTAGCAGCCGCAGCGCCAGCGCGGAGCTTCCGCTCCCCTTCCGCCTCCGCAGTCTCTTCCCCCGCTTGCTCCGCGTCTCCCAAATCGCGCTTTTCCTCCCCCACCTCGTTGTTCCATGAGCGCAAACTCCCCACAAGCGCGGGTCTGGCCCGCGCGCCACCTTCCCCTTGCGCCGCTCCGCGGCTTCCCCCCAGTCCCACTCGCCCCACATCCACCAGCGCAACTCCTCCTTCCTTCTTCCCCCCTTCTGCCCCAGTTTGCGCAACGCTTCCGCCGTCCGCCACCGCGGGTAGAACCGTTCCAAAAGGCGCTTGTGCGCGCATCTCGGGCGTCCGGGGTTCCGCCTCCTCGGAGAAGTTAATGCGCCGCTCCAGCGCGCGCACCTGCTCCTGCACCTGCCCCGGCTGCACCGGGATCACCTCTTCGCCCACGCGCACGAATGCCCGTGGAGGCGGAGACGGAGTTGCGCCTCCACCTGCGCCTTCCCCCGCGTACGGCGCGCGCTTGTCAGGGCTGGGGCTGCGCCCGCGCTGCTTGCTCTTCCGCATCCCGCGGGAGAGCGCCTTGATCAGGTACGACCATCCGCGGAATACCGCCGCTTTCTTCTTCCGCTGCGGCATTTCCGGTGGAGTTACTCCGCCGTATTGCTGGTGCGCGTAGTCCAAGTAATGTGAGCCATCTTCGCAATCGTCCTCATCCGTTTGCTGTCGTTCCTGCAGCTGCAGCTGCAGCGCAAGCAGGCCCGCACCGCCCGCTCCCGCGCCCGCAACTGCGCCGGGGGAGCTTCCGACGTGCGGTCCGCCTGGCCCTTGCGCCACGCGCCGTCTCTCCCCAACCTCGTGTTCCCCAACTGCTAAACACGGAAACCCGTGATGTGCGGCGCTTTCCGGTGTATGACGAGCCGCGACTTCCCCAGCATGCGCCGCCGACCCGGCCGGTCCTTGCATGTGCGCTGCCGGCGGTGGCGGCGCGGCTGACCAGAGCCTGCCCACGCGACGCGCGGGGAGAGTTGGGCCTGGCGTCGCGAAACTGTTCGCTGCCGTAGTAACCGTTATAGGCGGGGCTTCTTTCCCCCTGCGCGGAACGGGAGACATCGAACGCGCGCGCCTTGGGCTGGACCGGCGCCCCGAGAACGCCCACTTCGCGCCCCATCCGCCCCGCGACGGGGAAGCCTCCGCTGCTGGGGGACCAGCGAGGGGAGATGCGCCGACCGGGAGATTCAGCGGGCTGGGATGCACGCGTGAGCTGGATTGCGCAAGGCAGGGGGACCTTTCACGGGGCGATGAGGATTCCTTCCTGTTCGGGGGGAAAAGGCGACGGAGACGGGGAAAAGCGGAGAATGTGAGCGGAAGGGGGGAAGCGGAGGGGGGCTGCTGGTGGGGGGGTCAAGCATATGTATCGGTGCAGACGGAAGGGCAGACGGGTAAACAGTGGACGAGATGCGTGCCGCAAGAGGAGAGTGGGGTAGAGGGGGTGCTTGCCGGAGGAGGGCAACGTAGAAAGGCGTGAAGGAGGATAGTGGGGGACGAGACGGAAACGAGCAGTAAGGTAGATATTCGATGGTGGGATTCGAGAATACGCATGTGCACGAGCACGGATAGGAGGCAAGGGGCAAAGCATGGGAAGGAGCAAGAGGGAGAGGGGGAAGAGAGGGTGAGCGAGGGGAGAGGGCATGGTAGAGTACGATAAGCATCGGTTCATTGCCTCGAAAGCTGTCGGACGTGATACAAAGGTAGGAATGCCTTTAGGCTCTACCGCTACAATCCTGAAAATGGAACGCGGCGCGTACTGTATGTCGCACCATGGACATCTCGACGTGACGTGAACAGCGCGCAACACAGAAAACGCGACACGGAAAACGCAAACACGCATAACTCATCATGCGACGCACCTGCTGGAGCCCCAGAATCGGCCTCGCTCTTCTTGTCGGCCGCGCGACATCCGCGGACTCATTTCCCATCGCGTGGCCATGCCGCCGCTACTTGGTGTGTGTGCCTCCATGTGGGAGTGCGAGGAGGTTCAGTATGCGAAAAGAAGTGCCTTTTAAAAAATATTGAAATTTTCGGCTCGATTCGGCAAACAATGAAAAATAGCAAAAGTGCATGAGGTGATGACAGCCGAGGTGCTCGTCCCGGATTCCGCTGTCCTTTTGCTACTCAGACGTTATTAATCGACCCGTCCGCTGTGTCAAGATTTGTCACAATGCCGTGGTTATTCTAACCGACGCATGCTTGCTACTCGTTGCTTCACGAACGTGGAAAGCTCCTCTGTGGAGCTGTATCTTTTCTTATGAGCACCCCTATCCTCTCTCTCGCTCGTTCTCCTTCTCTCTAGTCACATTGCCCAGGATGTCAACGGGAAGCGCCCTGCAAGCGCCCTGTAGTGGTAAAGAAACACTAAAGGTCTTGCAAGGACAGTGGGTGTTAGCCCCCTAAGAGTGAGCGGGCGAGCGAAAGTTTGAAAGCGAGAGGGCGGGAGGAGAGGGAGTGCGAGTTGGGTGCTACTTCAGGGTACTGTACTCTCTGCTTCACTCACATACTACACTGTAGTACCCGCAGACACACACAGACACACATCCCTCCCAGCCCTCCCAGCCCTCCCTCCTCTCCTGTACACCACCTCCCCTCCCCCCTCCTCCCACCACCCATCACCTCTTCTGATGGGCCTGTCAAAATCTGGCAGCAATTTCACGCATTTCAGCTCCCTCCACGCGGTCCCCTCGGAAATTTGGACGCGCGGCTCGGAATGCGATGCGAATTTGCGTACCAGCTTGTGGAGGGAAGAGGGCCGTTGGGGTGAAATGGGAGCTCCGCGCCTCGTCTATTCAAGTCAGGGGGTTGCTTGGGGCTCGGTTCGTGGTGTAGCGAGGTTGGGGAAAGCTCTGGAAAAGGCTACATGGAAACATTTTCACATCATTATGCTTTCAAGTATGCATAGTTTCAAAACCCTCTTGTCAATTTTTACATTGTGCACTGGTTGAATTGCACCACTCAACCTGTCATGACATTAGGTCATATAACCTTTCGTTGTCAGTCTAATTAAATGTCACAAAACTTCAGCAGTAGATGGAACTAGTCAATGACGACAGCTGCTTGCAAGGCCGACGCATGCAGTCTATCACATGCCAGTTAGTGATAACAGTTGTTGATATGCGCTCTTACTCCACTTCACTTAGAGCATGCGGAACCACCACCTTGCTTCCAAGCCTTTGCTTCACACTTCGAGAAGGTCGCTTCTTTTCAACCACCGTGCCAGGTACCCGTGAACCCTCCGAACCATTGTGCAATGACGCAACACTTTTCAAGAACAGACGGTTGGTGCCGCCGGCATCACGAACCATCCTCTTCTTTCCCTCCAACCCTAGCCTCCCTTCCAGCACACTCCCCCCGCCCTTCCCATCATCGACCACCCGATCCTCTTCATCTCCTTCACTACCCATCTCGCCCTCCTCTCCACCTTCTCCAGATCGTCCTATTCTTTCCCAAACGCTCGGCCGAGCTTTTCTCTTGCCTTCCCTGACCTTCTGCAAAACATCCCGGAGATCCTCAGTGATTTCTTCTCCCTCGCCCCTGCTTCCTGCCAGCCCATCCTCGCCATCTGTGACTACAGGCACGAGTGCTACTAACGGTGCCCCCGGGGGAGCCCCTTCTATTGCCACCATACTGCCAGGAATAACAGCAGAAGCCGGAGCCACAGGCATGCCAACAGCTTTTGCTACCGCTGCAGCAGCTGCGGCTGCGAGTACCTCTGGCTCAGAAGCAGTTCCGAACCGTTCGACCACCCCCTCACTGGCCTCAGAAACGGGAGCATCCCAGTCCACCACACGCCGACCAGCAGAACCCCGGGAATTGCCACCAGGGCCACGAGCACGCCGAGGAGCCATGCCTGATCCATGCAGCCCTGACAGATTGTCCCCGTTCACAGTGACCCCCTCCATTGCATCCGAACTGTTCTCCTCCAGGGCCCTGTCAAGAATGCCGCCTTCCCCTCCCCCTCCTTCCTCTCCTCCATCACCACCTGCACCGTTGCTACTAGCAACGCCAGCAGCAAAACCTGCCCCTAAACGGCCACTTTGCTGTTTACTACTGGCGTGGAAAATTCCTCCTCCTACTCCAGCATTCACCCCTGCGCCATCCCCTCTGCGAAGCTTTGCTGCTCCCTCCTCCTTTTCTCTTAACTGGGCAACGACACTGGCTGGCAGTCCCGTGGACGGGCGCACGTCGAAAATTGTAGCTGCCCGAATGGAGCAGGGCAGCTTCATGCCATCGCAGTAAATGGGCTTTGCTGTGAACCACGGAGCAGGGGGTAGTGCTGGAATAGGAGAATCAAAAAGGCAACATCGCAAGGTGGGAAAGCCATGAAAAGGCATGCTTGCAGACTGTTCATAACGTGCAGAGAGCAAGCTTGAAACAAAAGAAGAAGTGGAGCCTCTACTGTTTACAACTGGCATAGAGAGAGAGGGAGAGTGAGGGGGAGAAAACGAGATAAGGTAAATAATAGACATGTGAGGCCAGTTGAGTGAGTCCATCCAAAGTGCAGCAGACATTGGGATCCCCATGCTCGACTGAACCTAGGGTGCAGGAAACAGGTCCGTAGTGACCACCAAGAGGAGTAGACCGTCCTGGCCATGGAGAGAGAGCGGATAACAGAGCCATACTGACCATGAGTTGGAACGCCCTGGTACATGTCATCCAGAGCTGTGCGCCTCGCTAGCAGCGCCCGCTTGCACGTGAACCCGTCGTCAAACACCACATTGCCTGCCAGGGCGATGGAGGGGAGGGAGGGAGGGGGGAAGGGAGGGAGCGAGGGAGGGAGGAAGGGAGCGAGCGAGGGAGGGAGGGAGGGAGGGAGGGAGGGAGGGAGGGAGGGAGGGACGGAGGGAGGGAGGGAGGGAGGGACGGAGGGACGGAGGGACGGAGGGACGGAGGGGGGAGAAAGGGACGAATGGAGGGAGTGATGGAGGGGGAAATGGAGCGAGGGGCGGAGGGAGAGGGAAACAGGGAGGGATGGACCAAGGAAGAGAAGAGAGAGGGGTGTGTGGAGAGCTGGAGAAGAACGGGCTGGAAACAAGTAACAAATACTAAGAACTACCAGGTGGCTAGGAGCATGATCGGAGGATGCCAACGGTTTTGTGAAACAAACGACAACAAAATGAAACACACCGAATGGAGAGAACGACGGCCAATAAGATCGGCATTTGGGAAACCAGAAAGAATGAAAGTTTTAGGAGGGTGCGAGGGGAAGCATCAGAAGCATCAACCGGCAGGGACATTGGGAGGAGAGCATTTGGGGGGAGAAGGAGCTAGGCGAGGGTGAAGAGAACAAACTCGCGCATTCGCGAACGCTCGCTACATCTTTGCGCAGGAAATTGAAGATGGTAATTTTTTATGGTTCCTTACAAGAGGATAAAGACACCCATTCTATCCCGACAGGATTAAATGTTGCGAAATACGCAAGCCAATCCTGAGACGACAGCTCAGCAGGGCCGTGCACGTGCAGGGCCTCCCCCCGCAGTTGAGCCCCGCTTGCTGCGTCCACCCGTGCAACTTCCATCCCCGCGTTCCTCGTTTGCCTGGCGATGGGCAACTTCCGACGGGCTTTATTGGAAACTCAAAGCAATGCGTACTGCGAAGGTGCGCTGGAGAGATAATCCCGTGGAAAACGACGAGAGATACGGCAAGAGGGAAGATAAGCCAACGCACTTTTAGGGACTGATTTGAGGTGCAAGCTTGTCAAGGAACTGTGCCTCGCTTTGTTTGAGGGGGAAGGGGAGGTCATGGACAAAGAGATATGCAGTCGGCATACGCATGGTAAGTGTATTTGGGTTACGTATGGTTGCATATATGGTATGACTTATAAAAAATGACAGCATCTCCGTTTCGTGCTTGCAACGTAACCCATCATGTTGCAGACGACAGCTGCAAACCAGTGTTATCATTAAGTTATCATTTGGAATAAATGGGACCGGCCAACCATCTATGCTAATTTTGCGCAACGCATCCTACACAATCGCACTCTACATTCAATTATTGCCACAAGTATCTATTGCAAATGTGATGCAACAGATGGAACTTTGCCAGTCCATTATTTTGTTGTGGAATTTGTGATGATGTCGGCCGTTGAAAGAGAAAACCTGTTGGGCTGAGAAGAGCCCATAGGATCTTTGCAGAACTAAACTCTGAGTAGGAACAATGTAATAGCGGAAGCGTTTAATGATAAGTCTGTGAACCACCTTGCGCTGGTATGTGAGGGCAAAGTAGATTGATTAAAACAAGAGGATACAGGGCTTTTATAAGAGTACAGGGGAATATGAAAGGTTATACGGTAGCTAATAACTGTTTTACTGTTGCTGTTGCGGTTCGATACAGTGACGACTCGGGCAACTGCTCAGTAACGAGTCAGTTGTTTGTCCTTGCTGTCGCGCTATACTTGTCAGGTCAAAGGTCGCTGACCTTTGACTTTCGCGTAACCTCCAGCAGTTGTTCAACCTCCGAGGGTTGACTCGCCGATGCTTCGCTGTATTTCGCTTCGTTTACGACTTAGTGCTTCGACACGACAGAGGCGCTTAAATTACTTGTTTCCAACAAAACCTCGGCCGGTTCATTCGCTGGTTTCGTAGCATGATAACATTGCATGCTTGGTCATCCCGTGGTTGCGATATATGCATTGCAGTCAAGCTATCCCATGGTTGCAAGACGCGTAATGTGTATTACGTATGGATAAATTGCATACGGTATTATGTTTGGACTGGCATGCCTACACCATATCAAAGTTGAAGCACCAGAGACTCTCCGTGGAGCAGTAAAGTGGACGAAAGCAAAATCTGTGGCAATATAAAATTAAAATCACAAAAGTACAAGTAATATGCCCTGCAGGCGATGAAAACTTTGGGAAATGTACATTTGCCCACGAGGGAGTGGCAAGGGAACAGCTCTCCAGCCGCACAAAGAAAAAGGGAAAGGAACCAACACGCCTACAGCTACCTACCCAACCCCACAGGCTCCATACATACATAAGGCTGCAAGATAGTACCAAAAATGACCCAGCAGACCGACAGGCCTGCTGTGGTATTACGGTATGCCAGCAGCTGACCCCATGTAGCTGATGCCGCCACTTTTTCACGCACACCAGTCAACCCAAAGATGAACCTCCCTCTATCCCCACCCCTCAAAACCCTGAGATAGTACCATCCTGGTGCTGAAGCCCCACTCCTCTTTGCAAATTACCCCCAAGTCTCCAACCACCTCAACCGCAGCTCCAGCAGCCACCCACCCTCAAGGTGGGCTCAGCAGCTGACCGCTGGGCTCCAATCTCAGGGCTCAGCGCAGTCACAGCACGCCCACCACAACCTTGCCGGTGGCGCGGCCCGACTCGAGGTGCTCAAACGCGGACGGCACAGCAAAGAGAGCAAAGACGCCATGAGGGTCGATGACGGCCCTCAGCTCCCCGCGTGCGAAGAAGGGCAGCAGCTGCTGCAGCTTGGCCCCGCTGGATACCATGTTGAAGCGCACTGCTGGCGCAGGGGAGGAGCCCGTCAGGCACACGTACGCGCCGCCTGGCTTCACCACCTTCATTGCGCGCTCCGCCTCGCCTGTTGTTGTGGGTAGGTGTGGGTAGGGCGTGGGAAGGGGTGGGTGGGGATTGTGAGGCGTTGAGAGGCGGCCAGACAGCATAAGAAGGTAAAAATGTGGGAACAGAAGGGAGGTCGAGAGAGACAACTAGGGATTTTTTGTTTCGTTTCGATTCTACACATTGGCCGTGTTCGATTGCAACCCCCTACTCCACATGCAAGCTCAATCAACTGGTGTTTTCATTTGCTGAATAACTCACAAGCTCAGAAAAACCAACAGGGAATGTGAGATGCAACATATAAGAAACACAAAACAACAAAAGAGCGAACAGATCTGCCACACCATGCGCGGGCGGGCGGATGGTCCATGAAACCTGCGGATGATCTCACTCACCAACGCAGTCGAGCACACAGTCATAGAGCTGTGGCAGGCGCGTGTAGTCCATGGTGCGATAGTCCTCCACGTGGTCCGCTCCCAGCGCCTCCAACAGCCCCACCTTGGGCAGACTCGCCGTCGTCGCCACGAACCCTGCTCCGAACACCCGCTTCGCCACCTGCCACGGGGACCAGGGGAGACGGAGGCGTGGAGGGGAGGAGAGCATTTGAGGACCGCATTATCAGGCAATGATAGAGATGAAGGCGCAGCATTACAAGGGGACTAAAATGCGCCCGAATGTAGAGGTAAGAGCGGCAGGAGCAGGTGGAAGGAGGAGGGCGCGGCGGGCAGTGCAGTGGTACGGTACCTGAATGGCCATGGATCCGACGCCGCCAGCGCCGTTGAGGATGAGCACGGACTGGCCGTGCTTGAAGTTCGCCGCCTCCAACGCTCCCAGTGCCGTCAGCGCCACCATCGGCACCGCTGCAAACCACGGGCGACGGACGAACGGGTGCGAGATATGTGAGTGAAAAGGCCACAACTATGGATAACGGTATACTGAACGGGGCGCAAGGATGCACGGGGCTGGATGGAGGGCGGGAGAGGTCTCACCAGCAGCTTCAGCGAAGGACATGTTGTTGGGGATCTTAGCGAGGAGCCTCTCCTCGGCCGCCGTGAAACGCGCGAGCGAGCCCAGCTGCTTGGGCCTGGCGCAACCACAACGACATTCGCGAAGGAAGAACACAGAATATATTAGCGCACATTTAAGTGAGGACGAACATGTAAGAGTAGGAGCGAGAAGACTCGTTTGAGAAGGAGTGAGAGGTAAGAGTGTGGCTTAGCTCACATGAGCGTGGCGAACTCGTCAATGTCGCCGAAGACTCTGTCGCCCACTGCGAACTTGGTGACGGCACTCCCCACCGCCACTACCGTGCCCGCCACGTCGTACCCTGGTACCGTCTGCCACCACCACCACAAACGACGACGACAAGGATGATGGTGAGTGTGAAGGTGAGGGTCGTGATGATGATGTGATGATGCGATGATGTGGCAGTGGTATCAGACTGACGGAATTGGACTGAACGGAACTATGTGCTGAGCCATGGGATACTGGCGTTGTTCGATGGAAGTTATTCTAAATCGAATCAAGGCAATGAAACGAAAATGGGGATCCTTGACGACTTCGAGTCGCCGTGAGGTCCATGACCGTGGGTGCATGAAATCGGAAAACGGAATGAGACGACAGAGAGGGTGGACGGCTCACGGGAAGCGGCGAATCGGTCTCCTTGAACGCGCCGCGCATCCTCTTAACGTCGATGGGGTTCAGCGCAGCGGCTGACACGTTAATGAGCACCTGCCGCCGGCATAACACCGCAATAAACCACGTCAATGAGTGGAAATTTGCGTCAATAGCAGTGATTGATAGAAAACATACTTGTAAGTTTTGGCATGATGCCTCCAGAAAATGTATGACGCCATGCTCACACCTAATCACGACATTCCGCCAAGCTCCGAGTGTAAAATGCTGCAAATTGCTGCCCCATTGAACGGAGAAAAATCAGCGTCAAAGGCGTACCTGGTCGGGTGCGACTTCGGGCAGAGGAACGGTGCCGAATTGGAGATCCCTGACGGCGGAGCCGTACTGCGAATAAGACCATCCCTTCTGCGCCACCTCCATCGGCGTAGCCGCCACGGCCGGAGGCGCCCGTTGCTGCAGAACCGCCACACATCGAGCCTTGGAAACCGTGTGTGGTTGCATCAGAGAGGTTCCAACTATACTGCTTCGCGAAGCGCCGTGAACTGCGGTTGAAGGAACCAGAGTCGAACGACGCTGGTTGCTTGCCAAATGGACGACCGGTGCAGCGACGCGCACTTGCGAGTGAACCGCGAGAAGAGCCATTTTTCTGGAGATGGATGAGGCAGCAGACTGGTCGAGATTTGTCGAGTGAAGAGACGTGGAAACGGAAATTGCTGAAGACGCGAGCTGGTGAACAATGTCGGAGGACTGGGATATTGACTTGGAATGCACAGGACTTGGAAAGTAGTAGCTAGCAGAAGTTGTAATTGCAACGCAAGAAATGCCGGACGAGAAAGCGCAATTTGAACAGGAAGGAGGTAAGGGATGAAATTCGGTTGGTATGGCGAGCGGTTATGGTGAAGTGCCCACGTGGAAACGCGATGCGGTTGTGGGGATGGATGACGTAAATCACGAGTCGCTCCGACTCAGCAACTTCTACTCTCAGCCCCATGAACGATCCACCACATCAACGCGACGCAGACTTGGCCAAAATAAAGCCAACAAAAATTGCTTTGGCGCTGGTGTAGAGCTTTGTGGTAGGTCTGCGGGCAGGAAACATTTTCTTTGGTGGTGAACTGCTGGGTAAGGAAGTCGGCGAAACTTCTGGCTCTCCAGATGCTGGAAAGCCAAGCGGTTAGGGGAATCTCGTGCATACCTTTTGATTGGTGATGTGACGAAAGTGCCTTCAGTAGTGACGCGGACACGTGCCATCGGACAAGCCAGCTCGTGACAATGACTCGAGATGACGTTAGGCCGAGTCATCCAGTCGGAGGCTAGGTGCCTTGCCGAACCAAAACCCCAAGGTCAGGAAGACATTTGACTTGAAACAAGGACGCTTGTCAAATATTACAGTATTGTAACGGGTGCAATGAATCTAAGAAGCGAGAATTGCACTAAGGTGTCAAAATGAGTACAAAGATGTGAGCGAAGGCATGAGCGAACATTTATACGCGAAACATGCAAACGGTAACGCGGTGTGTGCGAGCTAGCTAGTGCTATGCTGGCAGCGAGGCTCGGGCTAGTCCCGAAGCGTAGGCCGACACGGCCGGGGCCAGCAGTGCGAGGTTTGGCAAAACAGTGCGCGCGAAGTTGGCGAAGTCCCGTTAGTAGTAACGGGGGAACAACGGCTGTTGCTGTACGCGATGTAGTCGGGCTCCGTAAGGAATGCCGAGAAAATTCCTTACACTACCCCCCCCCCTCAAGAAGCCCCCTCCGCTACGCGAGTGCGTGTATATCGCGGAATCCCCGGCTCCTCAGGTACACTTGCAGGGCAGGGTGGTTTTCAACGTTGGCCAGGGGTACCCAGCTATCTTCAGTTGGCGTGCGGTCCTTCCAGCGAACGAGGAATTCAATCCTCTTGATTCCCGTGGGGTGTCGAATCCGATGGCTCAGGATTTTTTCGGGCTCGATGATCGGCTCCGATGCAGGGCGAGTCATGGATAGCGGGCGGTGGCGAGGCAGTTGGCTTGTGGTTGGGATGTATGGGCGAAGCAAGCTGACGTGGAACGAAGGGCTGATGTACCAGTCGGTCGGTAACAGTAGGTGCGCGGTTACTGGCGTGATCATGTGGCTGATTTGGAATGGGCCACAGTAGCGCGGTCGAAGTTTTGGTACGTCGGGCAGTCGCAGATTTTGCGTGTCGAGCAGTACGTAATCCCCTGACTGGTATGTGACTGGGCGGCGGTGGCGGTCAGCGTTGCGCTTAGCGATGACGTTTGCTTTTTTAATTGCTTCTGCGGCTCTGGTGCGGGCAGCTTGCAGAATTTCGGCGAATTGCTGTGCACGTGGTGTTGGGTTGTCCGGACTCGGCGTCATGGGCACTGTAGGGTTTTGCCCGTAGTTCAGGTAGAAGGGGGACTGCTGCGTCGTCGCTGACGTGGCATTGTTGTACGCGAACTCGATCAGCGGTAGCTGCTGCTCCCAAGTCGTGGGGTCGTCGCACGTGGCACGAATCAATTGCTCCATCGTCTGATTCGTCCGCTCCGTTTGACCGTCGGTCTCGGGGTGATACGACGAACTGAACTGTAGCCTGGTCCCGAACTGCTCCCAGAGGTTCTTCCAGAAGTTGCTGGTGAACTTCGTGTCCATGTCGCTGATAATCGCTGCTGGTATCCCGTGCAGGCGAACAACGGCTGCGATGAACAGACGAGCGGTCTCCTCGGCTGAGATCGACTTCTTGCACGCAACGAAGTGTGCCATCTTCGTCAACCTGTCAACGAAGACCATCACCGCGTCGTTACCCCCAGGGTTCGAAGGTAACCCTGTGACGAAGTCCATGGTAACCTGCTGCCAGGCGCGCTCGGGCGGTGGTATCGGCTGCAATTGACCCGCCTTCCGCTTCCTCGAGCTTTTCATCACCTGACACGTGGGGCACGAGCCCACGTGCTGCTGTACGTCGGTCAACAGCACCGGCCAGTAGTAATACCGCTGCAGTTGCTGTCGCGTTTTTTCTACCCCAAAATGTCCCGAGGTAATTCCGTCGTGTGCCTCTGTCAGAATGTTATTATCTAGCCTGTAGTGGGGTGCTCTATAGCGGGTACAACCCAGTTAGTGTTTGCTATATGTATCCCAACTGCTGCTAGTGAAACCCCTCCTTTGTTCATTTCTCTCTTGCTTAGCTAGCTAAACCCTAGCTATGGCTCCTCACTGTGCTTACCATTGTGACATGGTTTCAGAGCATTTACGCTCCTGGCCTGTGGGCCCACCTAACTGCTTCCGCTGCTACTCTGTGTGTTGCACGCCCCGTGGCGTGCGACGGATTTTTCTTCCCGCCGCGCGCTCGGAGCGTGCGGCGGTTTTCTGCCCGCCGTGCGCCCCGAGGCGCGCGGCGGTTTTCTGCCCGCCGTGCGCCCCGGGGCGTGCGGCGGTTCTCTGCCCGCCGTGCGCCCCGAGGCGCGCGGCGGTTTTCTGCCCGCCGTGCGCCCCGGGGCGTGCGGCGGTTCTCTGCCCGCCGTGCGCCCCGAGGCGCGCGGCGGCTTTCTGCCCCGTCGGTCCGCGCGTCGCTCCCGGGGGGCGCTTCGACGGGCGACGGGGACCAGCCCGTCGTCCCCGGTCGCCCGTCCCGGCCAGCGGGGCTGCGCTAGCCCCGAGCGCGGCCCGTACGGGCTGCGCCCGGCCCGCGCGCGGCCAGTACGGGCTGCGCCAGGGCCGCGCGCGGCCCGTACGGGCTGCGCCAGGCCCGCGCGCGGCTCGGGCCGCCTGCGCGCGGTTCGTCTGGCTGTGCCAGGCCCGTGGGCGGCCCGTTCCTCTCTGCCCCTGAGCTGCCCGCTGTCACCCGTGCTTCTGACGGCGCCCTACCCCTTCTGCTGCCCGTTCTCCTGAATTAGGGTTTGGGGGTGGGGGGTATGGGGGTGCAATTTCTGTGCGCCGTTCCCTGCTCCTCCTCCTCCTCCGTCTCCCGCTGCTGCAGCTACCGCTCAGGGGGGGGGTGGGTGTGTGGGAGCCGAAGGAGTGGTGCTAGGGGGGTGACGTGGGAGTGGAGCTAGGGGTGCAGCAGGGGGTGTGTGCTAGGGGCGTGGGGCAGTTGGCGGAGGTTGAGCGGAGGTCGCAGTCGTGTCGCCAGCAGCACCAGTAGTCCGGAGGCTACAATCTCCGGTAGTCGCCAGTCGCCTGTGGGTCAGTTGCTCCAGTCAGGAGGCTACAATCTCCGCAGAGCCAGTTACTCCTGTAGTCCGGGCCATTGCTTCGGTAGCCACTGAGCCAGCAGCTCCTGTGTGTCTGCAGCTTCCGCCGTCGCCTCCCATCTCCGCTCCTCTCACAGTCCCTCCTCCTCCTCACATGCCCTCTGTGACTACCTCTAGCTTTACTTGGGCTTATGAACTATTTTATGACTGCTTGTTGTGCTGATTACACCCCACTTTGGCTATGGGGGTGTGTCAGAATGTTATTATCTAGCCTGTAGTGGGGTGCTCTATAGCGGGTACAACCCAGTTAGGGTTTGCTATATGTATCCCAACTGCTGCTAGTGAAACCCCTCCTTTGTTCATTTCTCTCTTGCCTAGCTAGCTAAACCCTAGCTATGGCTCCTCACTGTGCTTACCATTATGACAGCCTCCTGCAGTAGCAGCTCCCTCAGTAGTGAGTACGCGGGTACCCAGATGCGGTTGGTGCCTGTTTTTACGTAATAAACTCCTTTTTCTGCCAGTTGCTGTGAGTTTCCAGTCGTGAAAAATGGGTCTGTGCGGTATCCGTGGGTGAATAGGCCTGTTAAAAGCGGGTTGGTTTGGGCGAGTAGGATGGCGTGGAGTTGGGCGGTAGGGCGGGTGAGTGCGTCGGCGATGTTGGATGCGCCTTTCTTGTACGTAACCGTGTAGTGGAAGTTGGACTCGAGGTAGTCCAACCAGCGAATCTGTCGCGGATTGAGATTTGGTTGGGCGCGTAGGTACTGTAGTGATCGGTGGTCTGTCCGTACTGTCACGTCGGCGCCAGTCAGGTAACACCGCCAAACTTTGAACGCGTGCACGATCGCCAACATTTCGCGGTCGTGTATCGGGTAGTTGCGTTCAGGCGGGTGCAGCTTGCGGGACTCGTACGCGATTGGCTGGAGGCCGTTCCCGAAATCCTGCAACAGTACTGCTCTCACAGCGATGTCACTTGCGTCAGTGACGAGCTCGAACGGACGGTGTGGATCTGCGATGTGAAGCACGGGCGGTGAGCACAAAATGTTTTTGAGGGCCAAGAAGGCAGCTTGCTCTTTCTCCCCCCACGTGTACTCATGCCAAGAAGGCATGACGGTGTATTCGAAGGATCCGTAGCGTGTGCGAAATGCGGTCTTAGGGCAGTCGGGCGGATTGACGCGAATCTGGTGGTAACCCCCTCGGAGGTCGATTTTCGAGAAAACCCGGGCTGTGCGCAGTTGGTCGATCAGTTCGTCGGCTCGCGGGATGGGGTAACGGGATTTGATGGTAACCCTGTTCAGTGCTCGGTAGTTTATGCACATGCGAAATCCCCCGTCTTTTTTCGGTGTGAACAGTATCGGTGCTGCGAAAGGCGACGAACTAGGGCGAATGAACTCCTTCTCGAGCAGGTAATCGAGCTGCTTCCTCAGTTCGTCCAGTTCGGGCTGGGTGAGTCGGAACTGTCGCTGTACTGTTGGCTGTGCCCCCGGTTCTAACTCTATCCTGTGGTCGTGCGGTCGCTGAGGTGGCAGTCCCGTCGGTAAATCATCCGGGAAAATGTCGCTGTACTGCTTCAACAGTGCTGCCAGGTCACTCGGTACGTCGGTCAGCAGTTTCTGTAAATCCCCTCTTTTGTCTGCCGCCTCGGCTTCCCGAATGTCGACCGCGTACACGTCAGCTCCTGCCGCTACGGCGCGTTTCATCGTGATCGCGTTGACACGTACCGACGATGACTCAGGCGAGCCCCAGAAAGGTAGGGCGATGTTGTTACCGTTCACTCGCACGGTGCAGTCACCCGTCGTCCAGTCGATTCGCGGATTGTGTCGTCGCAGCCAATCACGCCCGAGTAAAATATCGGTTCCGTCGAGGGTCGTTGCGAGCATTTCCTGGCTAAACGTGAAGTTACCCCCACATCGAATCCGAACCCGGTCTACGCGTTCCCGTATTGCCAGCGGCGTGCCGTCTACCAGTCTTGCGTCGATCTCAGGTAAACATCTGTCCAGTGGCAGGCGCAGTTTTCGTGCTGTAGCAGTGTTGATGAGGCTGTGGCTGGCTCCCCCGTCTACGAAGATTTTAACTAAGTCCGTCCCGATTTTCCCACTAAGCAGTATGGGGCTGTCTACCGTAGTCCCCTCCTTATTCGGCCGAGTGTGGTCGACTGCGTGAACCGGCACAATTACTCGGTGAGGGTCGGTTGGGTCGGGCGAGCGGCGTGACCTGTCAGTAGAGGGCCCGTCTGCTACTGACTCCCAGAGTTTCCCTGCTGCTTGGTCTGTTTCTGCTGCTCAGATTCCCCCTTTCCCTTAGCGTTTTCCGGGCATTCGCTCTTGCGATGTCCCGGCCGATTGCACGCAAAGCAGCGCCCTTTGAACGGTGCAGCAGCGGCATTTGCGGCGACGGCACGTATCGTGGCGCCCTCGTTCGTCCCACGAGGCCGATGTCCCCAATGGCTGCTTCCGTAGGACCCCGGTCTCGGTCGGCGGAAGAAATCAAGTTTCTCCGCCATAGCGAGAATTTCTTGAAAATCGGTGACGCCGCGAAGCTGGATTTCCTGAGCGATGTCCTGCTTCAGGCCGCCGATGTAGCGGTCGATGCGCTCGCTCTCGTGCATATATCCCACCTGCTCGCATAGCGCCAGAAATCCGCTCGTGTAATCTTGGACGGAACCGAGTTGGCGCCAAGTGCGGAGCTTCTGTCGCGCCGCGATCGAAGCCGCGATTGGCTCGAAACGAGCGCGCAGACCTGCGCACCACGCGTCCCACGTGCGATACTGGGGCACCTCCACGAAATACGACGGCGCCCAGGGTCCGGTTTGTCCTTCCCGTGTCGGTAGAGTCGCGTAGTCCACCGGCTTCGTGACGATGACGCGCCACCAGTCCATGGCGGGTCCTCGCAGCAACGACACGGCGTAGCGAATCTTCGCCGTATCCTCCGAGACGTAGTTCGCGTCGAAGAAGACGTTCAACGTGAAGAGCCACGCCTGAACGGTAGGACCACCCGACTGATTTGGGTCAAAGCATGGCGGACGCTGCGGTTTTAGCGGCATCGGCGACGGAAGAGTTGATTCGCCGGCCGGCACCGAAATCGTGACTCGAGGCTGAGTCCTGGCCGCATTCGTCGCGTCGGGGTGTGTCGTGCCGTGGTCGTCGTCTCCGTCATGGCGGACGACGCCATCACTTGCGGCGCTCGCGGGTTGCCCCACAATTCCGTGCTGTGATGTCTGTGGTGCGGGCTGAATCGGAGTGTCAGGTGCTTGGGATTGTGCCCGTGTGAGGTCGTTTTGCAGGGACGAGCGTTCTGCCGTCAGGACGCTTGTCAAATATTAACGGGTGCAATGAATCTAAGTAGCGAGAATTGCACTAAGGTGTCAAAATGAGTACAAAGATGTGAGCGAAGGCATGAGCGAACATTTATACGCGAAACATGCAAACGGTAACGCGGTGCGTGTGAGCTAGCTAGTGCTATGCTGGCAGCGAGGCTCGGGCTAGTCCCGAAGCGTAGGCCGACACGGCCGGGCCAGCAGTGCGAGGTTTGGCAAAACAGTGCGCGCGAAGTTGGCGAAGTCCCGTTAGTAGTAACGGGCGAACAACGGCTGTTGCTGTACGCGATGTAGTCGGGCTCCGTAAGGAATGCCGAGAAAATTCCTTACAAGTATGCAGAATAAACCAAACCATCAGACTATTTCACTCTACGTTTCATACAATGAGCATTACACCTTATGAGTTGGTCCATGTGCATCTCTAGGTACTTGTTACGGGTGCAATGGATCGAGGTAGCGAGGATTGCACTATGGTGTCAAACGAGTACAAAGATGTGAGCAAAGGCATGAGCGAACATTTATACGCGAAACATGCAAACGGTAACGCGGTGCGTGCGAGCTAGCTAGTGCTACGCTGGCAGCGAGGCTCGGGCTAGTCCCGAAGCGTAGGCCGACACGGCCGGGCCAGCAGTGCGAGGTTTGGCAAAACAGTGCGCGCGAAGTTGGCGAAGTCCCGTTAGCAGTAACGGGCGAGCAACGGCTGTTGGAGAAACGAATGCGTCTTCCTATGTGGAATTGTGCTGTGCACAATACACCTATCTATCATCCCAAAGCGAGTTACGCATAAAGCACGATGCACACTACTGTGTACGCAACGAAGAAGACGACGAAACAAACAGCATCAATCGCAACCGCAAGCTTATAATTGGCCTCATCTTCGTGTCCCTCTGTCTTCGACTTGTAACGGTAACCACAGCGATGAAGGCATCCCCAAGGCTGTCAGTAGCAGGGTGGGTGGGAGTACGAAAAACAGTTGAAACATAGAAAACGGGGCGTGAAGGCAACAATATTCTGAATTCTGACATGAGCAGCGAAAAGAATGCAGTGAACTTATTGCTGGCAGAGGAACCACCAGCAATACCTGAATGGATTTGAAAGTACGTATTTACTAAGAAACACACGACTCCCGTACAAAGACAGCAGCGAACATGAACCACAGCCCAGAAAACCCTCCAGCCGCGCACGTACCCAGACACTTGGGTTGCACTTGATATCATCGTGCGGCTTCTCAACCCCCCCGTGCCCATCAGAAGGCCCCATCGCCTGTCCACCCGTGCTCGGCGGCTTCGCCTCCCCGTTGTCCCGCTCCTCCGCGCTCGTCTCACTCCCTCCCTCCCCGCCGCTGGGAGGCGGCGGCTGTGACTTCATGAGCTCCACCGAGAGCGTGTTGTACGTGTCGTGCGATGATGGCGTGGGCGGCGTGTCTCGGCGCGATGTAAACCGCTTGCTCACTGACGCCACCACGTCCTTTTCTATCTGCTCCGGGTGGGGTGAACGGAGTGGTGTAGGGTGGGAATGGGAGGTCATCAACAGCTACTAGGCCAAACCTTCACAATCACTCACCCTCTAACCTTCACACAGTCTCCCCATCCCTCTCCCTATCATGTCCGCATTGCATCCCCCCTTCCCCCCCTACCTCCCCCATCCCATCCCTCACTTGCGCTCTCTCCCTCCTCTCCTCCACCCCTCTCTCCCCCTCCCGCCCTCCCCACCCAAGCCCCCGCTCACCCGGTCAGAGAGCCAGAAGACAACGGCAGACTCGATGGTGGTGAGTAGGATAAAGACAACAAAACCACTCAGTCTCTCCTCTCATGTCGCCTCATCCCCCCGTCTCCCCTTTCTGCCTCACTCTCCCCCCGCTTTCCCTGCCCAACCTCCCCTCTCTCTCCTCCCCTAGCGCCCGCTCACCCGGTCAGAGAGCCAGAAGACGATGACAGTCTCAATGGTGGTGAGCATGATAAATAGAACCACTCTGTCTCTCCTGTCAAGTCCCCTCAACCCCTTTCTCTCTCCGTCTCCCCCCCATTCCCTGCCCACCCTCCCCCCTCTCTGCCCCTCCAAACCCCCGCTCACCCGGTCGGAGAGCCAGAAGACGATAACAGTCTCGATGGTTGTGAGCATGATGAAGATGTAGGACGTGATTACAAGGTACCCAAACTGCGTTATGGCTGACGTGCGCGGCAGCTGGGGGGAGGAGCGGGTGGGGGAAGGGGGAGAAAGCGAGGGGAGGGGACAGGGGAGGAGAATTCAGGAGGGCTTTGCTGGGAAGATGTTGGGCGCAATCACCAAGTATGCAACGGTGTTGTGGCCGACGTGTGCGGCAGCTTGGAGGGGGCTCGCGGATGGCGATGGGTGGGTGCGAGGAGGAAAGGGAAGGAGGGAGGGAGGGAGGGCGCAGGGGAAGAGAAGGATGCATATGTGGCATGTGAACAAGGAGGATATGTTCTGGACTTGGGGGGAAGGAGGAGGAGGAGGAGGAGGAGCCCTTGGCAACAGCACAGCAGTGCATGTGATGGCATTGTGTTACAAGTCTGTGTGCATGTGGCACATGCATGTGGCACGTGCATGTGCATGTGTGCGTGCAAGCCCACACGCACCCACCTGGCTGTCAATGACAAACTGCACGGCGGCGAGGGCGAGGAAGAGTGTGACACAGGTGGGAGGGTTTGATGCAAGGCCAGACCCACACCCACGCACCTACCCACGCACCCACGCTACCCACCTACCCATCCCCCCACGGACCTGGCTGTCAATGACAAACTGCACGGCGGCGAGGGCGAGGAAGAGCGTGACACAGGTGGCAGAGCGGACCTCCAGGTCCTCTGGCTTGGCAAAGAACACCGAGAAGGTCAGATACACGCTCAGCATCACCGGGAGAATCACCTGCCGGGCAGAGAGAGGCGGAGGTGATGGGGCGGTGATGGGAGGGTGATGGGATGGTGATGGGAGGGTGATGGGATGGTGATGGGAGGGTGATGGGATGGTGAAGGGAGGGACGAGGGGAAGGCATTGAGAGGGAGAAGAGGTGGACGATAGGGAGGCGTGGGGAGAAACGAGTAGGACGAGTAGGACGAGCAGGGATGGGAGGCGGGAGATGGAGTCTTGCAGGAGGGAGGGGGAGGAAAGTTAATGGGGGGAGAAATCAGGAAAGACAAAAAATGAGAGTGAGGAGCAGGCAGGGGCATGAGGATGTGGGGGGAAAAGGCGGGGACGGGAGGGGAGGTTGAGGGGGAGGGGAGGGGAGGTGGAACGTACAGAGAGGACGTAGACGCCACTGGTGCGCGAGATGGAGATGACAAACACACACGTGGTGGGCTTCGATGGGTCCGCTGCCCCACCACTGCTGCTCACCTGCGCCCACGGGTCATCTGCACAGTTGGGGGGAAGGGTAGAAGGGAGAGGGGAGGGGGAGGGGGAACGAGGAGGGTAGGTTGAGGGGGAGTGAGAAGAGGAACACGAGTGAGTGAGTTTGTTCTTTTTTCTCTGTTGCTGTCGGCAGAGTGTTTTAATCTCCACCTCTTTTCCACCACATTCCACTCCCCATCGTTCCACTCCACATTCCTGCAGCCGAGCAGAGCAGTTGCGGCGGCTTTTGGGTCAACCCAACTCAGGCTTCACACCTTGGGCATAGTTAGCGAGATCCGAGACAGCGGTGTTTGAAGAACTGGCGGAGGAATTGAGTCCCACACGATTGATTCGCCACCCCGTGAGTCGACATTGAGAACCGTCTCATGCACCCGGTCTGTGCACCTTGGGCATAGTTAGCGAGATCCGAGACTGCGGTGTTTGAAGAACTGGCGGAGGAATTGAGTCCCACACGATTGATTCGCCACCCCGTGAGTCGACATTGAGAACCGTCTCATGCACCCGGTCTGCGCACCTTGGGCATAGTTAGCGAGATCCGAGACTGCGGTGTTTGAAGAACTGGCGGAGCAGTTGAGTCCCACGCGGCTGATGCGCCAGCCCGTGACCTCGTCCGAGGAAAAGCCCCCCCCGCCGCCCCCGCTGAGGCCCTTGGACGCCTGCTCCTGCTGCCGCCCCGAGTTGGACGTCACCAGGTAGATGTTGCCGCTCTCCACCGTCACTGTGAACCGCAGGTCCTGTGGGGGGGAGAGGGAGGGAGAGAGGGGCGTGCTTGTATCAGTAGTGAGAGACTGAGAGTTCTTCAAAAGTGATGCAAGTGATGCAAGCACACCAGTTAGATGTTGCCGTTCTCCACCGTCACTGTGAACCGCAGGTCCTGTAGGGGAGAGGGGAGAGAGGGGTGTTGCAGGGAGGATGCAGTGCAGTGCAGTGCAGTGCAGTGCAGTGCAGTGCAGTGCAGGTAGGGGTGGAAACGAAGGTGTTGCCACTCTCCACCATCACTGTGAGTGAACCGCAGGTCCTGGTGGGGGTGGAGCGAGGGGCGTGCGGAGGGGCGTTGCAGGGAGGCGGTGCATGCTGGGAGGTTGCATTGAAGGGTGCGTGGATGGATGCATGCTCTCACTCATGCTCTCATTCATGCTCTCACTCATGCTCTCATTCATGCTCTCACTCATGCTCTCATTCATGCTCTCACTCATGCTCTCACTCATGCTCTCACTCATGCTCTCACTCATGCTCTCACTCATGCTCTCACTCACGCTCTCACTCACGCTCCCACTCACGCTCTCACTCACGCTCCCACTCACGCTCTCACTCACGCTCCCACTCACGCTCCCACTCACGCTCCCACTCACGCTCCCACTCACGCTCCCACTCACGCTCTCACTCACGCTCTCACTCACGCTCTCACTGATGCTCTCACTCACGCTTTCACTCACGCTCTCACTCATGCTGTCAATGTGAAGTGCGGATGCTGTGTGGGAAGGGTTGGCATCAAGCAGAGGAAGGAGGGGGAGGACGGGTTGAAGGCAGGAGCGACGGGAGAGACGGGAAATTTGGGAACTGCGGGAGGGGGGAGCGAACAAAAGGGGAAGGTTGGATCTAGATGGTTTTGGGTGCGAAGAGGGCAATGGGGAGGTGGGAGAGAAGGAGTGGCTGGTGGGGGAAGAGTCAAGGATCCAGGGCAGGGCAGTCTTGTGGCTTAACTGGTGTTTTGAGACGTCTCAAAACACTTGTTCAAACACGGTGGAGGAGTCAAGGATCCGGGGCAGTATTGTGGCGTAATTGGTTGCTTCAGAAGTAGCCCTTTTGAGCCTCAAGAGGAGCCAGGGCGGTAAGGTAGGGTACGGTACGGTAGGGTAGGGTAGGGTGGCTTACTTGTGTGTCGAAGGGGAAGCGCTGGAAGTTGAACGGGGAGGAGAACTCGCCTGGTGTAGATAGGGAGGGCGCACAGGGGACGAGACGAGGTGGCGAGGGGGCGAGGGGAGATGGAATTGAAGAAAGAAGAGGGAAGGGAGAGGGAAGCGCAAAAGTAAACACATCCACAGAAGCAATTTCCACTGGAAAAACGTCCCTCCCACCCCTCCACCCTCTCCCCCACCTCTCCCCCACCTTTCCCCACCCTCTCCCCCCTCCCCACGCCCTCTTCTCTGCCCCCCAGTGGCACAGGAGGAGCCCCAGCGGCATCGCACCTTCCACGACCACCTCGCGGTCCACAGCGCTCATGTCCGGGCCTATGTCGCCGAAGAAGTAGATGCTCTCTGCTCGCAGAGGGAGGGGGAGGGGGAGGGGGAGGGGGAGGGGGAGGGGGAGGGGGAGGAGGAAGGGGGAGGGGAAAGAGGTGAAGAGGTGAGTCAATAGGTGCTTATGTCCGGGCCTATGTCGCAAAAGAAGTAGATGCTCTCTGCGCGCACACGTTGAGGGGGGAAGGGGGAGGGAGAGGAGGTGAGCGTATACTGCGTGGGAGTGAGACAGTGAGCAGCTAGAGGCAGAGAGGTTGAGAAAAAGAGAGCGCACATGTACAGGTGTGCAATGAGTAGAGTTTTTAGTCGACTCAAAACGCAGCTGGAGGCAGAGAGATTGAGAAACAGAGAGCGCACACGCACAGGTGGCGCACGAGGGAGTGAGCGCGCGCGCTCACTAGTAGTGTATAACCGCAGGCACAGGAGGGAGCGGCACGGCACTCACCGGTGGCGTATCGGTCTTGCGGGAAGAAGATGACGTTGGGGATGTTGAGAGAGGGCAGCCACACGCCATCGCAGCACCGCGTGCCTGCCGGTGTGCATGGCTTCTTGCAGTCCTTGAGCTGCGGCAGCCCCGTCTGCCATGCGCGCACGCGTACAAGGGATGGCGGAGGGGAGGTGAGGGGGGGAAAAGGGGCGCACAGGAGGGGGAAGAAAGGGTTTTTGAGTCTGGCGCACAGGAGGGGGGAAAAAGGGCGCACAGGAGGGGGGAAAAAGGGCGCACAGGAGGGGGGAAAAAGGCGCACAGGAGGGGGGAAAAAGGGCGCACAGGAGGGGGAAAAAAGGGCGCACAGGAGGGGGGAAAAAGGGCGCACAGGAGAGGGGAAAAAGGGCGCACAGGAGGGGGGAAAAAGGGCGCACAGGAGGGGGGAAAAAGGGCGCACAGGAGGGGGGAAAGAGGGCGCACAGGAGGGGGGAAAAAGGGCGCACAGGAGGGGGGAAAAAGGGCGCACAGGAGGGGGGAAAAAGGGCGCACAGGAGGGGGGAAAAAGGGCGCACAGGAGGGGGGAAAAAGGGCGCACAGGAGGGGCGCCTTGTCTGGCGCGAGCACACATGTCCAGGGGGGGGGAGCAGCGGAGGGGACGGGAGGGAAAAAGGGCGGGATGGTTGAAGAGGGATGGTGGTAAGAGCACGCTGTGCTGAGTCGAAGAGTGGAAAAGAGAGAGAGAGAGCGAGAGGGAGAGGAAGAAAGAGACCAAGAGAAACGCGTCTTTTGATCCGACTGACATCAAACCCCATGTAAAGCTCTTCTTTTCTCTTGGCAACAGCAAGGAAGGGGAGAATGGGGGAGGGAGGAGGGGGGGGGGAGTGGAGTTTTTTTCTAGGGAAGGGGGATGGATGGAAGGCGCGCGATTCCTCGCAGTGCACCTGACTGAGCCCGCGGAACGCACCTGGCTGAATCCGTCTATGCAGTCAGATTTCTGGCTGATGTTGAAGCCCGCGAAGGTGACGTTGGGCTTGCAGTTGCTCATGGCGTCCGCCACCAGGTCCGGCGCGAACTGATCCATCACCTTCATCACTCCCAGCGTGTTGTTCACTGCGATGCGCGCGCGGGGAGAGGGGCGCGGGGAGGCGAGGGGAAGGGAGAGAGCGGATGAGGTCACACAAGGATCGGGCTTGCGGTTTCCTAATGCGCCGCCACCAGGTCCGGTGCGAACTGATCCATCACCTTCATCACCCCCAACGTGTTGTTCACTGCGCCCGGGGAGCTGGCGACCGGGAGAAGAGGGGAGAGGGGAGAGGGGAGAGGAAGAGAGAGGAAGGGAGAGGAAGGGAGAGAGGGCATGATGTCACACCGGCGAAGGAGGGGAGCGAGGGGTTGAGGGGATGAGGGGAAAGGAGGGGAGACGGGGGGAGTGAGTGGTCGCGGACACACAAGGGTGGGTTTTTTATAGGCTTGCAATTCAGAGGTACGAGTGTATGCATGCACCGGATAAAGTGGCACGCGAGCGGTGCAGGGCGGGCGGACGACGACACGAAACGCGTGCGCGTTCACGATGCAGCGGCGCATCGCAGGGGGAAGGATCGATCGGCAGGGGCGATGGGGCGAACGAGCGGCAATGGGGGAGCGAGCGGTAATGGGGGAGCGAGCGGCAATGGGGGAGCGAGCAGCAATGGGGGAGCGAGCGGCAATGGGGGAGCGAGCAGCAATGGGGGAACGAGAGGCAATGGGGGTCCGAACGAGGGAAAGGTAGTTTGCGAGCGCGGCGCTGTGAAGGACAGCGCACGACGACTGACCTCGGGGATCGCGCCACGACGTGACGACCTGAAAGTACGCGCTGTAGCTGTACTTGAGCTCTGCGCGCATCGCACGGGGGAGGAATGCGGGGGGCCGCGAGAGGCGGGGGAGGCGGGAAAGGAGAGGAGAGGACTTAGCAGGTAAACGTTTAATACTTGATTTGTGTAAATAAGACATGAATGAAATGCGGGGACCTCCGATGTTGAAGGGGCTCTCAGTTAGACGACGCGATCTGTAGTACAAGCGGGCGTATGAACAAGCCCGACACGCAAGTCAGCCAGCAGAATCGCGACGCGGGATGCCGCTGAATCGACGATGGCGCGCGCATCGGCGGGCGACGTGGAATTGCGAGGAACAGAAAACGAAGAGATAGTAACGGATACTCTGCAAGCCTATCAGGAATTCCGCATTTGAGAATTCTCAAAGGCGACGACATATATTGTGTCTCACAGACGGACGCACTCTGCGCAATCTTACCGTCCTCCACATTATCTTACCATCAACGGTGATGAGCTTCCGTAGCATAACGGAGAGATACACCGGCACCGGCTCGGACACCACGTTCGACGTGAACGGGTCAACGCCTTGACCAATCAGCGGGCTCTCTGCCTGCCCCATGGCTAGCCTGACACCGCCTCCAGCGCGCTTCGGCTCCTCGTTCCATGGCGTTAGTGCTAAAACAGCGACTAGTGCTACTGTCGCGTGGAAGACGAATCGCCTGCTGCCATGCCAGCGACACGCCATGGCGTTTTAGCACGGTTCGAGAGGAATGTGTAATGCGGCAACCTTGCGCGAAGGTCACGGTCTCGGCAATGCAGTCGACTCGGCTGTGTGGTGCGCCTTTGAAGCTGGCCACTGCAGGTCACTCGAGTGAAGCACACCCTTGAAACACTCTCGATAGTACGGTTTTCCAATTCCCTCCACCGCACAGGTGTGAGATGTGAGATGATGTGTGTGGTTGGGGCTGATTGTGTGCTGGTGCTTGTGGTGTGTGGTGGTGGTGAACGTGGTGCTGAACCGCACGCTAGCTGTTCGTGCTGTGCTGGGCTGACTGGTTCCTGGGTTTCGTGCATTCGCCAACGGCGATGGATGGGCGTCGCAGCTGTCTCCCTCCCCCACCGGATCAAGCAGTGCGATAATTGCGAGACGCGCCACTACAGTTCACCGACCTATCAGAACAGTAGCCTGTTTCGCAGAGGGCGTTCCCCGAGTGGGTTGGTGCGAGTGCGGCTTAATAAGTTGCAGTATGTTCTACAACGGTTTACCAAAGTTGTGCAATGGTTGGGTTGGATGATGAGCGATTGCAAACATTGAGACACACTCTTCGCATAATTGTTTGATTTGTCGGACGAATCGCGTGGAGGGTGTCAGAGTTTGCCCGACGCTTGACACAGCCCTCTTTTTGTCAGCAGTTCAGCAATAGGTTCGGCAGGATCACTCCGTCGGAACGGCCACAGATCATGTCTGGTTGGCACCAGGCCCACCACAGGTTTGAGAGATGCAGCTACACCTGACCACCGCTATTTTCAAGGGGAAACCCAACCCACTAATCTCGCGTTTCAAAGTTACCCTGCACGTTTTCGACTATTTCAGTTCGACACTTAGATGACTGGGGCTATGAATGACGCCTAATGCTCGAAGTTTAAACTCATTATGCGAATCTGAATCCATAGCGCCACTTCTACAGTACTCTCTTCGGGGATCTGGAACAGACTCTCGCTAAAATTTAATGATGCCCCACACAACCCTCGGTCAAAGATTTAGAAAGGGTGCATACCCCACTTGTGCAAGTGGGGTTGAAAATAGACCGAAAGAAAATAGCGGTGGTTAGGTGTATTTTGGACATGAAATTTACAACACATGTCAAAGCGGAAATTAGGAGGGCCGGGTGAATGGAACAGTGAATGTGTCAAGTGGTAGTGTTGAACCAGAAAGCCGCTTCACTTGATATACGTGATGTTGACGGGCAGACAAATAATTACGTGATTATTGTGGTTGTGGTAGCGAGCCGTACTGGCCGGGAACACATCTCACTGAAAAATCCGTTATATAGACACCTCCCCGTACAAGGTTTTCACAATACATCTTAGTACGTTCACTTAAACCTCTGTTTCACACTAAGTGAAAATGCAAGTGTTTTTCCAAAGCAACTCCATACGCTAGCTCTAATGACATTCAACGATCTTTGCTACAGAACAAGGGCAAAGTACACAATGCTGCACCATAACCCCAAATTCAATGTGTACTACACCATCAATTTCGCCTGTGCTAACCAGTCTATGTGAAAAAACTCAACTGTGGACCAATATAGTCAGCATGGTACAGTAGTTCAAGTGGTGGCAGTGTCAGCTTCTGAAGCAGGTGTTGCATCAGCCACACCTGCATCTGCATCAGCAGCAGTCGGTGTGCTGGCATCGCCTTGCTTCTCTGGGTGTGACAGAGCTTCCTCTGCTTTCAACTCTTCCTCTGTCTCCACTGGGGGAATGGCTCCCACCTTGTATCGCACAGTCTGATACACTTACATGGAGAAAAAGACAGGGACAGAGAGATAGGAACAGGACAGGGACAGGGGGAGACAGAAAAGGACTACCATGATTGGGGGAGAGAAGAGAGGGGAGTGCAAGGCAGTGACATGAGGGAGAGCAGAGGAAGTGTGTGTAGGTCTCCCCTGCGTGTGTGTGTATGTGTGGTGTGGAGAGGGACGAGAAAAAGGTGGGCAGGTGGGGGGTATGACCTTCTTTGTGAGGAGGGAGTAGGTGTTGTCCCATGTGATGGTATACGAGCCCACTGCAGGCGCATTGAAGCTCCCCTGAACCACACAGCACACGCAGCACACAGCACACACAGCACCCCACAATGCAGGGCAGGCAGAGGAATGGAAATAGAAGTAGCACAGGTCAGAGAGGGGGTAGAGGAGGCAGAGGAAAGTGCAGATGAAAGGGCTCCACAATGGATGTACAGACGAAACTGTTGAAGATATCAATCAGTATGGAGGAAACAAGTTCCCTTGCTGTGCCTAGGATTAAGGATCAATCAGAACGACCAGGGGATGGCAGTGCAGGAACGGAAGGATGAGCACGTGATGAAGCATCCAGGGAGCAATACACACGCACCTCATGCTTGTCCACTTTTTGGTATGGCACCATGCCCTGGAGAAAGTCAAACACACAGAGAGGCAGCGGCAGTGCAAGGCAACACGGATGAGAACAATGTGTGGCCAAGACAGGGATCGAGGAGTGACTTGTGGGGGGATGTTTGTTATGTGAGTGGCCCATGTGTATTACTAGGTGGACTAGGAAGCGAGAGGTGCACGTAGGAAAGGACGCGGTGAAAAAGGGGGGGGTAGGGAGGTGGGTGGACGTTCTGCAGGGTTGATCATAGTAATAGTAAGGATTTGACCCCCCCAGACCAGAGGCCGGATGATGAGAGAAGAGTGGGGAAAGTCGGGAGGATAATTCCAATGCCACATGAAACGAAGAATGAGAAGGGGGCGAGGAAACACCAGAAGAAAGATTTGATCTTAGAAGGGGTCAGGAAAACGGGGGCGGTAAGCGGTGCGTTCACCAGAGGGTGAGGGTCAGGGTGGGAGAGTGAGCACTGACCGTTTTGGTGCCGTCTTCTGCAGTGTACTCCACGTTGAAGCCGATATCCTGGTACACAGAGCCATGCGCCATGGCACACACAGGACAGGGTGGTGTGAGTGTGGTGCGGTGCGGTGGGACAAGCACAAGCCAACCAGGATCAAGGCACAGAGGACAAGCGAACAGGACAATCGGGAACAACAATCGTACCTTGCCGTAAGTGAGGTTGAATTCCCAGGCCACTAGGGTGCCCACTGCGTCCACTGTCACTGGCACCTGGTGGCACACACACAGACGAACAGGCACGCAGAGGGGAGTGTGGAAGGGGTGAAAGAGGGAGTAGATGGGAGAAGCAGCAGGTAAGATACGGACGGGTGACGGCCAGCACAGAGAGAGGAATGGAGGGGAGACAGAGCAGACAGGAGTGGAGAGGATGCGAACTGGAAAGGAAGCACACTCACATACACTGCGGGAATGAAAAGGCACAGGGTGGCATGGCATATCAGGGTATGGCGTGGCATGGCGTTGCATGGCATGGCGGGGCATGGCATGGCAATGCATACCTGCGAGCTCTGGCCATATGCGATGTTGAGCTCCTTAAACTCCTCCAGCTTGCTGCCATGGGTGCAGCACACGCCATGGCCGGGCGAACGGGGAGGGGGAAAAGAGGGGTGGGGGGGGGGAGGGGGGGGTGAGTGGAGGAGAAAGAAACAGTGGGATTGGTGTGTGCGATGTGCGGTATGCATCTGGGCGATGGATCCGAAGGGAGAGACGAGGGAAACAGGGAGTCGGGTATGCTAGTGCGCTCCTGGCCACATGTGCTGTGTAGCGTCGCAGCAAGGGAGGGGAGCGAGCATGGTGGCAATGTGAAGCGAAGCGAGCACATGAGCAAGGAGGCGTGGGCACGGCACGACACGGCACGACACAACGACACACACCTCTTATCCTCAGCAGACACGACCTCCTCTGGACAAACGACTACAACGTTCTACTAACAAGGCCACATGTGCAAAGAGGCGTGGACACGGCACGGCACGACACGGCACGGCACGACACACACCTTTTGTCCTCAGCGGACATGGCCTCCTCTGGGGATATCAAGAACGGCGACTGCTCAAACACATCGCTGCACACACATGCACACACACACAAGGGTCAGGGGGGGAGGAGGGGAAGGGAAGAAGGGCGGAGGGAAACCAGGGGAAGTGTTGAAGACAGCAGACAGCAAGGGGCAGACGAGGAACGGGAGTTGAAGGGAATGGAGAGGGCAAGTGGGAGAGCAGGAGGGAGGCATGGCATGCAAGTGGTTGATTGCACTCATGTGCCTGAATTCTCATGTGTCTTTGGATGGTCTGATGTGCACCGGCGTGCGTGAGCACATGTTCTTGATGCGCTGGTGGGTGGTAGCAACAGCACTGGGCACCCACCCACAACGGAGTCCTCCTGCCCCCCTGCCTGAAACTAACCCTACCATGTGTAAATGCACAAGAGCATGCACACAAAAACACACACTCAGACACACATTCAGACACACACTCAACACACCCTCAACACACAAGCATCCGTGAATCTAAGCACGCAGCAGCAGGCACCTGAGGAGCGTGAGGAATCGCGCAATCTCCTTGGAGTAGATGGCTGCAGCGTCGCTCACCACACCCACGTAGTCAGACGCGTTCCTGTGTGCGCCCGCCACCACACCACCACACCACCAAGGATAAACCCACCGGGGGGAGCAAAGGCAAGGAGATACCAGCGACCGTGAGAGGGATTGAGTAAAGGAAAAAAGCGGACGAGAGGGGAAATGAAGGGAACATGAATGATGAGTCATTCAACCCCCCCTCCCCCCCCTTCTCCCACATTTTTCTCGGCGCAGTCATCGAAGGACCACCAGAGCGCGAGGAAGATGTGCAGGCGGTTGGCGACTCTGGAGTGGCTGGCGATTAAACAACCCTCCCGCCCCCTCCCTCGCCCCCTCCCCTCGCCCTCACCCCTCGCCCTCACCCCTCTTGCCCTGCTCCCCCCCCCCTCTACCCTCCACTACCCCCACTTCCCCCACAACCCTCCCCCCACGTCCCCCTCCCCCGCCCCTGACTGACTCGGTGCATTCGTCGAAGGAGGACCACCAGAGCGCGAGGAAGATGTGCAGGCGGTTGGCGAGGGCCGTCAGGCGGTACAGCGGCGGCCCGTACGACAGCCGCTGCTCCTCCATGGGCCTGCACAGCACACAGCGCACGGATACAGACACGGACACGGTGAAGATTTCTCCATGGGGCAACACTACACAGCGCGCGGACACGCACAGGAGGGGTGGGGGGTGGAGTGGATGGCGGAGAAGAGATTGGTGACGGAGAAGCAGAGAAACGGAGAAGAGCGGCAGGGGTGGGGCGAGGGGAGGAGGAAGAGTGGGTCGTGGGGGAGGGGCGGAGCAGCACTGACAGGGGAGTGGCAGAGAGAAAGAGAGGGGAGAGGAGAGGAGAGGAGAGGAGAGGAGAGGAGAGGAGAGGAGAGGAGAGGAGAGGAGAGGAGTACCCGTTGTGGTCGTTGATAGACTTGACAAAGTCAAGCAGGATCTGCATGCATTACGGGGAGAGAGAGGGGGGGGAGGCGAGGGGAGGGGGAGGTCGGAGGGAAGAATGAGGAGAGGAGAGAACAGGAAGGGTGGAAGAGCAAATGAGGTGGATGAGTGAGAGGGTTGGGAAGGAGAACAAGGAACGTGCATGTGAGAGGCAAGTAAAGACGGACTGGGAAGAGAAGAATTGGGGCAGTGCGAAGCGAACCGCAATCACGAGTGGGGAAACCAGAGACAGGTGGTAGGGAGAAGAACAAAGCATAGCGACCTGGAGCAAAGAGCACGAGAACGGGGTTGGAGACAGAGAGAGAGAGAGAAAGGGGCGGAGCGGAGAGGAACGATAAGCGGCAAAGAGGGAGCGGAGGAAAAGGGAGGGTAGGAGCGGCCTGCGGCAGCGTGGAGTATAGGGGAGAGCGAGTGAGAGAGAGAGAGAGGTTGAGCTGACCTGTGGCACGCCAACTAGGTAGGTGACAAGCGTACGGTAAATGCCCGTTGCTGCTCCCAGCGACGCCAGCGTGTGCCGCCTGGTGCCCATGCACCGGACGGGACGAGCCGAGCGGGAGGAGGGGAGGGGGGAGAGCGAAAGAGTGGGAGCGAGGGAGGGAGGGAGGAGGGAGAGAGAGAAGATGAGTGACAGACGGTGGGATTGGCGTTGAGGAAAGCGGAAGTGGGCAGGGAGTGGGAGGCAGGTAGAGTGACTGGTTGAGCAAGTAAGAGGAAAAGCTTGAAGGAGAGAAGGAAAGGGGAGGAACAACAGGGGGAGGTTTGCAGGAAGAGGGACGGAGGGAGACGGCGAAGAGGAAAGGAAAAGCTGATGATGCGAGGGGAGAGGGATCTCATTATGTTCGAGTCCAAGTTGCGATCTGTGCTGCTATTTGTGTTGCAATGCGTTGTTCCCCCACGCGTCGTGCAAGATTTCCCCTTCCTTTCCCCTTCCCCTTCCATTCCCCTATCCCTTCCCCTTCCCTTCCCCTATCCCTTCCCCTCCCTCCGCGCCCGCCCCCCTGTTCCGCCACCCCGTACTGCGCAACACACACACGCGCGCGCGCACGCGCACCCCCACACACACCCACGCACACGCGCACGGAGAGCGCACCTGTCCATCTGCTGCTGCCAGAGCAGCGCGTATTTCTGCTTGATGGTGCCGCCGTTGCTCACGAGATTCGCCACCTCCTGCTTGCGCCGCGCCTCCGACCGCTCCTTCTGCTGCTTCAGCAGCGTGCCGCGGAAGTCCTGCGGCATGTACGTGAACACTGCGCCGCGCGTGGCGAGGCGGGGCGCGGTGGAGCGGGGATGGGGGATGGGGGGGGGGGGGGGGGGGAGAGCGGAGAGGGAGAAGGAGGAAGAACAAGAAAAGGGAAAAGAAATCGGAAAGAGAGGGGGAGGGGGAGAGCGGCGCAAGAGGGCGATCAAACTGTCAGGTGCAGTCGAGGTAAGGGTGGGGTCAAAGTCACTTCTATCCTGGTATGGTCTTAATAACAAGCAATATCATACTGTCCTTGTGGGGAGCGATCACACGACCAAGCTTGCGATCCTTACATCGAGTCGCATCAATAATAAAGAGGATATCATACCCATGCTGGTGATGCGTTCGCTGGTGACTTCTTGAAACTTCTCGATCAAGCCCACCGTCGTCTGCAGCTCTTCCTTCCACTTCCCCACTGCCTCCGCTGCTGCTTTCCCCGCCGGCGATTCGCCCGCCTTAACCTGGCGTTTCGTGCACATGAAAGGAGGAGAGGGGGGGAGAGGGGAAGAGGGGAGGGGGAGGGGGGGGGGTCGCAAGCGTGCGCGCGCGCGAGAGATTAACGAGCACGCGCACGAGCGCGCGGAGGAGGAAGGAGTCAACAACGAAGGAAGGGTTACGGAAAAGATAAGGAGGGGGGGGGGGGGGGGGTGGGGGGGTGGGGGGGTACAGCGTACGCGGGTTCAAGATGGAGGACAGGAACGAGAGGACAGAAACGAGAGGAAACGAGTTACAGTAGCGAAATCCGCACGACGAGGCGCGACGGAACGAGTAGGGGTACGACGATCTTTGACATCACAGCGAAGGAGGTTTCTTTCTAAGAAGGGGCGGAGGGGCGGAAAAGAGGAGAGAGTAGAGCAGTGCTTACCGCCGCAGGCAGTTGAGCATCATCTAGAAGAAAAAGCATTTCCTCGATCTGCTCGCGATTCTTCCAGAAGTTTTCGTCAAGCTTGTGCGGCGCCTCGAGCAATAACGAGGCTAACAGTCCCTTCTCTTCGCCTGTGCAGCAAAGTCACACGCCCATCCACACGCAGGCACGCACAGACGAGATCCCGAACATTAACAGGCATGCATACGGATATGCATAAGCGATGGAACGAGAATAGATTTGATGTCAGGGATCCACGATATTCGTACACGCCTGAACGATATCATGCACCAAAACACTTCATTGCCAGATCTGCATTCCAGCTGCTCGCATTGGAAAAGATTTACGCTGCCCTCCAAATTTGATGCGCGAAACTCATGGATAATTATTTGAAGAGCCCAAGGAAGCCTCTTCTTGAAGATAAAGCAGGTCGACTTCTAAAAAAAGAAAATATAAACCACTGACGATTCTATTTTGTGAGAATGGTGAAAAATGCATGATTCGAACTCACATTACCTTGCTCATTTTGCACTAGATCCTACCACCTTTAATCAGCATTGAGTTAACTAAAACCTACCGCAGCGCCATGTCCGAACCGGGAACATCGCTAGCAAGGGAAAAAACAGAATGGAGAAAAAATTCCACCATCGAAGCATGCTGAGGATCACTATCAGATGCCAATAAATCTACGGACGGATAGATCCTACTTGATGGAATTTAGTAAGTGAGAACAGCTAAGCGAGGTGTGACGAGGCTGTAGCGAACCTTCTGTGGCGACGCGCTTGGCATCGATTGCCTCGCTGAGCTCCGTGAGGCGAGCGAAGAGCTTCTCCACGTCGTCGTCCAGAGGATCAAACGGGTGCTTCGCGTAGAACGCGGCGAGGAAACTTCGCGTGATGGGGACGAGCCCCTTGGTAGAGGCCATTGCGCAAGGGATGTCACGACTTCGCGTGCGAAGGATTGCCCGTGTGGGTGCTGGCGAGATTCGAGATCGAAAGGTTGCTGGAAGGTAAAAAGAAGAAGCAAAAGCTCGAACAAGCTAGCGCGCTATTAGATCTGGATCGGAACGCAAGGCCGGTGTGTGACTTGTGTGACTAGGACAAGTAAACAAAAAAGCGGAACAGATACGCTTCCAAAAAGGCGACAGCTGGGATGCGAGAGAAATGGAGTGGTGACAACGACACCCCCTTTTTGCTGGTGAGCAGAGTGAGGAGGAGCGGAAAGTGAAATGTGGAAATCTGGTACACGTCGGGAACTCAACGACCAACAATGGCAACGAAACGAACGCGGATATAAAGTGCGCAACTGCACTGCAACCGTTGCGCGACTGGAGCGCTCCCCTCCCGCCTACAGTATTTTTCTCCCCCACCCCACCCCAATCAGCTTTCCGCCCTGATATCTGCGCGGTAAGAGTGCGGGGAAAGGGAAGCGACCCAGCGGGGGAGGGCTGGCGGAAAAATAGCGCCGCAATGCAGAGTGGTGGAGTGGAGTGGCGTGGCTGGGTCAGTATCGCGTTGGCGGGAAGCGCACCGAGTGGCTGGGTGACGGTGGCAGGGTGGTTTGGTTTAGGCAGCGGTGGGACCGTCGTCCGGTCCGGTGAGACATCGCATGGTCGCCTCGCCCAAGATTGTAGGGGAAATTATGCCATTCGTAACCATAATGGGACTCGATAACATTTTTGGTAAAAAAAAGGGTACGCTCACTGGAAAGGGTGTTTTCACGCGACTGATAAAACGTTTCACGGGGTAAAAAAAACGCGAATGGTCACAGATGAAACTCCCGCCCAAAAAAGATAATACCCAAAACGAACCTGGATGCATTTTCGGATGATCCGCCAGGTGTTTAGGGCTGATCCGTTCCCAAACCGCATCCGATTCCGATTGGGTTTTAGTTTTTTTGAAGTTAGCTGATTGGTTGGTAGCGAACGGGAATTTTGTAGAGTTTCAGGAATTTTTGGCGGGAGTTACATGTGTGAGCATTCGCGTGATTTTTTACCTGTTGTTAGTGACTGAATCCGTGACCCCACTTACCAAACCCGTCAGCAAACCCGATACAGTGACCGTACGCGTTACTTTTTTACCATTCACGTTATTGAGTAACATGATGGTTACTTGTGACATATTATCCCAAGATTCTGGGTCTGCAGGGTGTGAAATGGATATTCGGAACACACTTGAGCGCTATATAAGATCACTCGTGAACAATTATGAACGCATTGTTACCTGGGAAAGCTTACCAAAGTAACAAAGAAAAGACTCTGCACAGCAAATTCTGCTGCCGGAATATTATTTCTGACTCTAATTAGAAATCATGATTTTAAAAAATATCATTATTAGTAAAAACACTCAATAATGGGCTCAAGACATCTCTGCACATAATTATTCCGCAAAATACATATTTCTCTGTTCTGTTTTGCACCTTTTATCTTTCTGAAGACACCAAAAGCGGGTATTACCCATTGATCAGCAAGGTTCGGAAGAGAGCCAGCTGGCCTGGCCCACATCCGTCTTACCAAACAGCCCAGAGAAGAGAAGCAGCCACAAAGGCGGTAGTATCCATCCATCACCCAGCTGCTACTATTGCTCCATCAACAACCAACGCAACTGCAGACCATGGCTGTGATAGCATCCGGTTCAATTAACTCAGCTGGGGCCTCTTCGTCCGCCCTCCCTTCTCCGTCGGTATTGCATCGCTCCTGCTGCTCCTTGGCCTCTTAGTTGCCTCACACGACCCGATTCGCCTTGCTTCGTCGCCTGGCAATGGTGTTCCAGGTAACCAGCTCCCTTCTTCGCAAATCTATTCGCCATTCGCAGAACACGCCGACTCCCGACCCCGGCGTACCGGCTCGTTACATGAATCCCGCGGAACAGATCCACTTAACTCCAAAATTAGCTCCGGAATTACCTCCGGAATTAGCTCTGAAAATAGCCCCGCCGAAGGACCTGCAATTCCGCGCCAAAAGGCGCCTTCCAAACCTTCACGTCTTGATTGGCCCCGCGCATCCCGGAGCCAATGGCGGGCACGCCGCGGGTCTCGCATGGACGTGCAAGCGGAATTTGCGGGGAAAGAGACTGGCGGAACAGCGGCGGACAGCGAAACTGGCGGAGCACGCAAGCCGCAGACGGAGTGGCGGGGGGAGGGGAAGGAGAATGCGGAAGGGAGAAGGGTGGCGGGAGCGGAACGAAAGGCTGAAGAGGCAAATCGAGGAGAAGGGGACGGTGGGCGACGAGACGGGAAAACAAGGAGGAAGAGAGGGGAAAGGAGGGAGCGGCTGAATGGCCAGGGGAGGAGGGGAATGGAAGGGGAACGAGGGCACGGGGACGAGGGGGAATGAATAGGAGCAGTGGGGTGTGGGTTCAGGACTGGTGGGCAGAGGAATGGGGCGACGACAGTGGATTCGGTGACGAGTCTGAGGGGGAGGAGTGGGAAGGAGAGGGTTGGGAGCGAGGAGAGGGTGAAAGTCGGGGAGAATTTGAGAGTGATGGGGTGGGAGAGAGTGAGAAAGAAGGGCAGCAGGATGTGAGGAGAGGAGGTGGGAGGAGCAGCAGTGGGGGGAGGAGGCGAGAGCTGGTGGAAGGGTGGGTGGAGGGACCTGACGAGTCAGCAGATTTGGCGTTTAGCTGGGTGAACGAGGCTGGGCGGCAGGAGGATCTGATCTCACCAGCAGCCAAGCAGTACCAGTGGGTCTGGCCCACGCGACAGCAAGGCAGCTCGTGGCGAATGCCCTTTGCTCAGCATCGCACAGCACCGCACTTGGCCGCACCGGATCGCACTGCACTGCACGGCACAGCACAGGACCGCAGAGCACCCTTGGAGTGTAATGTTCTCAGTTTCCATTCTGCTCACCCACTTCACCAGCCGCCCTCGCCACCACTCCATCCTGTCACCTCACCGCCCCCCACACAATCCGCCCTCCCATTCTCTTCCATTCTATCTTACCCCCCTCCCTCCCCACCTTCCCCCCACCTTCCCCCCCACCAGAACACCCGTTCCTGCGCCAAGCTGCTTCCGCCCTCCGCCTATGCCGGCCTCTCCACCACCATCACGGGTAAAAACGCTACGGAAGATCAGCTGCGGGCTCTGCTCGCAACAGCCAGCAGCAACAGCAACACGAGTGCTGCAGGGGCGGCGGCGGCGGCGGCAGGAGAGCGGTGGTTGGTGTGGGTGCCGAGGCACGTCCCTGCGCGGCTTCTCTTCCGCTCTGCTCTTCGCCTTGCTCTCTGGCCGCCGCTTCCTGCGCTGGCACGGTGGGCCGCACAGTCGGGTGAGTGGGAGAGACACACACATGCTCGGCTTTCCCAGTCCTCGCTCTCCCTCCACAATTCCAGGAATGGGGAGAGGGAGTGTGCCTTGTTTTGTGCCTGCTTTCACAGGCCCCACTTTTCGACTTGCCCATTCCTTATTCCTGGTGCTGTACCCTCCTTGCACCTGCTTGACACGGGTGTCTGGGTCATTTGTTGCATGTCTCTCTATATGCTTCTACTCCCTCTCCCCCTCCTCAAACCCCACACACCACCTTTCTCTGCACAAAGTCAGACGCGCGTAAACCACTCTTTCCTGCTCCCCCTCTTCACCCCTCCCCTCCCCTCTCCTCCCCCCTGCTGTGTCCCCCTCTCAGGTCCTCGACCGTCTCTGCGATGCCTTTGAATGCGCCACAGACCAGCTCACCGTCACCTCGCTCGCGCTCCCCCTCCCCCTCCTGGAAGCCGACGACCTCGTCCTGCACGGCCTCTTCGACACCTCCCCGGTCCTCACCGTCTTCACGGGGTCCTTTTTCGACAAGTTCTGGCGCGGGGACAAGCGCGTGTACCGCTGCGTGCTCGCCGCGTTCCGCTGCGCCACCATCTGGTGCGTGCACGCGCAGACGCTCGCGCTGCTGCTGCCCAACGGCCCGTCTGCTCGTCTGGAGCGCGAGCTCGATAAGGGCCTCTGGTCCATCCGCCCGCTCCCGCTGGTGCAGCAGCCGGAAGGAGGGGAGGGGGCGGGAGTGGGAGTGGGAGGAGGAAGGGTGGGGATGGGGATGGGTGAGGAGGAGGAGGAGGAGCATTGGGAGATGGAGAAGGTGCCGCCAGGGCAGGCGGTGCGGATGCAGTTTGACATGGCCCTGCACGTGCGAGGGCGCCCCAGGTGAGAGAGATTCGATTCGGGTCGACTTAAAGGCTCATGTCAACAGGTTTTGAGTAAAGTAATACGCCAGGGTAGGTAGACTGGCGGTGCGGATGCAGTTTGACCTCGCCCTGCACGTGCGAAGGCGCCCCAAGTGAGAGAGAGTCGATTCGGGTCGATTTGGGTGGAGCAGCAAGACTTTCGAGACGTCTCAAAAGTGCCCTCTTCCTTCTTCCCCATCCCCCTCCCCCACCCAGCAAAGTGGAGCTGGGATGCGCGAACGGAGACCTCTCTTGTCTGCAACTGCAGCAGCAGCAGCAGGAGCAGCAAGAGCGGGAGCAGCAGGAGCTAGTGGCGAGCCTGCTGCGCCCCTCGCGCTGGCACTGCATCGTTCGCCTCGCCCAGTTCCTGCGCATCAAGAAAGCCGCCGCTCTACTCTCTTCTGCTGCTTCTGTTGATGCGGCTGCTGATAGTGCGGGTGGTGGGGATGCCACTGCTAGTGCTTCCGCTGCAGCAGAAGAAGCAGGAGGAACAGCAGCAGCAGCAGCAGCCGCTGGTGCTGGTACCAGCGCCAGTCCCCCTGACCCTTCAAACGCCTCCTCCCGTGGTTTGAGCCAAACCACAAGCCCTGCACCTGCTGTCTCCCTTCCCAATCAGTCCTTCCCAGCCTCTGCCCCCCATGCTGCACCCCCCACTCTCTCTCCAACCAGTTCCCCATCTGCCCCATCTCCTACTAACCCCACCATGAGTAGCGCCAGCGACAGCAGCAGCAGCAGTGCAGGAAAACGGAGGCGCCTGGAGGAGGAATGGACAGTAGAAGAGTCGATGCGAATAGCTGCCATCACCACCACGACCACCACTCCTCCCACCTCTCCCCTACCCCCCACCGCCACTTCCCCAGCCCCTCCCCCTCCCGGCCCCCCTCTCCCGCTCCTCACCATTTTCATCGCCACAGGCACAGACGAAGTCCAGCCAGCCATAGTCAAATTCCTGCGCCCGTTCGGGCGAGTCTTCTTCTCCAACGCGCCGGCCATCCACCTGTCCAAGTCCCTGTCCCAGGGCAGCCACCTGAGCACGCTGGGCGACTTTCTGATGCTGAGTAAACCGTCGGTGGTGGTGAGCTTCACGCGGTATATCAGCACTTTTGCCATGTTTGCCGCCATGCTGGGGAATGGCACGCTCGTGGCGCAGCCTGAGTCGGAGAGTAACTGCCGGTTTGTTGTGGAGCACTTGGCGCAGATGCCCCCTGATCTCACCTGACCTTACCTGACTTTACCTGACCTCGCCTGACCTCGCCTGACGTTGGGATGCTGAGATTATGCTCCAGATTCCATGAATATATGTACCGTATCTCTGAATATGTAAATTCTTGAAAATTTAAATGTTTGAATTCTTGAATTTCAGAATATCATACGGTATGATTTTAATTCCTTACTTGGATTTAAGTATGGCTGAACCCTTGTGCACAATAACATGACATGTCATGAGCAGATTCTCTTTAGTACACTGCTGAGGAAAAAAAATGGAGCATTTATTGAATAAAGCTAGGCTACAAAAATGATGACTAACTTAACTCTTAAGTATGGCCTGTACAGTACGCAGCTACCACCTACCCAAAACAGCGCCAACGTCTATGCAAGTACCCCCCCTAAACAGAAGCTCAGCGATAGGGATACGCCCCCCCTTGTGCAGGTGGGTACGAGGGAGGGTAAGGAGACTGGCCGTAGGGGTATGACTGAGGTGGAGGGTAGGATGACGGTGGGTATTGCTGGGGCGGGTAGCTTGGGGGTAGGCGGCAGGAGGAGCACCGTAGGGCGGTTGAGCAGCGTACGGTGGGGGGTAGGTTGATGCGGGGTATGGCGAGGGGGAATACTGCGTGGAATGAGGGGACGTGGGAGGTGGAGTGAGGGGGTGGTAGAGAATGGGAGGAAAAGGGGAAGGGGGAGAGGGATGGATGGTGAATGGAATGGCTGGAGGGTTGTGTGGATCGGTTAGTGGATGGTGGGTGGAACAAGTGATGTGTGCAGAGGAGGTGCAAGCGGCTGTGACCCGATGGGAGTGAATAACTTCTGAGACGCCTCATAATGCTGTGACCAGATAGGGTAATAGAGAAACTGAACTGAGAGACGGACAAGCGAGAGACATGACAGTACAGTGGAGGCAGGAAAGAGGGGAAGAGGAGAAGGGGAGATAGGCAGACGGGGAGAAGGAGAGTGGGGAGTGGGAAGAAGGGAAGTGGGAAGTGGTGGGTGGGGAGAAGGGACGTGGAGAGTGGCGAATGGGGAGGGCGTACCTGAGGGCGGTACTTGAGAACGACTCGTAGGGAGCCATGCTGGCTGCACGGGTGCACGGAAAGGCAGTGGGGGATCAGCGGAAAGGGGGGAGAAGGGAGGGGAGAGGAGGAGACACGGAGCAGAGAGAAGGTTGCTTGAGCGGAACAATGAAAGCGGGCCCGATGAAAGGGGGTGGAGTGGAGATGCGAGGTGTCTGAGTGGCTCCGAGTGGCAGGCAGCACCCCCTGTCAGCACAGTGGCCTCCAAGGCATCATCGCGGCTGCCTGCCTGCCTGCTCATGACATCGTGACATGCTAAACACCAGCAAAAGACGCAACCTGCTTGTTGCTTGCTTGCCTGGTTGCCTGCCCGCCCGCCCGCCCCCTCTCCCCCCGCCCACCTGCGCCCCCCCCACCCCGCCTGCCCGCCTGCCTGCCACAAACGCTGTCCCTGTGACTAGACCTTGCACTCTCCCTAGCCCATGTTGCTCGTGTGTGTGTGCGAGAGCACTCACTGCTGTCGCTTGTTGTACACGGGGAAGTACCCGTCCTCAAAGCCCGTCGACAGCACCCTATCCAGCGCTATTCTGCCCGGGGAGAGAGGGGCACGGCAAAAGACGAGAGAGACGCGCAGGGGAGCAGCACAGAGGAACAGTTGACGCCCGGAGACGGAAGGTAGACCTGGATAGGCGGGAATGAAGTGGATTGAAACGTCATGACATGCACGGCGGAATGATGATGTTTGAGGGGTGGTGGACGGAGGGAAGCGGAGGCGAGGAGAGTGGAGCGGAGGGACGGGGAGAGGGGCGGAAGGGGAAGAAGAGCAGAGAAGGGGAGGGGAGGAGGGGAGGGGAGGGGAGGGAGGGGAGGAAGGGAGGGGAGGAGGGGAGGGGAGGAAGGGAGGGGGGGAGGGGAGGGGAGGCGCACCTGCAGGAGCCGATGACGTTATCGCGCAGCACGTTTTCGTTCCAGATGACGATGCAGAGCTCGTTGAGACCCGGCAGCAACGAGAGCGTGAACGTGGCGTTGAACGCGGGGTTCGTGCCGCCGTCTGGCGCGCGGATGGGGGCAGAGGGCATGGGGACAGAGAGCGACATGCACACGATCACGATCGGGGAAAGAGGGGGCGTGGGGAGGAGGGGAAGAGAGGAAGGGGGAAAGCAGAACGGCAACAGCCCGGCGTGCCAAGCAGCGCGCTCTTGTTCTACCGGGGCTGTGCTGCGCTACGCTAAGCTGTGCTGCGCTACGCTAAGCTGTGCTGCGCTACGCTAAGCTGTGCTGCGCTACGCTAAGCTGTGCTGCGCTACGCTAAGCTGTGCTGCGCTACGCTAAGTTGTGCTGCGCTACGCTAAGCTGCGCTGCGCCATGCCCACAGCATGCGATGTTTTGAGCCATCCCGATGCGATGCCATGCGATGTGATGCGATGAGCGTTTGTGGTACCTATGTCCGTCTTGGAGCGGAAGCGCTGTTGGCCGTACTCTAGCACGACGTAGGGGTCCTGGCGCGTGTTTTGATTTTCGAGGCGCCTAAAAAATCGTGTGGGGTACCTATGTCTGTCTTGGAGCGGAAGCGCTGTTGGCCGTACTCGAGGACGACGTATGGGTCCTGGCGCGTGAACAGCTCCTTGTCCGACAACCCCACTCCGCCCACCACTGCGCGCACGCCGGGGGAGACGCGGAGAGGCGGAAGAGACGGGGGGAGAGATAGAGGGGGAGAAGCGGAGAGGTAGAGGGAGGAGTGAAAAACCCGCGTGCGGGTGGCACGCGTGTCGGGGCGCACGAGGATTAAGCTGATTGTGATCAGACGTTGCCGCGCTTAAGGAATCAAGGCCGGTTCAGAGTATTTATTGCTGGGTTGCTGAGCATGCAGCGATGTCCTACGAACGACGAAGAACAGGCGCTGCGGTACTCTGGCGCTATTAGTGGTGCGGTTCACACGAACCGCGACCCGAGCACGAAACGCTTCTTTGATTTCAGTCAGACGAGGCGCAGGCGGATTGGGATGGGATGCAGGCCTGCCCCTTCAATCACTATTTCAGTCAAGTTCTGGGGTGCGGATGTGACTAATTGTATCCGTACCTGTCACTTCGAGAGTATTTGACATAACGCTGCGGATGTATGTAACTGGTGTCGACGGAACAAAATATTAATTACAAACGAGCCGCTAATTCTAAACAAAACCGGATGATCAGAGGGCGACGACGAGGGAAAGAAGCGAGTAGCTGAAAGACGCCCTTAGGGTTCGTTTCTGTAGACTTCGTATGACAGGCTTGTGAGCGTTTGTGATCGAAAGAGTCAGAAAGAGAGGTAACAGTAGGAGGTGAACAAACTCCAAGGACAGCCGTCGTTGGAGGTGATATTTGTAGAAGCGAAGAGAGGAGGCGAGGCGATTTGAGCCAAGTAGCGAAGGTAGCCGGGAAGGACGCCGCAAAAACGTCGCGCTTCGGGGTCCACAGCACACGCAAAAAAATATTGTTGCAGGCGCTGCTCCCGCGCCCATCGTGGCTGCTGCAAGTGCAACCCCGCCCCGCGCTGGTGAAATGGGTTGGCCTTCATCTTCCCCGAAGGCGGCACGTGACCGTGTGCGTCTCTGCAGCGCTGGAGTTCAGGAAAAGCTTTCAATGTTTCGGGTTAACTCAAATTCCAGTTTTTTACACCAAAAGTGTTTTGCAGTCCCGCAAAGGTGTGGGGTTTGAACGGAGTCCTTAGAAGACTCTTTTGCTGACCCGAGGAAAATACGTTCGTAATTCTTTTTTTGCATGGGGCAGGTGACGCTTGCCATGGAATTGACACGGTTGCTGAAAAGAAACTGACGTGGCACCAGCCCATATTCCCCATCATGCAGCACCAGAGACCACAGCGCCATGCATGTTTGTCAAGTCAAAACATTCAAGTAAAAAACACAATAAAGATTTTGTACCGGTACACAGTGGTACGGTACCCCCTTATGAGAATACGTCTCCTGTGGATTAATGTTGGAATAATGAATCCGATAAAAACGTAGGCTTCATCATCTGCAAGGAAGGAACAGATTCCGATTAGCAGAACAAGCAAACAATGTCACAACAGAAGCCAACATAGGTACATGCACACAAGCCTAATATCCTGCACAAATCCTATAAATACAAAAGGCTGGCTAGGCTAGTAGATATACAATCATGCGCACTACCATAACAGCCTGCTATCGCCAACACGAAAGTGCTGATAAATTTTGATCCATCAGCAAACCTGGATGGATATGGTCTCTATCAATATCTAAACATGTCCTTTATGGAGGTGCCCCTCAGCTGATGCGGCTCGTTATTGTGGCCGCTTCTTATCACCTCCCTCGCAAGTCACATTCACGGTCATGCTCCGGCTGATGCTGCAGCTCCTCCTCCTCCTCCCTCCTGCTGCTTCACCTTATCATCTCCGTCTCTTTCCTACCAAACTCAGCCTTCCCCCATCATCATCACTTGCTGCTACCGGATCGCTCACCTGTGGTTTTCCCCACCTTGCTGCTTCTCCTACTGCCACTGCTGGTGGACAAACTAGAGCTTCTACGTACAGAGGTAGCTGTGCCTGTGTCCCTGCTGCTGCTGCTGCTGCTGCTGCCTCTGCTCCTGCTACTGCCACTGCTATTATCATTGCTACCACTGGTGACTGTGGTGGTGAGGCTGCCGCTGCTGCTACTCCTGCTCCAGTTGCTCCCTTTCCTGCTGCCCTCTCTGCTCTTCCTGTCCCTGCTACCTGACCTAACACTACTGCTGCTAATTTCTCTATTTGCAACCAGTCCGCTATCACACTCCAAGCTTCCAGCAGTGGAGTCACTATGGCTATGCTTACTCAAACCTGTGCCTAAGCTACCACCGGCAGGAGCGTTGCAACTGGTGCTATCGCCAGTGCTGATACCACTACTCATAGACTTACTTACACTACCATCAACACCACTGCTGCTACCATCGCAGCCCGCATGCTGCTGCGGCTGCTGCTGCTGCTGAGATGTGCCATCACGGACACGAGAGAGCGTCTCACCCCACTCAATCCGCTCACTGTTGCCCTCCTCCACCAGAGCCATCAGCCGCCTCACTTCCTCCGCCCGCGATTGCGCTGCGCCCGCTGCTGCAATCGGCACACTAGGTCCGGTAACACCAGCTGCAGTGCCAGAGGGAGTAGCGGCAAACATTGCAGCACCTGCTGATTCGCCTCTCGCTCCATCAGCAGCGTCAATGCTGCCTCTGCTGCTTCTACTGCTTGCCCTGCTGTGCCCAGTGCTGTCGCCGCCACCACGGCTCTTCCTGCGACGGTGTTTCTCAGCGCTCGTGCCGTTGCTTCCATTTCCAGCAGCTGCCAGCCCTGAAACAGCAGCAGCGGCAGCAGCGCCAGGAGCAGCATCGAGACCCGGACAGGGGGCGCTGCCACTTCTAGACAATGACCTGCTAATGCCTCCTGCCTCTCTCTGCTGCTGCTGCTGTTGCTGCTGCTGTTGCTGGTGAGTGTTGTGGTGGGAGGAGGAGGAAGCGGAGACAACCTGGGGAGAGCCCCTGCTGGTTGCAGATGTGGTGGCGGAGCGGGAGAAGGAGTGCGAGCGGGAGTGGGCATGCGCCGCTGGGTGAGATGGAGAGTGTGAGTGGGAGCGGCGCACTGCTTGTGGTGGCATGGATGGCGCACTCTCCTTGTCGGCTGTGGGATTCCCGAGGGGATAAGAGGGACGAGGGGGGTGAGCGAGAGGAGATGCAGGAAGACGGAGCATAATGAGAGGATTAAAGGGATGGGTCCCGAGCACACAGAACAAAGAAAGGGGGAAAAAAATAATAAGAGTGAGAGGTCAGAGAGAGGGCTAAGAAGGACATTTCGAGAAGGCCTGTTCGTGCCTGGCCTGGTTTTGTGCGACCTAAAATGCTGGAGTGAAGAAGCAGAAACAGCAACAGCAACAGCAGGTGGCAGCAGCAGCAGCAGCAGCAGCAGCAGCAGCAGCAGCAGCAGCAGCAGCAGCAGCAGCAGCAGCAGCAACAGCAGCAGCAGCAGCAGCAGCAGCAGCAGCAGCAGCAGCAGCGGCGGCGGCGGCGGCACCAACCTTGCAGGATGCGCTCGAGAGTGGCAGCGACGAGGTCAAAGGGCGGGCGCAGCAGCGGGTCGAAGCTGACGCAGGTCTGCGCGAGCAGCGCAAAGGAGTGGAAGGAGTTGTGGCGGGCCGGCGGGCGCGACTCCAATAGGAACGGCTCTATCAGCTCGCCCCACCGCCTCTCCTCCAGATACGGCTGCGCCTGTTGTGGGTTGGTTGGAGAAAGGGAGAGGGGAGAGGAACAGGTATAGGCTTGAGAGAAAAGGGGGACGAGCGGGCGGGCGCGACTCCAAGAGGAACGGCTCTATCAGCTCGCCCCACCACCTCTCCTCCAGATACGGCTGCGCCTATGGGGGGGGAGACGGGAGCGAGGGGCAGACAAAAGGGAGGAAAGGAACAGGGGGGTAAGGGGGGAGAAGAGGGGGAGACAAGTGGGGGAAGCGAGGAGGGAGGGTGGGAAAAAATGCGGGTGGGGAGCAGGGGGAAACAGGAGTGGGCATGGGGTTGAGAGAGAAGGCGAGGGAGGATGGAGAACATTTGGAGTGAAAGAGGGATGTGAACATGTGGTGCGCGAGGAAGTGGAAAAGGTGCTTGTGGGATGTGGAGGCCAGGCCAGTAGGTTGTGTGCAGCAGTAGGTCTGCTGCTGCAGTAGGCCAGCCAGTGGGAAGGGTAGGGATGTTGTGCGTACGTACCCAGTTGACGAGCGGCCTTCTGTCGGCATCCACGGGGTCTCTGCCTGTGAGCAGCTGCAGCAGCACCACTCCGAACCTGGTGTGATAGCCCACGGGGGGAGAAAGGTTGATAAGAAGAGGGGGGAAGGATGGAGAGGGAGGAAGAGGAAGAGGGAGAGAAGGAAGGGGGAGGGAGCGGGAGGGAGGCCGGAGGGACGAGAGGGAGAACGAGAGGGAGAACGAGAGGGAGAAGGAGAAGGTAAGGTGAATGCATATGGAGATGCATACAGCCATTTGTGAAGCGATGCACACCCACACACCCACACCCACACACAACCTTAACCGCATGCTTACAAACCCCACAGCAGCCTCACTCACCTGAAGCAGTCAGAAGCAGCACTAATCTCCCCTTGGAGCAGCAGCTCGGGTGCCAAGTGGCCGATGGTGCTACTGATATCACCATATGCTCCTAGTCAACAGCAAGCAACCCCACACCAACCTCACAACCCACCCCCCCAGCAGCGTCACTCACCCGAAGCAGTCGGAGGCGGCGCTGATCTCCCCTTCGAGCAGCAGCTCGGGGGCCATGTGGCCGATGGTGCCCACGCCCAGGTCCACAAACTCCACCAGCCGCTCCTCCGCTAGCCCCGTCGCCTTGCTCACCACGCTCTCCGTGCCCCGTATCAGCTTTGCACACCCAAAGTCCGCCACCTGCGGGGGGGGGGAGGATGGGGGGGAGGGAAGAGGGGAGGGAAGCGCGCGGGAGCAAGGGATAGTGGGGAGAGGGGGGGAGTGGGGAGAAGGGGAGAGTGGGGAGACATGAAACTCTTGAGTGCGTTTTGGCTGCTGGCGCAATCAGGACCACCACCTGAGGAGGGGGAAGCAGGGGGGAGGGGGAGATTGGGAAGGGAAGGGGCAGGAGAGAAAGGGAGTGTGGGAAAGGGGGAGAGTGGGGAGACTTGACACCCTTGAGAGTGCAGTTGTCTCTCGTGAGCGAGAGTAACTGACAGGAGACTACAAAGGGCACTGGGCTGGCAGGGCGAATAGAACAGCTTCCCGTCCCTCCCCTCCCCTCCCCTCCCCTCCCCTCCCCTTCCCTCCTCTACCAGTAGCGCTGCAAGCAAAAAGCCTCTAGAATATTACGTCATGTGCTGGATGGAAGGTGGGGGCGGACAGGAAGAAGAGACTGTGCCTTACCTTAGCCTCGAAGCTGTTTGTAAGGAGGATGTTGGAGGCCTTGATGTCCCTGTGGAGAATCTGCAGGGGAGAGGCGCGAGGTGGGGTGGGAAGAGGTTAGGAGAGCAGAGAACGCGAGGAGTGGAAAGAGGAGGGGAAAGGGAGGATGGGAAGGGTGGCCAGAGTGGTGGGGGGGGCTAGGAGAGGCGGAGTGGTGGGGCTAGGAGAGGCGGAGAGGCGGAGAGCGCGGGGACCAAACGAAAGCGGCACTGAAGCCAGAAAGTGATTTGAAAAGAGCAGAACAGCGGGTAGTGGAGGCGCAAAAGAGAACTACAGGAAGCCAGAAACATGCCTTTCATGGACCAAACGAGGGGAGGGACAGGATGCATAAGGAGGAGGTAGGGGGGAACTAGAACCGAGGTAGAGGGGGAGTGGGAGACCGGGTGGAGGGAGAAAAGAGGTGCACTGAGATGGGGGGTGGAAGGGAGAAGAGGGAACGATGGAAAAGCAAACGGAGCAAGGCAAGGCACCTGGGGTCCAGTTTTGAGGCACCTCAAAACTCGACTCAATTCACGTGAGCAGAGCAGAGCAGAGCGGGGCAGGGCAAGGCAGGGCACCTGGGGTCGCTGGGCGTGCAGGTAGCGGATGCCCTTGGCGGCTCCTATGGCTATTCGCAGCCGCCGCTCCCACGGCAGCGGGCCGTTCTCACTGAGCTTGCTGCCTGCAACGGGACAACGGCAACGCATGTGCAGGTGGGTTGGGTGGATGGGTGGGTGGGTGGGTGGGTGTTTGCGGCCACAAGCTGGTAAACCTGCATCGTCTGCGTGGTGGGTGGTCATGCAGAAGCCCATGAGCTGCACGAGGTAGCGGTGCACAAGGTCTCAATCTCAATAATAAAAGGGTGCTCGTAAGGCCGTTACGCACGCATATAGCCACACCCTCACCCGCAGACAAACCCTACACACACCTGTGAGGTGGTCCGTGAGCGACCCGTTGCCCACGAGCTGGTAAACGAGCATCTGCTGCGTGGTGGTCATGCAGAACCCCATGAGCTTCACCAGGTGGCCATGCGGGACAGCAGCTCCAACTCATCACAAACTCCCCATCGCCCTGCACGGATCTTCTCTTCAGCACCTTCACCGCCACCTCCTCAAATGGCGGAGCTGGCAGCACCCTCCCTTCTTCCCCTACCCTCTTCCCCCCCCCCCCCACGCACACATACACACACTGACCCACACAGACCAACCCCTGCACCCACACACACACCTGTGAGGTGGTCCGTGAGCGACCCGTTCGCGACGAGCTGGTAAACGAGCATCCGCTGCGTGGTGGTCATGCAGAACCCCATGAGCTTCACCAGGTGGCGGTGTGCCGTGCGCGACAGCAGCTCCAGCTCAGTCACAAACTCCCCGTCGCCCTGCACGGACCCTCTCTTCAGCACCTTCACCGCCACCTCCTCAAACGGCGGCGCCGGCAGCACGCCTCCATACACCGTCCCGAACCCGCCCTGCCCGAGGATATTCTCCTTGGAAAAGTAGTTGGTTGCGAGCTGGAGCTCTGACAGCTGGAAGTGCACGCGCTTGGGCTGGTTGATGCCATTGTATTCGTACTCGTAGGGGAGAGATGCGGAGCGGCCGAGGCTGGTGACTGCGGTGGTGGCGAGCGCGATCGCGGATGCGGCTTTGAGAGAGGCCGAGGACGCGGCTTTGCGGGACGCGGAGGCTGCGCGGGAGATGGTGAGGGAGCGGAGCGGGGGGGTGCGTGCGGCGAGGAAGGGGCGGGGCGGCTTGCGGTCCATCTTGGAAAGCGTGTCTGGTGGTGATGGGAGGGAGAGGGGGGAGAGGACAGAGAGGGGGGAGAGGACAGAGAGGGGAGAGCAGGCAGAGAGAATTTTGGGATGTCTCTAAAGGGGCGGGGCGGCTTGCGTTCCATCTTGGTTAGCGTGTCTGGTGGTGGGGTGGAGGAGGAGGGGGAAGGGAGAGGAGGGGAGGGGGTGGGGGGTGCAGAGGGGGGAAAGTGGAGTGTAGGGGGAGAGAGAGGAATTGGGTGAGAAGGCCATAAGAGAGGGTCTTGCAATACCCACTCCACTCGGAGAGGGAACGCAGAGAAAAGGGAGATAGGGGTGTGTGTTCGGTGGAAGTGGCAATGTGGCAAGAAGGGGGAGAGGGTGAAAGTGATATTGTGGGGGTTGGAGAGGAGAAGAGGGGTGGATGCATGGAAGCACGGAAGACAAGAAACAAGTTGGAGGAGGAGCAAGTGAGAGAGGAGGCGAGTGGTCAGCTTCAGTGCTGTGGTGATGTGTGCTGCGTGCTGCGTGCTGCTTGCTGTGTGCTGTGTGCTGTGTGTTGTGTGCTGTGTGCTGCGTGCTGAGTGTGTTTCAGAGCAAGCCTCAAAAGGAGCAGGAAAGGAGCACCAAGGAGGAAACCAAAACTCACTGCTCTTCCTCAGCAGCGCGCCAAAGCTGGCACCCATCCGCCCACCAAAGCTCTTCCGCCGCAACAACTCCGGCTCCTCCTCCTCCTCATCCTCCTCCTCATCCTCCTCCTCATCCTCCTCCTCTCCCCTCCTCACCATCCCTCCCCTCCCAATCTCCTCACCTTCTCCTCCTCCTGCGTCCCCTGCACTCTCCACCCAGCCCCCTTCCTCACCAACCTGCTGAAGCCCTACAGCAATCACGGAAGCAGAGGCAGAAGCAGCCAAGGACCCAGCAGGCGCACTCAGACTCTTCTTCCCTAGATCTGGCTGGCCCTCAACTCCTCCCCCTCCCTCCACTGTCCCCTCTTCTTCCCCTTCCCTTCCCTCCCCCCCACTCCTTTGCCCGCTGAAAACGTCTCCCTCCTCCTCCTCCTCAGCCTCCTCCTCCGCCTCCTCCTCCGCCTCCTCCTTCCCGTGTCTATCCTCCACGCTCCCAGTCTCCTCCGTGTAATCAGTGTTTTCCTCCTCGTGATACATACCCACTGCATCCTCCTCCTCCCCATCATACACACACTCCGCATCCTCCTCCTCCTCATAACACATACTCTCTGTCTCTGCCTCCCCATGATCCATGTACCTATCTTCCTCCTCCTCCCCCTCCTCCTCCTCCTCCTCATGGTCCACCAACTCTACCTCATAATCCTCCACCTCACCATATGCAAGCCCGTAACCATGCGCATACCCATGCGCGTACCCATGCGCATACCCACACGCACATTCATGCCTTAACCCGCCCCCTGACTCTGAATCCTCTGATGCAAGCTCCGTGTGCCACAACCCCGTGACCGCCTCCTCATGCCCCTCTGAGCACCCATCCCCACTCCCACTCCCATGCACATGCCCATGCCCATGCCCACGCCCATGCCCATGCACATGCCCATGCCCATGCCCACGCCCATGCCCATGCCCATGCCCATGCCCATCCGCATGCGCAAGATCCCACTCCTTATGCTCCTCCCCCTGCTCTTCCCTGTCAGAATCGTGCAGGCCATACGTGCCACCCATACCATCCCCACCATCCATACCATATCGCACATGTACGAGACCAGAGGAGGACCTCACGGGACCTCCAGCAGCAGGTGGGGCAACACAGGCATCATGAGCAGCATAAGCATCATCCGCATTGTGAGCATGATGAGAGGCATGTGCGCCCACCCCACCATACCGCTCGCTCCAGCCACCATGCTGCCACGTCCATCCCCCCGACACCGCATCACACTCCGCGTCTATCTCCGCCTCCCCCTCCCCCATCCCCCTCTCAGCACCACCAGCAGCAGACAGCAAGGCTGCTGGGTGTGTCCTCTGAGAGGGTAGCGCAGCGCCATGGGGTTGCGACTCCCCACTACAGCCGCTCCCATCCTCCTTGGACTCGCCCACCCTGCCCGTTCCTGCACGATCCGCACACTCACTGCTCCCATCTGCAACCCCTGCTATCCTCAATAGCATAGCCTCTATACCCGTTGCCTCTGCTGCTCGTGCTCCTGCTCCTGCTGCTCTTTCTGGCACCCTTCTTTCTGCCAATCTCAATCTGTCCGGTGCCTTTCCCCTCTCAGGTGTTTTTCCTCTCTCAGGTGTTTTTCCCCTCTCAAGTGTTTTCAGCCTCTCAGGAGTTTTCAGCCTCTCAGGTGTTTTCAGCCTCTCAGGTGTTTTTCCCCTCTCAGGTGTTTTCGGCCTCTCTCCCCCTCGTGCCCACTCAGGTGCTCTAACCCCTCCCAATCCCACTCTCTCCGGAGTTCTCGCCCTTCCAAGCCCACCTGCTTTCCTTTCAGGAGTCTTCCCCCTCTCCAACTCCTCCCCCAATACCTCCCCCACCCAGTACCGCCCCACACCGCTCTTCCACGCGTCCCACCCATCTGCTCGCCTAGCGCCTGGCGATGCCCGCATCTGCAAAGGAGAGGACGCCTGTACAGGCGATCCCACCACCTGCTCTCCTCCTGTCGTCGCAGGCAAACTCGGATTTCTCCTTAACGGGGATGCTTGCAAACCTGTTCCCATATCCCCACGTCCCTGCTCCACACCCATCAAACCCACTCCTCCAGAATCAGTCCCCATCCCTCCCATGCTGCTGCCTTCCTGCCGCTCCCTACCGCCCCCACCGCACACCTCTCCCCCTCCTCCCTGTCCCTTTCCTCTCCCCGTCTCTCTCCCTCGCCCCATCTCCCTCTCTCCTCCTCTCCCCCCTCCTTCCATCACTTCAGCAGCCGAGGGTAGTCGCCTCATCAGCACCTCATCCTGCGCGGCCAAACACGCCTCATGCCCTTCCCCCGCACCCCCCGCCGCTCCCCTGCGCCTTTCCCCACACTCCCCCCTTCCCCCGTCCCCGTCCCCCTCCCCCTGCGCTCCCCCTCCCCCGCTCCCGCCGTCCACCAGCGCCAGCAGCGCTTTCAGCTGCTCCTCCTCCGTTTGCCACGTGGCGTGTACCCCCAGAACGGACTCCACCGTGTGGAACCGACCTGCGCGCGGATTGCCCATGGACAGCGTTCGCTTGTGCAGCAGCTTCTTCCCACCAGACGCCGAGGCAGAGGCAGAGGCAGACCCAAGGGTTCCTGACCGTATTGGGGAAGAAGCGAGAGAGAGAGGGGGAGAGAAGAAAGACGCAGCAGCAGCAGTAGCGGTGCTGGTGGTAGTGGCAGCGGCGCGAGCAGCAGCAGCAGCAGCACGGAAGCGAGCAGCGGAGAAGGAAGCAGAGGTGGTGGTGAGAGAGCGAGACATGCGTGGAACAAGGCCCAGTGAACTCCTGCGCTGCTGCCCCCCACCACCACTCACACCACCGCTCACGCCACCGCTCACGCCACCTCGCCCACCCCCAGGCGGCCCCAGGTCCATCACCCCACCGCCTGCTGCACCCGCCCCACCACCACATCTATCTGCCACCTTCCCACACGCGGCCCCTCTTGCTCCCAAATCCCCCGCGGTCACTGCCCCTGCTCCCCCCCCTGCTGCCATCCCCCCTCCACCGCCCACGCCCCCGCCTGTGCGCGTCTCCGCGCCGTTCCCCCTTCGCCTCGCGCTCTCTATCCCGTGCGCCACTTCCGCCCGTGCTGCTGCAGCCGCGGCGGCCAGTCGCCCCCGCCTCCCGCAGTCCGCGGACAGGTTCGCGCGCACTCCCCCGCTTCCCCCCTCGTCCTCCGCTTCCCCGTAGTACGTCCGCTCCGAATCCCCAGTCGCTCTCTCGTCTCCCCCGTTCGTGGCCCCCACAACCTGCGCCTGGGGGGAGCTGTAGGGGGGACGTGACGGCGCGGAAGGCGAGGATAGCGCGGATGCGGAGCTCGACGCGCGGCGCAATGGGGACGGGCAGCGCGCGGAGGTGGTTGGCGGAGGTGTTTGAGCGCAGGCGTTGGCGCTACTGCGACTGCTGTTGCTGCGTCTATTGCCGGGGCCAGTGAAACCGCTGAAATGGGCGGAACTGACACTCGACGGCGCGGGCTGCGCGGAATCCCAAGCGGAAGCGGAAGGGGTGGGGCGGACGGCGGAACGGGCGCCAGGACGCGCGATAAAAAGCGAACCGGGAGAAGCGGAAGCGCGAATCTCCTCCTCCGCGCCAGAGTCGCTCCACTCGTCCTGCGCGCAGCTGCTGGCGCTGCGACAACTGCTGCTGCGCGGGATAGTCCTAAGGGACCCGCGGGTGCCTGCGCGAGCCACACCAGCAGAAGGAGCGGCGGCGGGGGAGTTTCGCGCCGATGCGAACTCGGAGTTGCGCGGAGAGATGAAGGGGAGCGGAGATTTAGGTCGGGCGGAACCAAGCAACGGGGATCGGGGGCGGGCGGACTCGGGAAGGGGAGATCGCGGACGAAGAGGCCCGGGGAGAGGAGAAACAGGGCGAGACAGGCGTGCGGAAGGGAGAGGATTGGGGGAAGGGGAGTGCAGGCGGAAGGCGGAGGGGTCTGTATGCGCAGAAGGCGAGCGGAACGCGGAGGATCCGCGCGAAAGAGGCGATTTGAGGCGGTGATCAGCGGGGCCAGGACCGGGGGACCTTGCACGCTCCTCCCAAGCGGGGCTGAACGGAGCGGAAGGAGACCCCGCGCGGGGTTCCGAGGAGGCCAATAACGGGGATTTAGGGCAAGCAATTGCGGCGCTGAGAAGAGGAGACCTGGGGCGGAAATTTGGCGGCCCTACGACCTGCTGCTGGCGTAGCGTAGAGAGGGAGCGCTGCGGGGACAGCTGCGCGGGACTGGAGTTACCCGGACTGCTGCCGCCATCGCCGCCGCGGCCGCACGAAACCACTATATTCGATCCACGTGCCACGTAATGCGCTGTGCCGTTGCTGCTGCTGCTGACGCTGTTGCTGCTCGCGCTCGTGTTGGTGCTGCAGTTGCTGCTGCTGCCAAAACTGCCGCCGCCGTAGCTGCTTCCAAAACTCATGCTGCCCAGGCTGCTTCTGCTAAAGCCGCTCCCTGTGCTACCCTGTTGCGCCTGCCCTTGCGCCTGCGTCTGTCCGTGCGCTTGCGCTTGCGCCGAGAGGTCCTTCCGCAACGCCCGCCCGTCCCGCTGGCTGCTCCAGCCCTGCGGCCGGGAGGCATCTGCGGCGGTGTATCCTCCGCCTCCGCCGCCGCCGCCGCTTGACGAAGCGCCATCCTCACCTGCGACTGTATCTTCCCTAATCCCGCCGAACCTTCTCCGCGGCAGACTTTCCAAACTTCTGGTTAAAAAATCGCCGGCCAAGGACGAGTCACGAAACCCTAGTCTCGCGTCGCCATCGTCTTCATCGCCATCATCGTCGCCTACTGCGGTAACGGCTGCCGTGGCCGCGGCGGCCGCCGCAGCAGCGGCAGCAGCGATGGATCCTCCCGATCTCGAATCGCCTGAGTCAGACGACCGCCGCCGAGAGACGACTCCGCGTCGCTCTCTGCGACGAGACACGGAACTGTCATTAGCGGGGATCGAGCTGATCGCGGCGGCGGAGCTACTAGCGGGTACAAGCTTCGAGTCGGCCTCGCTGTCGTCTCCGCACTTCAGCATCTGAACGTACCGCATACCCATCCCGAGAGGTTCCGACCCGTCTCTTGCCCCCGATCCCCCTTCTGCGCCTCCTCCTGCGCTTCCCCCTGCGCTTTTCCCTACACGGTTCGCACCAGCTCCTGAGCCTGGAGCCGCACTTCCGCGGTTATGCCGCGACGCGCCAGGCGCTCGCGATCTGGGGTTACTGACAGACGCTCTGACGGTGGTTGACGGGGACAATGATGTGGTTCGTTCCGCGGAGTCTGCGGTTCTTAAATACTCTTCCGCGTGTTGCACCACCCCCGTGCCTCCTGCCACCAACCTTGCGCTTGACCCCGCCCGAGCCCTATCCCCGTCCGCCTTCCCGCCTCCGCGCACTTTCCGCCCGCGCTGGCGGTCAGTGGAGAGGCTCCGGTTTCCACTACTGGGCTCCGCCGTCATTCCGCTTGGTTCCGCGCGAACAGAAGAATTTCCGGCGCTACTTCTGGAATCACCTTGCATCTCACACGTCAACACAGCAGCTGCGCATCTTGCGTCTCCGGTTTCCGGAGGCTCTGCGCTTTTCCCAAGATTCTGCTTCTCCGCCCTGTGCCCTTGCCTCGGTTCCCTCGGCCTCCGTCGCTGCTCGTTGTGCTGCTGCTGCTGCTGCGACTGCGTTTGACGCTGCTGCTGACCCCCTTGAGCTCCCAATTGCGGTGAGCTAGTACCGAAGACTAACGCGGGGGGGCTTACCGGCCACAGGTATGCTCCGGGGGACGGAGAGAGAAAGTGTGACGGAGATAGCGGGATCTGTGCAGACTCCATGGCGTAAAATTACTGCTCGGCGAGGAGGATGTGACTCTTCAGAGAGTCTCCGTCGCCAGTGTCGCCCTAGCGCTATGGGTATTGAAGTGCCGATGCGAGGACCAGATGACTGTTGGTGGAAGGTGGTCGTGGTCGTGCGATGCATTGTTCCAAAATTCTCTACCTAGACAACAAAGGCAAACCGCGCCGATTAGGAGTTGACCTGCTGATGAAGAACCAGACGCGGATGGCGACCACTGAACAGCAGCTGCTGCTGCTGCACCACCCCCGTTGACTACACTTCGAATGATACTTGTAAACGGAACGACGAGTTCAACCATTGCAAAATGCCTTGTTGGTTTCCTTGAAAATGCTTTTTTTTTTTCCGTACACTGCTGACTGGTTTGTCTGTCGTCGAGCCGAAATTTCTGTTGGTTCCAGCAGCGGGAATGTCTCACAATTTTGTTTCGTCTGAATCCCACTTGTTCCACTGGTACTGAGGAGAGGATGGATGGATGGATGGAAGGTGATGTGATGAGTCGACTGGAATCCTGACGGGGAAGGTGATGTGTGTCACTTGGGTCATCGTGACGACAAGCCACGACAACAACACTCTCTACACTGGTCTGGTCTGCCGTGGGCCAAGCCCTCGATTTAGTCAGCTGGGAGCTCCCTATGTCGTTTCCAACCACAAAAAGCTGCTTCATCATCGTCCACTGGCCCTTGAAAGTCCTCTTCCAACAAGGTTGGCCACTTGCAACAACCTTCAAAATGTTTGAGGGGGGGAGGTGGGGGGGGATGTGAGAGTACTTTTTTTTTAGGGGAGGATGAAGTACACGATTAACATTGTAAAACTGTGGGAGTGAGTGTGGATGGTGAGTGAAAGAACGGGATTTAATATAAAAAAAAAACGGTTTCAGACTGGAGAAATGTTTCTTTCTCCATAAACCCACTCCGATCAACAGCATGGGCACCTGTACGAAAACTTGTGCTGCTTGAATAACTGAAGACCACCAACAACCTGAAGATCCTTGTTCGGTTTGTCCTCTTCAGTTTTGCCTTGTTGAGCTTGAGGAAGTTGGAGGAAGGCACCTATGCAGCCACTGCAGAAAGGAAAACATAACTGAAGTCAGAATTCTACCTTATATGGGCACTGGTGTAGCACAGCGATTTGTGTACAGAATGAAGCAAAAGCAAACTACTTATTTTCAAGCTCGACTTAACCTCTTAACTTAGCCATTGCCTCAGTTAAAAAAAATATTTTTAATACTATAAACTATCCTAATATGTAAAATAGGATTGAAACGCATGTACCAGTATAGACTGGCTGTTTAAATTAGTCAGGTTGTCAGAATTATACTTGTATCGGGTAAGAGTATAGAGAGTGTTCCTTGAGCAGGTGGACTCGACACGTGTTCATGCCACACAGGTGCATGCGCTTTTTCGTCCACCTGGCGAACATCATCGCGACTGCATTTCGCCTTCAGTTGCTGTCGCTTCGTGACCGCTTCGGCTACTTTCCCACAGCGGATCGCCCACAAATTCCTCGTGAATTTCGATTGGAATTTCCAATATTCTCGCCCATAGCCCTTCCCCCTACTCGCCCATAGCCCTACAAGGCGAGGTTTGCGCTTCCGTCGGACCTCCTCCTCGTTTCCAAGCGAAAGAGGGCCTCCCATCCGTTTCCCTGTCAACGCGACACGCTTCGTGAATTCCAGCCCTTCTGTTAGCACTCAGTTTTCATTTTTCTACCTTCGGCATAGCCGGTCCACTTCTCTTTCAGCCGGAATCATGGAGTCTGAGACCCACCGGAGGTCCCCAGTGGCGGTAGTAACGACGCAGGCGTCTGCCCCATCCACAGCGACCGGAGGAGGAGGAACGACCAATGGATCCTCGTCCACAGCTCCCAAGTGGTGGGGCAGAGGAGAAGGCGCCGGCGGTGACTCTCACACGGGAGCCGCCAGGAGCAAGACGACCAGCAGCAGCAGCAGCGCTGCAGGCGGGAAGGCCAAGCCCGCGGCGAGCACTGGCACTAGTGCGACCGCTGCGTCGCCGTCGCCGCCGTCCGCGGTGATGTTCAGCGAGATGGGGCAGGCGTCAAAGGATCTCTTCAGCAAGGGCTTCTCCACGGCGCAAGTGGTGGCGCTTTCTGCGGTGGCGCCTGGGAGCGTGTCGCTGACGACCATGGTGACTAAGGTGCAGCAGCTCGTGATGGGGCTTGTTACCGCCACGGTTCCGCTGCCGGGGGACGCGGTGTGCCAGGTGTCCGCGAGTTCTCTTGGGCAGATCACGGTGAGATCTGCCTTCTCAGGCCTGTACGGTGCTGTAATTTGCTGTCTAGCCTGCTGGATGGCCTGTAGTACATTGTGCACGTGCATGAGTATGTGCATGTGGATGTTGCTGATAAGGTTTTTTCTTCGTCGTCTTCTTCTTGTGGCGCTACACTCCGGCCCTCCTTCTGGTGTGGTGGGTTCCCAAACGGGCGGATCTCTTATTCGCTCGCTACCAGACACTCCAATTCCTGAATAATGTTTCCCAAGTGCATATTCGTTGAAGTCCCCACTCTTGCCTCGGCTCTTCTTCCCCTCCAACCACTACCACGCCGTGCAGACGAGCGTCAAGGTCCCGGAGATGGCGCGTGGGCTTTCCGCGACAGTGGCAGCAGAGTTCCCTCCCCGCGCAGCTGCCTCCACCATCTCCCTCGGCCCGCCCGTGAACACCAGCACTGCACCGAGCCTGCCGCATGGTGTCACTCTCACGCACCGCACGCAGTACTCTGCTGCGTCGGCCGGGACCACGTTCAGCACGCAACCCGTGCTCACGAGCAGCTTGGCGCTGGGTGGTGTTGGTGGCGGGGTGTGCGTGGGCGGCGAGGTGGCGTATGATACGGCTTCGCAGAACCTGATCAAGTCGAATGCGGGTGAGAGAGATGATTCGACAGAGTATGACAGCGTCAGGATTGGTTTGGATAGTTTTACATTGGCGTGGATTATCCTCCTCCAGGCTTCTCACACAACGTACCGCATTAACTCCCTCGCTGTCCCTAGCACTAAACTCTTAGCTTCTCGCCGCCGCCGATCCTTCTGTTCCGCCGCACTCATCTCCCATTGCACTCCTGTGATCACGCAGGCATAGGCATGGCGCATGGGCGCATGTCAGCAGCCGCATACCTCGACATGCAAGTCCGGGATGTGGTGCACCTGCAGTACGCTCAGGACGTGGATGAGAAGCTGGCAGTGGGGCTGTACCTGCAGCGCGCACTCAAAGACTCCAGCAAAGACAACGTGGCGTATGCACTCAAGTACCAGGTGGACGACAAGACCCAGCTCAAGGGGAAATTCAACAGCAACGGGCTATTCCACGGCTGGCTGCAGGTGAGTGTGTGATGAGAGAGAAGGGGCAGGAGATAAGTGTGTCAGGTGAGACCTTGGTGTGTTGCTGCATGTAGAGTGGGGTAGGGAGGGCACGGCGGGGTTATGGTGCGGGTGTGGGTGGGAATCGTTGCTGTTCTCTAGCACGATAAGTTGCAGTTGTTGATGCATTACCACTGCCACTGCCATCAGCATCGTCAGCATCTGCACCACCACAGTGCACTCTCTTCACTGCCTTGTCACCTTGTAGTGCCCGTACTATGCCTTGCGGTGAATTGCCTGTGCAATGTGCTGCTGATGCAGCACACCCTGGGAGGTGGGGCGACTATGAGTGTAACAGCAGAGGTGGACACCAGCAAGGCATTCAACAACGGTGCAGCTGGGCAGCAGCAGCAGCCGCAGGGAGGGGAGCAGAGGGACAAGGGCATTGGGGCGACTAGGTTTGGGTTTAGCCTTTCCATTGCCCAGTAGCTGATACTGGCGATAGAAGCAGCCATTGAGCACACGAGTTGCTCCTTCCACCTGTTGCATCCGATGAAATTGTTATCCTTTAGGTTCCTTTGTGCATACTAGGTTGTTTCGCATACAATGTTGCGTGACAAGTTGTTTGGAATATAAATGTTAGAAACATGCATGACAGTTGGCAATATATTGGTAACGGTACATACATGTACAATGTGCTTTTGAGTTCGCACCTGTGTTCCAAACCACTTTAACACTGGTGATTTCGGAGTCCTGAATTGTTGCTGCTTACAGACTGGAAGGAAGACTGGAATAGAACAAATGGAGGGGGGAGAGAAAATGTACGCCACATTTTGAAAAACAAGAGTTACATTGTGATGTTCAGAAACTGGGGGAAGAAATGTCATGGGCATGAGCTATTGCGACGAGAAAGGGAGAAGAAAGCTCATGATTGAAAAGAAGCATGACACATGTAACAGCCCAGGAAAAGATGAACACAATGGTACACAGCACACACATGGACTGCGCCACGAACCTCGATAAGACAATCACTCCCCGTGCTGTTGCGACATCCAACACCGCATTGCGCCTGATGCACAGCTTGCCAATCTCCAGTGTCTGAAACAACGTTCACAACCAAGCAGCCGGCGCCCCTGAAACACACTGCCGTACAGGGGGAGCCTTGGCCCAGCGTCCCTCCTTTCCTCCTGGCGCAGTTGCCACCTCTCATGAAGGCAGCTTCTTCACCAGCTTATGCAGCGTCGCCACCAGGTGACGTATGAGTCAACTCAAAAAGACCCTCAGCCCAGCCTTTCCTCCTTCCTTCCTTCCGTTCTCCTAGCACACGCCACCTCTCATGAAGGCACCTTCTTCACCAGCTTGTGCAGCGTCGCCACTAGCTGCGCTGCATTCGCTGGCTTGGTCAAATACGCGTCCATGCCCGACGCCAAGCAGTGCTCCCGATCACTCGCCATCGCATGAGCCGTCAGCGCCACCACCGGCAAATGCCTCCCATCCCCCACCTCCTTCTCCCGCGCTCTAATCCACCTCGTCGCCCCGTACCCATCCATCCTTGGCATCTGGCAGTCCATTATCACCGCATCAAACGGCTCTGCTTTCCCTGCTGCCACCTGCCTCTCTCTCTCCACCACAGCTTCGGTCGCTGCCTGTCCGTCCTCCACTGCGACCACAGCCGCTCCCATCTTTTCCAGCATCATTGTCGCCAGGCGCCGCATCACCATGGTATCTTCTGCCAGCAGAACACAGTACCCGCCCAGACGGAGACTACTCAGGGGTTTCCCATTCAGCTGCCCCCGTCCCGTGGGGCTGCGGGGGGGTGGTGCGGTGCGCTGCGGTGTCGACGGAGCAGTGGGGGGGTGCGTTTTCGGCGAGGGGATTGCGAGCGAGGCGGAGGAGTTGGAGGAGGAGGAGGAGAAGGAAGACGTGGAGGGGGCTGGTGCAGCCGCGGCAGCACGGGGAGTGAGGGTGGAGGTGGAAGCGAGGGCAGCGGCAGAGGTGAGTTGCGAGGAGAGGGGGATGGAGGAGGCAGACTGGCTCTTGAACATGGAGCGAGAGGAGGAAGAGTTGACAAAGCGTAGAACAGGGGTTTCCAAGGACTTGAAATTGTCAAGGCTCGATGGCCCTCCCACACCCACTCCTGCTGCAGCCACTGCTGCTGCTGTTGCTGACGCCGCTGCTGCTGCTGAAGCTCGCAGCCGGTCTTTTTTCAGAACTGTGGCTGCTGCCGCTCCTGTCACCGGTGATGCTGCTAAGGCCGCCGCCGCTGCTGATAATGCTGTTCCTGGTGATCTTGGTGCTCCTGCTTCTGCGGGCGATTTTCGTTCCAATGCTGCTACAGACAAATCTAATGGTGGTGATGCTGCTGCTGATGGCGGTTTCGGTTTTGCTGCTGCTGCAAGTCGAGGAGTTTCAGGGGCCACATTTGCTTGTGCTGATACCCATGTTGCACTCTTCCCATCATCAAACACAGACCCTGCTGGCGTGCACTCCCCAACTGCTGACGTCCCATTCCTCTCCTCCACCCTCAAACCGCATTCCCTGTCATCGCCTCGACCCACATCCCTGGCACAGCCACTGCCGCCAGTAGCAGCAACAGCAGCAGCAGCAGGAGGGGGTGGCGTGAAAGCAGTAGCAGCAGCAGGAGAAGCAGCAGCAGCAGTTGCATGATCATCTTCCATAGCAGCCGTACCTTCCACTGCAGCACTCACTCCCTTTCTCTTCCTCCTCACCACCTTCCTTCCCGCTTTCCCCCCTTTCTCTCCCTCGCCTGTTTCCCCTGGCCCCTCTACAACCCCTGTCATCCTTGCCTTCCCTGCTTTACCTGCCTTGCCTGCTTCCCCCGCCTTCACACACTTCTTTTTCTTCACTACCCCTCCCTTCCCTACCTTGCCCTCAGACTTGCCCGTCCAGGTCACGCCCTCACCAGCTGAACCCTCCCCATCAGCCTCACCTCCTCCGCCCTCCCTGCCTTTCTTCCCACCCCCTTTGCTCCCCACTCTCTTCAAAACACCTGCACCCTTCTTGACCACTTTGCACCCACTCACTCCGCCCACCCCCTCCCCACATTCATCTCCTACTGCTGCTCTTTTCCCCACCCCCTTCCCCAATCCCTTGCCCTTTGGTTTCCCCACAGTTCTCCCCTTAACCTTCTCTACCTCCTTTCCAGCATCATCATCCTTCCCCTTCTTCCCCCCTTTCACCCCCTTCACCCTCCCTGTCAATCCCTTGCCACTAACCGCTGCTCCCTTCACCACCTTACGCACCTTCTTCCCCTTCCCTACAGTCTCAGCTGCGGCAGCAGCAGCAGCAGTCAGCTCTGGAAGCCGTTCTAAACTCACCAATCCCTCCTCACCCGCTCCTATCGCCCCACCAACCCCCCCTGCTTCCTCTGCTGCTCCCACTCGCAGCAATGGCCTCGGACTCCTCTCAAAAGACAGTCGTCTCGTCACATTATTTACACCATTACTGTCAGAGAATAGTCCTGGTATGGGATCATCATCATCAGCAGGACCAAATGCAGCAGCGGCGGCCGCAGCAGCAAGATCATCCAGTGCAGCAGCAGCAGCAGCAGCAGCAGAACCATCAACTGCACCATCAGCTGTTGCATCAACTGCGTCATTGCTGCTGCGCACATCACTCCCACTCCCACCCAAGGGACTGAAGCGCCTGCTGCTATCCTTGGCGACTGAATCATGCTCATAATAACCGCTGCTCCCCACGCACTCGGCACTGCTCATTCGCACCGTTTCCCCTTCCCCGTCTTCCCTGCCGCTGCTCCTGCCCTCCTCTCTTTCTCTTAATCTTGCCTCTCTTTCTCTAAAGCTTGCCGTTCTCTCTCTGAAACTCCTCATGGCTCTCTCCCTGAAACTCCCACCGATTTCTACTCGCTTCCTGAAGCTTCCTTCCTGTCCTTCCCCCTCCTTGAAGCTCCCCCCAACTCTTACTCTTTCCCTGAAGCTCCCTCCCACTGTTCCAACCCCCGCTCGTTCCCTGAAGCTTCCTCCACCAGTTCTCCTCTCACTGAAACTCCCTCCAATCCTGCTTCCCCCTCCCCCTCCCCCTCCCCCTACCCGTCCTCCCAGCCCTTCCCTGAACCCTGGCAGTTGCTGCCGCTGCAGCGTGCGGGGGCCACTCTGCATCAGAGCACGAGAGTCGAATCTCACTTCGTGCTCAAACTCCCGCCGCGATTCCCCCTCCATGCCACCTGCCCGACCCACCTCCAAAATTTCGGCCCCCATATCCCCGTGCCGCATCTCACCATCCTCCATCTCTCCCCTCTCTGCGTCCAGCCCATCTGCAGAACCCCTCAGTACCTTTCTCAATCCTCTCTCACCTCCTTCGATCCACGGTGCCCCCCCTTCCTCTACCTCCACTCGGCTTCTTTCCCCCCATCCTTCACTCGTCCTCGGTCTCCTCATTCCCCCCTCTGCCATGCCCACAGATTCCCTATCACCCCCTCGCGCACTGCCCATCTCTTCACCCCTTGCCGACAAACCCCCCACACTCCCCCTGCCGCTGCCAATCCTCCCACTGCCAGCACCAATGCCGCCGCTGCTGCTGCTGGGCCTGCGGGCACTGCCTGTGTTCGCAGCACCAAAGGAGCTGCTGCCGCCGCTGCTGATGCTGCTGCTGCCGGCAGTCGTCCTCACCGCTTCCTCAAAATGCCTCACAGCGTCTCGCACTGACGGCCTTACCACCTCGTTTGCTCTTTCCGCTCTCTCTCCCTCGCTGCCGCCGCCTCTCTCCTTGTTCTCCCCTCTTGCCTCCGCCCTGCCCTTAGACTGGCTGATTTCCACCATGACTTCGCTCACCCCCCGTGCTGCATCCCTTGCTGAGCCCTCTGCTCGCTGCAGCATCCCCATGCGCCCGGCAGCACCAGCAGCACCAGCATCATCATCATCATCATCATCATCATCATCATCGTCATCATCAGAATTAGCCAGATCAGCAGCACTCAAATACTTTACAGCAGGAGCTGTCACAGCAGCAGCACCACCACCACCACCACCGCCGCCGCCACCACCACCACTCACGCCAGTACCCGCTGCTACTTCTCCGGCTCTCGCACCACCCACCACACCAAACCCACCAGAACCACCACCAGCACCACCAGCACCACCAACAACACCACCACCACCACCACCACCACCACCACCACCACCACCACCACCACCACCACCACCACCACCACCACCACCACCACCACCACCACCACCACCACCACCACCACCACCACCACCACCACCACCACCACCACCACCACCACCACCACCACCACCACCACCACCACCACCACCACCACCACCACCACCACCACCACCACCACCACCACCACCACCACCACCACCACCACCACCACCACCACCACCACCACCACCACCACCACCACCACCACCACCACCACCACCACCACCACCACCACCACCACCACCACCACCACCACCACCACCACCACCACCACCACCACCACCGCCGCCGCCGGGATTCCTGGAGCCGCTTGCATTAACAGCTTCAACAGCAGCACTGACACCAGCAGCCACCATACGCACATTGAATGAGGCACTGATGCGCTGCCCCAGTGGACTCAACCCAGGAGCTGGTAGCCTCCCCAACGGCGGCCGCCCTGATAGCCCAGCGTGGGTCGCCGGGCGAAGCATGTTTCCACTGCCCTCCCTGCTCATACTCGCACTCGGCCCCAACCCCCTCGCTCTACTCTCCGGAAACCCCCCTCCACCTCCTCCTCCCACACCACCTCCTCCTCCTCCCACACCACCCCCTCCTCCTCCTGCTGCTGCTGCGGCGGCGGCAGCGGCAGCAGCAGCAGCGGCTTCGCGGGTGGCTGTGGCAGCAGCGAGGGTGGCGCCGAGCTGGGCTCTGATAGCTGCAGCACTGGACATGGTGCGAGTGAGGGAGGTGGGCGGGCAGCGTGCTGTGGAGGAAGAGAGAGCAGCAGAGGAGGATCCGTCCGAATACGGCGTATCTTCCGACCAGCTGCGCGGAGCCAGACCCATCCCCATGCCCATGCCCATACTGTTGCCGCTGCTGTTGGCAGCAGTGGTGAATGGGGTGGTGGAGGTAGCAGAGTGAGGGATCGGGGGGAGAAGGGAGAGGGGGAGGGAGGTGGGGGCAGGGAAGGCAGCTGCAATAGCAGCAGCAGCACCACCACCACCAGCAGCAGAGCCAGCACCACCGGCAGCAGCAGGGGCACCCATGCCCATACCACCAGCAGCACCAGCAGCAGAAGGGGCGGGAGGGACGGCAAGGCCAAGAGCAGCAGCAAAGTCAAGCGGAGTGGAGAGAGCAGTCATGAGGCGGCGGGCGGGCGGGGGATACCCCCCTCCAGACGGCACGGGGGCGAAATGACCCGCGCGCGCAGCAGGCAGCGGCGGAACATGCGGAGTAGAGGACAGGCGCGGGATGGGCATCAACGTGCGAGGAGGAGAGACCCGTGGCGGCGAGCGAGACGACATGGAGCTAGTCCGACGGGGGGAGGCATCCATGAGCCCACCGGACATGAGCGCTGCCACAGACGACGCCCCTCGCTGCAACCCACTCCCTCCGGTTCCTCCGGCTCCTCCGGTTCCTACGCTGCCCCCGCTGCCTCGCAGCCCGGTCCCTGCGCCTGGGGGCCAGTGGGGCCGGGGAGGGAGGTCGTGGGCGAGGTCTATGCCGCTGGCAAGCAGCATCTCCAGCTGGCCGGACCCGAAGGACGCGGAGCTGTTGCGGCGGGAGAGGGAGAGCGTGCTGCTGGTTATGCTGCTGCTGTGACTCATGTGACTGGCGTGGCTGGCGTGGCTGGTGTGGCTGGCGTGGCTGGTGGGACCCTGGTTGCTGGATGCAGAGCCTGCCAGGGAGAACGTTGATGATGCACCATGCATACCACCACTTGCAGCAGCGCCAGCACCAGCAGCAGCACCCCCACCAGCGCCACCACCACCAGTACCCGCACCAGCAGCACCTGCACTGGCTGCAGTGCCACCCATACCAGCAGCAGTAGGTGGTTGGGCGAGCGGGCCGCTGTTCGCAATGCTGTTAGTGGCAGTACTCGCTGTGCTGTGCGTGCGCTGCAGCTCCTCCCACACCGCCTCTAGTTTCTCCGCACGCGCCGCCTCCACTGCCAGGTGCACCCCCGTGCCCTGCGCCACCAGCAACTCCTGCCGCAGCACCGGAATCCCCGACCCATCCACAGCCATCCCCGCTCCCCCCAACCCATCCCCACCGTCCCCAACACCCATCCCTCCCTCAGAATCCCCCTCAGACGACCCCCGCACCATAAGCCCTAACACGCGCTGCAGCTTCCCCGGATGAAGCGGCTTCACGACGGAGAATCCGCGGAGGGTGGAGCGGAGGGAGGGGGCGGCGGCGGGAGTGAGGACCCAGGCAAAGACGACGCCACTGGGTTGGAAGGAGCGCAGCTTTGTGAGGAAGGCACGCACCTTGGGCACGTCGGGAGGCGTCTGCGCCATGCCTGGCAGCTTCTCAATCTCTAACAGCACAAGCAGCCGCTCCTCTGCATCCTCGTCTAACCCCTCCTCCTGATCCCCCCCCTGCTGCTGCTCCAGCCCTTTCTGCCAAGGTTCGTCCTCCCCTCCACCATTGGCAGTAGAACCAGCACCAGAACCGGTGGCAACAGCAGCAGCACTCCAAGCAGCCACAGACTCGACCTGATCGCACCCATCGTTTGTATCCACAAACGGGTTCGACCCCTGAGACTGCAACCTCTGCTGCTGCCCCTGCCCCTGCGCCCACGGCTGCTGCCGCTGCTGCTTGTGCCTAAGACTCGCCTTGGCCGCCCAGTCTCTAACCGCCACGAGCAGCTCCTTGGTGCTCTCTGTTCTCCCCGACCGCACGCGGTGCCGTGCCAGCCACCGCTCCACCACGGCCACGTCTACTGCGTCCTCCACACACAGCAGCACGCGCACCCCTCGCAGCTCCGGCGGCGGGGCCAGACACGCCCGCCTGGACGCCCGTGAGGGGAAGCCACGGCGTGCCGTCGGTGGTGCTGCTGCTGCTGCTGCTGCTGCTGCTGCTGCAACTCGTGGGGGCGACTGTGATGGTGCAGCGGTCGATGCGTGGGCGTGAGGCGGCGAGGCGGAGAGAGGGTCAAAGGCAGGAGTGGGATTGAGCGAGTGCGTGGGCGGGGAGGTGGGAAACGACAACGACTGCTCGTTCGGGAGAAACGGGTTTCCGGAGAGGCCGTGGGGGGAGGAGGGGAGTTGAGGGGAGGCGGGTGGGGGGCGTTGGAAGCAGAGGTGGAAGGCGAAGCGCGTGCCGGGGGAGTCCTTGGGAACCACGGCTATGAACCCGCCCATTCGCTCCACAAAGCCTTTTACTATGCTCAGCCCGATGCCCGAGCCACCGTGGCTGCACGGAGCAGGGTGGCGCGATGCACGGTTGGAAGAGGGGAGAGAGGTGGGGTTATAAGGGGAGATATGGGAAGGAAGAAGGGGGAGACAGCGGAAGGGAATTGGGGAGCTAATCAGGGGCTTTGGGTTCAACAAGAAAAGAGGGATGGAATCAAGGGAGAGGGATGGACGGGGACACAGGAAAGCATGGAATTCCCAAAGTGAAGCAGATGTTGACTCTGCAAGGCTTTCCGTGGAGATGCATGTGTTCGAACAGGGGTGTGTGTGCGACTGAGTGTGTGTGCGTGTGCGTGCGCGTGTGTGTGGTAGAACGTACGCGCGAGTGGTAGATTCGTCCTCTTGGACGAACGACTCAAACACACGTGTCCACATGGACGGGTGGATGCCTGGGTGGGGAGCAGAGAGCGAAAAAAATTACGAGAGGAGAAAAGACGGTGGAAAAGTAGCTGTGAGAGTGCGGGTCGTTGGAGGGTATGGTAAAGAGAGATGGGAGTGTGAGTACGGCCCACGTTTCAGACCTACGCACCATAATGAGGAGTTGTGCATGTACCACCAAAGATGTATACCAACAGGCATACAGCAGCAACACAACACACACACAGCACAGAGCACTGGCACAGCTGGTTACAATAGGAAACAAACCCCTTAGCTCATACAAGCCTAACACTTTTGTTTCATCCATTCGCCAGCCACACCACCCATGCACCAACCAGCCAACCCCAGCCCACACGCACCAACACCCGAGTCTTCCACTTCAAAATGCAGCACCACTTTCTCCGACCCCACCGCCCCTCCTCCCCTCTCCTCCTCCTCCGCCTCCTCCACCCCTCCCCACCCCTTCCCACCGTTCCTCTCGCTCACAGCACCCATTGACCTGCACGCAGGCACCTTGCCCTCCCCGCCCTTCCGCCACACCCCACCACCGCCTCCCACCGCGTCAAACCCAAACTCAGGCGGCGCCTCAGGCTGCGTGAATGCGCGCGGAGTGGGGATTAAATCAGCGGCAGAGCGGTAGGCGCCGAGCTGCTGAGTGTAGCCGCGGATGGTGATCCATCCCTGAGGGGTGAACTTGATAGCGTTGGACAGCAGGTTGGCGAATATCTGCCGGAATCGCGGCGCGTCGCCGATCACTTCTGTTGACAGGTCGTCTGAGAGGCATGGGGGGGAGAGGGGAGAAGGGAGAGGGAAGACGGGAGCGGGACAGGGAGTGTAAGAGGGTCGGAGCCTGAGAGCGTACTGCAGAGGAACGTTGGGTGGGGGAATGAGATGTGCAGTGCAGATGTGATTGTTTGGCGGGTGAGGTGAGAGGGGATTGAAGGGATGGCATGCACATGCAAGCAATCGGCAGCATGCGAGTCCTAGCAACAAGCCAGCCCGCCGCACCCGCACCCGTACATACCGTCGAGGTCGAGAGCAATGTCGAGGCCAGAGGAGGCGCACTGCATGGCAAAGAGGTCCACCAGGCCCTCCAGCTCCCGCGCCGGGTTGAACCGCTCCTCTGCTAGCTCCAACTTCCCCGCCTCCACCTGAAGCCATCAGGCACGGACGGGGCACGGGGCACAGGAAGACTGTTGATGAGCATGCTCATGATGCACGCACACACACGCACATACGCACGCACGCACGCACGCACACGCACGCACGCACGCATACACCCTCCCAGCCACTCGCCATGGCACTAATCAAGGCTGCGGTCGAAAATGCTGCTGCGGATACCAAGCAGCGCCATGGCGCACACGCACTTAGGCACACACGCACGCACTCATGGACACACCCGCCCCCCTCTCCCACCCACCCACCCGCCGTCGCACAGACCTTGCTGAGGTCGAGGATGTTGTTGAGGATGCCGAGCAGCGCCATGGCGCAGCGGTGGATCTGAGCGACAATGTCCAGCTGGTCCGCCGTCAGGTTGTCGTCGCACTGCAGAATGTCCATCAGCCCTATGATGCCCGCCATCGGTGTGCGCAGCTCGTGGCTGGCGGAGGGGAGAGAGGTGCGGCGGGAGAGGCGGAAAGGGGGGGAGTGGGGGGGAGCGTGGGAAACACCGAAACTGGTTGTCGTCGCACTGCAGGATGTCCATCAGCCCTATGATGCCCGCGATCGGCGTGCGCAGCTCGTGGCTACTCACAAGGGGTTGGGGGGGGGGGGGGGAGGAGGGGGTGGGAAGGAATGGAGTAGAGTGTGGGAGGAACAGAGGCTGTTCGCTGGAGAACGTCCATCCGCCCCATGATGCCCACCATTGGCGTGCGCAACATGGCTGAGGGGGTGTTGGGGTGGGGGGAACTGGGGAAAGAGGAGGGGAGTTGAGAGCCTTTGCTGTGGAGCGCTTTTGGGTTGACTCAAGAGGCATCTAGCACTGCAGGATGTCCATGAGCCAAGAGCTGGAGGGGCTTTTGAGAATTCTCAAACGTCGCACCACTGCAGGATGTCCATCAGCCAGGAGCTGGAGGGAAAAGCGGAGAGAAAGGGGAAAACGGGGGGAAGAGAGGTGGAGGAGGAGCAGAGAAATCGGGGAGGCAGGCAAGGTTACGAGGTAAAGAAAAAACAATTAAAAAACAAAAACAAAAACAAAAACGGGTAGAGGTTGTATATCCAAGTCCTTTATTCATCCTCCATGCGCCATCCCTTTCCTACCCCCTTCCACGCTCATCCTCCCATGCCCCCTCCCCCACACACCTCATATTGACCATAAACTGGCTCTTCTGCTCGGCACCCGCCCGTCCACACGCGCACCTCTCCCTCCTCTTGCCCTTCCGCTCCCCCACCGCCTGCCCAGCCCCGTCCCGCCCAGGCAAGAGCGAGAGCGAGGAGGAGCGCACAGAGAGAAGGCTGTGCAGAGAAGCCATGGAAGCAGAGGGTCTTGGACGCTGGCGTGTAGAGGACGAGGCAGAAGAGGAGGAGGAGCGTACGCAGCCCAGGAAAGCAAGGGAGATGGGTAGCGGGAGGAGGGAGCAGAGGAGGAGGGAGGAGAGGAGGAGGCATGCGAGCGCGGTGAGGGAGATAGAGAGGATGGTGATGGATGTGGCATGGGACAGGCCAGGGGGGGAGGAGGAGGATGAGGAAGGGGAGGAGGTGGGCGGTGGAGAGGAGGAGTTGAGTAAGTGAGAGACAGAGGATGGGGAGGAGGAAGAGGAGGAAGGTAGTGGCAGCAGCAGCACGGCGACGAGAGAGAGGCCTGAGGAGGCGTTGAAAGGGACGGCGTCCAGAGACATGACTCGGTCCTCCACCGCCCCTATTGCTGCTGCTTCCTGCCCCGCTCCCCCACCTTCCTGCCCCTGCTGCCCCTGCTGCCCTTCCTGTCCCCCAACCCAGTCCTTCAACACCACTGCTGCTTCATGCACTGGCGCCACCTCCTGCTGCTGCCCCTGCCCCTGCGCCTGCGCCTGCGTCTGTGCTACCCCCTGCCCTTGCTGCTGTTGCTGCTTCTGCGATTGGGTACCCCACCCCCATCGCTGTGCGAGCAGGAGGGCGGTGTTGCGGACCAGGGGATCGCTGCTGCTCGCTGCTGCCTCTGCTGCAGGTGATGCTGCTGCTGAATCAGCTGGCGCAGGGGATTCTTGCTGGTAGGAGAGGCGCGATGACGCCACGAGGTAACCGTCCTGTTATGAGGGAATAAGGGCATGACCGAATGAGGGGATGAGGGGATGAGGAGATGAAGGACCGAGGGAACGGGGGAATGCAGAGATGCAATGCGGGAACGTGGCGCGCTAATGAACTGGAAAGGCTTAAGCGCTTGGGCTTGGCATTGCCACTGCCGCATGATCAATCTCCTGACACATTACAATCACAACAGAAAATCCTCACGTTTCGCCCATCCCTCCTGTTTCTCTTCATCCCTTCCCTCGTCCACACCCATCCCATTTCCTCCTCTCTCCTCTCTTCTCCATGACTCACGCATCCCTCTCTCGCAGTACCGCCGCACGCACCTGCGACAGCAGCAGCAGCGCAGCGCCTGGGGGCAGGGGGAGGGAGGAGAGGAGGAGGGAGAGGTGGCGGAAGGGCAGCAGCGCGGAGAGCACCGCCCAGGGCTCCGCGGACGCCCCTGGAGGTTGCGCGGACGCGGACGCCTCCAAGGGGAGCAGCGAGGCGACGAGGAGAGAGGGGGAGGCGTTGGGCGCAAGTAGCCAGACGGGGGAGGGGATTGGCGGAACAGAGGTGCGGAGGGAGTGGGGGGCCAGCAGCGGGGGTAAGGCAGTGGGAGCGGGGGGTGGGGAGGTGATGGGGAGGCCGTCGTAGGGGTTGATGGGGGAGAGGAAGGCGGAGAGGGTGGTGATGGCAGTGGTGGTGCTGGCAGTGGCAGTGGCGACTGATGGGGTGAGTCCAAAGAAGAGCGATGAGGCGGAGAGGAGAGGGAGAGACGGGAGAGGCAAAGAAGATGCGTTGCTCCCAGCGGTGATATTGTCAGGTGTTCCTGTGTTGCTACCAGGCGAGTTGCCAGGCGTGTTAACAGGTGAGTTACCAGGTGAGTTACCAGGTGAATCACCAGGCGTATTGTCAGGAGGTGCTGCTACGTCAGTGGATGGTGGGAAGAGTGGGGGCGACGCACGTGTACGGTACGGAAGGCTATCAGAGGAAAATGACGAGTGCGGGGAATGGGTTAGCAGTGAGTCAGCGGTCCAGTTACGGTAGTAACCCACGAACTGAGTGGGTACAGAGCGGTTGTATGTCTGAAGCACCACGGCCGACAGTGACGGTGCTCCCAGAAACGCAGGATACATGTGCGGGACGACCTGCTCAGAGATGGGTTCGCATGGGGATGGTTTGCAGGGAAGAGATAGGCAAGGGATGTGACAGGAGCGGGGAAAGGTTAAAGGTGAGAGCTGTGAGGCACGGAGGCGACTGGTTACATTGCAGTAAGCAGAATCATAGATTCGAGAACTTGGTTGAATTCGCACTCTAGAGAAAGATCCCATGGCAAGCGAGCACTATGCTGCTTGCATCAAGCGGCAGCAGCAGTAGCAGCAGCAATGCTAAGTCGGAGGGGTTACAGGACTACACACTACCGACCAACCACAACTCGTGAGTCCACCCCACCTTGCGCATGAGCCGTGCTAGCGCCCGCGCCCGGCCCCTTCTCCCCCTCGCCACCGCCTTTCCCCCCATGTCGCGCGCAGTGGGCGCGAGCAGCACCGCCATGCCGTTCAGCGCGTTCAGCGGCGGCAGAAGCGCCGCCACTGTCGCGTTCTGCAGGGAGATTAACAGGTGCTCGCGCAAGGAGGCGTCGGGGGGGCTGGCGGGGGGGGCGGATGCGGAGGCGGAGGCGGAGTAGGAGGAGGAGGGGGAGGAAGAGGGGGAGGAGGAGGGGGGAGAGGCGCACGGAGGCGCGGAGGCGGCGGGGGAGAGGTACCAGGCGACGAGGCCGCACGCGGTGAAGGCGGTGATGAATAGCGCGAGGAAGAGCAGCACCTGACGGGGGGGGGTGCGCGGATTGGGGGGGAAAGGGGGGCGCATGGGAAGGAGTGGGGCCGAGTGGGAGGGGGAAGGGAGAAGGGGCGGGGCGGGGGGGAGGTGGGGAAGAGGGATTCACCAGAGTCAGAATGGAAAAGTAGAGAGAAAGCCATCATCAGGTGGGTAGAGGGAACGAGGGTAGCCCCAGCAATGGGTGACCGCCAGAGGAAGGTATGGTGGTGACCGGTGGGGGGCATTGTGGTGGTGGGTGGGCGAATGGAGAGGAATTGGACGTGAGGGAAGCGAGTGGCGAGCGGGTCACGCGGGTGGAGGGTGGACCCTGACGGCGCAACGATGCGGCGCACGACCAATGGATTCGCAAGACCGTTAGATTCGCGCTGCCCGACACCCGTGCGGGCCGCTCTATCTGATACCTACGTACCTATCTGCCTACTTAATCTACCTACCTCCCACTAATTCCCATGGCTTCGGTCCTTAGCTATACTACAACGCGCCATTATGACGCCAAGCGACCCACACGGCGCAACCTACCATCACGCTGACATACAGCCCCACGGGCCCTCGCATCCACCGTTTGACCCGCGTCTCCCTCCCATCACTCTCCTCTCCATTTCCCCCCCTTTCCCTCTCCTCCCCCTCCTCTTCCGCTTCCTCCGCCTCCTCGTCCATCTTCCCCCCTGCTTCCTCCAACCTCCGCCTTGCCCTCTTTCTATCGGCGCCATGCGGCGGAATCTCGCGCCGACTCCGCGCATCACCGCCGCGCCACGACTTGCAGTGCGGCGGCAACTGGCAGACGCTGCCTGAAGCGTTGCGGTCATCCCCAGGCAGAGCCGGCGAGAGAGCGGAGAAGAACCAGAGCCGGCGCCGATAGCGGGAGCAGCTGCGGCCGAACAGCAGGCAGTGCGTATCGCACTCGCTCCTGCCGTCGTCGGTATCAGGCGGCAAACCGATCGTCCGGCCGAGGCTCTCGGATTCTGAGAGCAAGCCATCGCTCCAGACATCGACGGCTGTGTATGCGTCGTCAGCTGCAGCGTCGTCTATCGTCGCCATGTCCATGACATGCGGTGATGACGACGCGATGCTCATGTGCCCAAGACGTGCGGCTTAGGGATGACGAGATATAACGGCCCAACATGCCGACCCATAAAGTCTACAATGCACCGACGAACAACAGCGACCGCAGACAATGATTGGTACTCTACAGATAATCTGCGCTTTCGCCCCGTCAGCTATACCTGTTTTGTCTAGTTCCAGTCTATGTCAAGCATACTACCTACAGGTATCGTCGATTAGGGTTTCCTTGGTCTGCCTTGATGCTGCCCTCCTCGAGATTACCAAGGCCAAACTGGTTTGGGCTTAGGTTCGGGAGGTGGTTCGAGGTGGTGTTTAGGTCTGGTTTGGTGACAGAATTTCGAGGTTTGGTGGGAGCGAATGTTGGGGCGAATGAACGACAAAAACAAAGTGGTCAAGTGGCCTTCCCATGTTACAGCCTCCCTCGAATTCGCACTTGATCGTCCTCCATCAACCCAATCAATGTACAACATTAGTAATTTGGTAATTTGAAACATGAACAAGATTCTAGAGTATAATGGGTAATAAAATTCTCAAATCACCGCAAACAACATTGTTCATGGGCCTCTAACTTTCTTCAGCCGTTACTGGGCGAAATGTCATTAAATAGATTATATACTTGTTAAATGTTTGTAAAAGCCTATAGTGCAGTGTTACACTTGTTTGGTGGTTCACCTTTTGTCTTACCCAGTTTTTGTCTCCAATATTTACATTATCTCGTCCTCCTAATGCAACACTCTCTTTATTCATCTTCCTCTTTATAGTTTCCTTCCCCCCCCAATTACTAAGGGTACATTCCGTTGTGGACACTTTCTCAAAGAAAGTGTCCGAATCACTTTTGCCCCGAGTCGCCCTCTAATGTCTCGGAACTCCATGTCCCAATCGATCGATGTACTGCGACCCACGGCGACCTCGCGAACAATTTTGTGTGAAGGAATGTGATTGGTCCGTTGTGTGAGTTGCCCACTCAACCTGCGTGTCACAACGACCTGGGCGAAAGGTCTGTGGGCGCGAAATGAGCGGGATGGTCAATAATTCCGAAGGAGCCTTGTGTGGCCAATCACGTTTCAGAGTGCGCGTAGCTACTGAAATCCGTCCCTCTATAATGATAACCTGGTACATTCATCATGGATTGACATTTGTAACTGCGTGCGATGGCTGGTGTGTGCTGACTTGGCGTGCAATTAGCCCGCGACAGTTCTGCGTTTCACGCCACCGAATGAAAAATATTTTTTGCGACAAACAAGAGCGGTCCGGAATTCGGACACCTGGCAGCATATGTTGTAACTTCATGTCCCAATCGATTCAGACACTTTCTTTGATAAAGTGTCCACAGCGGAATGCACCCTAATTTTCTTGGCCCGTCACTCTCATCTGCCCCTCCCTCGAGCACCATGTCATGCTCCACGGTTGCGGCCGTCACTGCCCCTGTCGCGGCCCCCTCGCGGCCCTCGTTGCACTCATTTCGGCCCCATCGCGCCACCTCTGTCAGCAGTCGCGCTGGCCCTTTTGCCCGTTGCGCAACCTCTGCCAGCAGTTGCGCAGGCCTCCCTGCATGTCACGCCTCATCTGCCAGAACCCACATGGAGCTACCACTGCAGCACAAGTGAGTGAAGCCCCACGACAGCAACCGCTGTCCTCCTACCGCTATAGCGGAAAGCTTGAAAGGGTGGCGGCGGTGACACTGCAGCAGACAGCCGCCGCCCTGTCTGCTGCCCTGAAGCGCCTGCCACTATCGGGGGAGGTTGAGGGGGTGGCGAGAGTGAGCTTGCCATCTCTCTCTCTCTCCCCCTCTCCCTCTCTCTCTCTCTCTCTCTCTCTCTCTCTCTCTCTCTCTCTCTCTCTCTCTCTCCTCCCCCTCCTCCTCCTCCTCCTCCTCCCCCTCCTCCTCCTCCTCCTCCTCCTCCTCCTCCTACTCCTCCTCCTCATCCTCCTCCTTTTCCTCTTTGTTTGATGCGCCTGTCCTCCTCCTACAGTTCTCTCCTGTTCGCTCCGTGTTCATCGTGTCGCCCGCTCTTGCTGAATGTGTTAACGGGAATGGAGTGATGGCCCCGCCCTCGCTTGGGCAACGCCGACAACTTGGTCGGATATACGGGAGTAGCAGCCGACTGATCACAGTGGAGAGCTGCTCGACAGGCCTCGTCGAGCTGCAGGGGACCTCTGTGGTGTTGCTGTCGACCAGGGAGCTCGACAGCTGCAACTGACTGGTCTGGGCGACGGGTGGGTCGTCGACCAGGAGGGGCAGTTCGACCGGGAGGTCGATGAAGCAATCCGTCGGCCTGTAGCTCGACCGGGAGCAGTCTGTCGACCTGCAGCTCGACCGGGAGTAGTCTGTCAGCCTGCAGTTCGACCGTGAGCAGTCTGTCGACCTGCAGTTCGACCGAGAGGTCGACGTAGCAGTTTGTCGACTTGACAAGTGAGCAGCGGTCGACGAGGGGAGCTCGGCGACAACCGCTGACTGTTCTGGTCGACGGAAGGGGTCTGTCGACCAGGGGGTAGCTCGACGGGAGTTGTGGTCGACCTGGTGCACCTGGTGGTCGACCAAAGGGACCTGGTGGTCGACCAGAGGCAGTGGTGGTCGACCGGAAGTACCTGGTGGTCGACCAGGTCGACTGGGTAACCTGCTCGACGAGTTCTGCGGAGACACGCGAACGTCGTCGAGGTCGCGATGGCGAAGGTGACTGCGGGCTGGTATCCCGGAGTCGATGTGGCTCGTCAGGCGCAGACAACAGCCGACGGATGCCCAACGAGGCAAGTCGGGCCAATCGTCTGCGCTCACCTGCGAGCGTGCGCACTGCTGTGTTCTACGAGGCAATGCTGGACAGCCGCTCTGCTGCAGCGTTGGCACGCCGTCGACCTGCTCTGTTGGCAGGTCGCCTTTCCGCAGTGCTGGCGCGGCTCCTCTACGCAACGCTGGCAGGCAGTCGACCAAGCTGTGCTGGCGGTCGACCAGGCTAGCTGCAAGGTTGCTAGGTGCCTGATGTAGTCATTGTTGTCATTGCTTGTTTAACCATTCTGTAATTCCAACTTTGCTAGTGAAACTCTTGCCAACTTCTCCTATGAATGTGCAAGTGCTAAGGAACGCAAACAAGCTACGATCACTTTTAGTAGTTCGTTCCAAACCCCGTAGTCTAGCTCACTACCGTTCTAGAGTGACTCTCCGCAGAATGTGCTCATCTTTACCGCGCCAGCCGAGCACCCGCCGCGTGTGGACCTCCGCGGTACATTTGCTGCTAAGGCACAGCTGTGTGTCAGGCAGTTACGGGGGAAAGTATATATATGTGTATATGTATATATGTGTATATATATATGTATTGTGCACAAGTGCTTGAAACTGTAGTGTAGCGTTACAACCTACGCGACATCTACTTCAAAAAAATGGCCCTGCCCTCACCCTGTAGCCAGAGCCTCAGATTCGTTTTGGCCTAGGCTGCAAAATCAGAGTCGGTACAAAACTTTCTGCTGAGAATCAGACAAATCAGCCATTTTATGTCATTTTACACTACAGATTTTATAAAATTTCCCGCTTCTTTTCAACAAATTGCTGAAAAATCAGCCTTGGTTCTAGAAAAGGTATGAAATATCAGCCTTTTTTTACCTAAATCAACATTTTATTGCTTACTTCTGAGGCTGAGAAGAAACGAGGAAAAATGAAATGACTAAGTGAAAGTTGGGTACAAAAAGCAAACCCTAGAAAACTGTACCCCATATGTGCCACCCCACTATAGCCTACAGTAGCTATGTCATATAAATCTGACACACCCCCATAGGCAAAGTGGGGGAGAACAAGGGGTCACAGGACCAGTCAAGCAAAGCAAAACAAGCTCAGGGTGGATCACAAAGTCACCACACATTCCGAGCACAAGTTCAAGGCCACAAGGCCAGTTCACATGCAGGATTACATATATATATAAGGCTAGACAAGCAAGAGCAGGAGTATATATGTATATGCATCAGTACAAACAAGGTCAAGGGGTGAGCAAGTGAGGCAAGGTGGGCACAAGACCCAGCTGAGTACAGAAGCGCTGATGATCACAAGGCGCAAGTGCCTTGGTGAAGATATCAGCAGTGTTGGCCTGAGAGGCCACGTACGCAAGCCGCAGCTGACCACGCTGCTGTAGCTCACGAGCAAGGAAGTAGCGGAGAGCAATGTCCTTCGTTCTGTGCTCCAGTCTCTGCTCTCGACACAAGGCCAGCATGGCCTTGTTGTCTACGTACAGCACTGGAGGAGAACGAGGCGGCTCTCCGAGGTCAGTCAGCAGGTAGGTGAGCCAGCGAAGCTCCTGTGCAGCCATGGCCCCGGCGTAGATCTCAGCCTCACAACTGGAGCCGAGAACAGAAGACGAGCGGGTAGCCCGCCACGAAACAGAGCCGGAACCAAGGCTGAAGGTGTAACCCTGTGACGACCGCTGCGTAGCCTGGTCGTCAGCCCAAGAAGCGTCTGCGTGCCCAGTGAGGACCACTGGACTCTGCCCTCCAAGCACAAGCCCCATGCCCGACGTACTGCACAAGTAACGCAACACCCTCTTCGCTGCAGCCATGTGCTCCGGTCTGTGTCTCCCAGGAGCAACATAGCGTGCGAGAATGCTAAGAGGGTATGCGAGGTCAGGTCGTGTGCAGGTCATCAGGTACATGAGGCAGCCAACAAGCTCTGGGTACGGGCCACTCGACTCTACGGACTCATCCGAAGGCAGAGCTGAGAGCAAGTGGCGAGTAGGCATAGGAGTGGCCTGAGGCGAGGAGTACGTGAAGCCGAAGCGCTGAAGGACCTGCTGCACCATGTGTGACTGAGTCAGGGTAATGGTGCGGCGTGCTCTGTCCCGGGTGATCTGCAAGCCAAGGTAGCTGCGCAGTTCACCCAGGTCTGTGCACGTGTGTCTCTTCTGCAGCTCGGACTTCACGTGGGCGAGTCCAGCAGTGTCAGCTGTGGCAAAGACCAAGTCGTCGACGTACACGAGGATGTAGAACGGCGGCAAAGAAGTGTCGGTGCGCAGAAACAGCGACGGGTCGGCAGTAGAGGGAGCAAACCCAAGAGCCGCAAGTGTAGTCCTCAGTGTGTCGTGCCACTCACGCGGTGCCTGGCGGAGACCGTAGACTGGCCGCCGGAGGCTCCACTGGGTGCCAGGAGGAAAAGACCCAGTGAAGCCAGGTGGGCGACACAGCCAGATCTCCTCGTGCAGGCTGCCCTGCAAGAAAGCAGTGCTGAAGTCAAGAGAGTGCAGCTCGTAGTCGCGGTGAGCAGCTATGTGCAGCAGTACCCGAAGAGTGGTCATCTTCGGGGTGGGAGAGAAGGTCTGAAAGTAGTCAACTCCCTGCCGCTGACTGAAGCCACGAGCCACGTAACGCGCCTTGAAGACAGGCGGAGAACCCGGCGGTCGCTTCACCCTGAAAATCCACATGCCACTGACGATGTTCGCCCCAGGCGGGGGAACCTCGTCAACGTAGGTGCCTGTGGACTTCCAGGAAGCCATCTCTGTGTCCATAGCTGCCTGCCACTGAGAGGAGTAGGGACCCTCTATCGCCTCCGCGTAAAAGCGCGGAGTCGGGATGTCAAGTGCATCCGGGTCTCCCTCAGGGGTAAGCAGTACAGACACGAGATGAGGTGAAGCAGCAGCCAAACACTGGAACTCCTCCTGCCTGTCCTCAAGGACGTCCGTGCCAAGGGCACACTCACCCCCGACGGACGGAGGACAGACAGACTCAGACTCAGCGACAAGACAAGCAGCGTAGTCTAGACGACAGCGAGCAGCAAAGTCGACGAGCTCAGCAACTAGGGCAGACACAGCAGTGGACGCAAAGGAAGGGTCAGTGACGACAGTAGCAAGGAGACGCGTGACAGTAGGACTGGCAGAACGAAGAGAGTCCGACTCTGGGTCGGGAAGAGCAGGAAGAGAGGACTCAGGAGGAGAAGGCAAAGGGGCACGCAGAGGAGCAGTGGACGGACGCAGAGACATCCGGTGCGTGCCAGGGACAGGAGGAGGACGCTGACGCGAACCACGACCACTAGCGCGAGCAGTACGGACAGGCGACGCAGGACGCGACGCAGGCTCACGACGCTCAGCAAGACCTCCAGTAGGACCAGTGTAGGGAGAAGGAGCGGGCAGTGGGGAGGCCGGCTGTAACTGTAACTGTGACAGGACAGGCTGTGGACTCTCTAAGGGAGGAGGAGGGCCAGTAGAAGGCGGGAGACCAAGAACCTGCTGAAGGAGCGGAACGAAGTACGGCCGAGGCCGCGCGGCGACTCCAGACACAGCAGGGACAGCACCAATACCCCAAGCGGCAGCACCAGCGCCAGCAGCAACTCCAGCTTCAGTACCTCCAGCAGCACCAGTAGCACCCCCAGCAGGCCCGCCTCCAGGACCGACAGCAGTAGCCTCAGCGTCAACACCCTCAACAGCTCCAGCTCCAGTCGTACCCGCAGGTCCAGCAGCTCCAGTACTCCCAGTACGAGCACCTCCGGGACCCGCGGCACCAGCACCCTCAGTAGCCGAAGAACCTCCAGCTCCAGCAGCACGCCTCCAGCGCCGGGCAAACCACTCGCGCAGCTCCTGTGGAGAGAGTGGCTCCCGCCGAGACGAAGCACCCGGAGAACCTCCAGGCTCAGCACCGCCAGACGCCACACAAGCAGGCCCAGCTCCCTCAGGCTCCACACCCCCAGGCCCAGCACCTCCAGGCGTAGCACCCCCAGGCTCAGCACCCCCAGGCTCAGCACCCCCAGGCTCAGCACCTCCAGTAGTAGCACCTCCAGGCTCAGCACCCCCAGGCTCAGCACCCCCAGTAGTAGCACCCTCAGGCTCAGCACCCCCAGGCGTAGCACCCACACGCTCAGCACCCCCAGACCCAGCACCCCCAGGCTCAGCACCCTCAGCAGCACCAGAGTCACCAGTAACCTCGACAGGCTCGACTGCGTCTACCTGGGACACACCTGAAGGGGCAGGACCCTGAGGGGGGAGGGGGTCTACCGGGGGGGGACCTGGCACAAGGAAGAGCGGTGGTGGGGGGAGGGACGGAGTGCGGTAGGGGAAGAGGCGGTAGTAGGGGACCGACTCGTCAAACGTGACGTCCTGGGAGGACAGAACACGGCGAGAGGTGGGGTGGTAGAACTGCCACCCTGGCGCGTCAGGGGGGAAGCCAAGGAAGACGCAAGGAGCAGCACGAGGGGACAGCTTGTCCGCAGACAAGTCGCGGACAAACGCCCGAGATCCCCAGACACGGAACGCAGACGCATCGCCAACCTTCCCCGTCCACAGCAAAGCAGGGGAGGTCTCCGGTCTGGAGACCCTAGGGTGAAGGTTGATCTGATGCGCCGCGTACCGAACCGCAAACGGCCACAGAAAATGGGGGGCAGCCGCATGCATCATGGACGTACGGGCGACGTCCATGACCATGCCAATGCGGCGCTCAGCAATCCCATTTTGCTGTGGAGAGTCCGGAAGCGTGAAGGTCTGGCGGATGCCTCGTGCTCGACAGTAGGCTCGCAGAAGGCCAGAGGAGAACTCTCCACCTCTGTCAGAGTGCAGACGCAGAACAGGAAAGTCCGAACCGAAGCTCTGCCTGAGCTGGAGACGAGCTGCGCGGATCCAGTCGATCAACACCTCAGTGACATCACCCTTGCTGCGCAAGGGGAAGACTGTGGTGTAACGCGAGTAGTCGTCAACCACCAGCAGGAAGTAGCGCTCGTGACCCTGTCCACGGACGCGGGCCGGGCCCCACACGTCCATGTGAAGCGTCTGCAGCGGGGCCTCTGTCGGAGGAAACTGGGAGGAGTGAGGGGCAGCCCGCTGCCGCCCCTCGACACAGGGGACGCAGGTAGGGCCAGGCCCCGGAGGAAGGGGAGGGAGGGACCGGGGAAGACCAGAGACAAGGACACGGGAGGCCATGCCTCGGAGACGAAGCAGGGAGGGGTGACCAAGGCGGTGGTGCCAGAGGAGAGTCTCGTGAGACAGGAGGCGACACGAACAGGGGGCAGACTCAGGACCAGACCTGGACGCTGCAGCAAACACCTGACCTGACGCAGCTACCTGACCAGACGCAGTGACTGGAGGAGACGCAGTGGTCAGGGTGTACAGGCTCGACCCCGGCCGACGGGTAAACGTGGCCAGGTGTCGGCCAGTCCGAGCGTCCGTGCAGTGGGTCACCCGCTGACTCCCAGGAGTGAACTGGTGAACCCCCGCATCCTGTAGGTCAGCACCACTCACCAAGTTCGTAGAGAACGAGGGGAGGTAAAGACCAGACAGGGTGCCAGAGGGGGCCGCCGGACACGGGAGGACAGTGGAGAAGTGAGCAAGGACAGGACCCCCAGAGGGGTCTGCCAGAGAGACCGCAACTGGCCGGCCAAGCGGCGTGAGTGTGGTGCGGTCTCGAAAGAAGGAGCGAGAAGCCCCCGAGTCAAGGGTGAAGGTGTGGGAGGCCGAGGCCGACGCAGAACCTGAGAGAGCAGACTCACCAGCACCTGAGGGAGCAGACGCACCTAGAGCAGCAGCCTCGCTAGCACCTAGAGCAGCAGCCTCACCAGTACCTAGAGCAGCAGTCTCAATGCCCGGGTCGGGCGGAAAACACCGGTAACAGTCACCCTCATCACTAATAGTCACAGCATACATGGCAGCAAGAATAGCATCAAAGTCAAGGTCAAAGACAGCCACACCCGCCCTAGACAGCTCACCCCAGCGGGGGATCTCAGTGGCCTCAGGGAACTGGTGACGCCAAGCGTCCGTCAGGCGGCCAAAGCAGCGCTGGGTGGAGTGCGCACCCCCGCACTGCTCACCCGCGCGGTCGCCGGTGCGGAGGACGTAGGTGCACGGACCAGTACCCCCACCCCTCTGGCGTGCAGCGTACCACTCACGGAGCTGCTGAGGGGAGGGGATGTCACGAGTGCGCTGCTGCTGCTGCTGCTGCTGCTGCTGCTGCTGGCGCTGACCACCACCGGAGCCGACTCTCTGCGCAGCGCCACCCCGACCAGCTCCACCTCCTCCGCCGCCTCCTCCTCCACCGCCGCCACCTCCGCTCCCACCGCCACCGCCGCCGCCGCCTCCGCCTCCACTGCCACCACCGACACCTCCACCCCCGCCACCACCCCCACCGCCACCCCCACCCCCTCCACCGCCTCCACCGCCGCCTCCACCGCCCCCGCTAGCTCCTCCAGTGCCCCTGCCCCCTTTGCCCTTGCCAGGGCGGCGTCTCCCGCTAGGGGTAGACGCCGCACCGACCGACTCAAGCCCAACGAGGTCGGCCGCAGCAGCAGAGGCAACAGAGGGCAAAAGGGGGGAGGGGGAACACCCCTCAAAGATGGGGGTGCGAGGGTCACCACGAGAGGCTCCTACAGCTACTATGCTCTTCTCTGCTGCTAGGAGGGACTTCTCGAGGAGGTCAACGGTGAGAGTGGTGGGGCAAACAGAGAGGAAGTGGTCCCTGACTACGCGAAGGGAGTCAGGGAGCCGGGTGACTATGTAGTAGAGGGTGATGTACATGGGGGGGGGTTCTTGGCGCAGAACTCTGCAGGAAGCGCAGCGCGGTAGCGAGTGTCACTAGTGCGGAGGTGCGTAATGAGGTCAGCGACTGTGGGAAAGGCAGCAAGGTCAGGGAAGAGGTACGGTAGCATGAGGCGGCTAAGTGCAGCAGTGGCAGGGGAGGAGTAGCGCGCAACTACAGCGTCGTACAAGGTCTGAGCACTCTTGTACTGGCTAAAGTGCGCACGCTCAGAGGTAGGTAGGTGGCGACGCACAGCAAGACGTGCAGCAGCATCGCGCGTGGCCCACTGGGAGCGAACAGTGGCGTCAGCATCAGCAGCGGGGGCAGGAGAGGCACCAGAAGTGAGGTCAAAGAGGGAGAGGCCGTCTGCCCTGTCGCACTGTAAGAAAAGCTGCAGGTCATCTATCCAGACGTCAAAGTCAATGGCCCGACCCTCAGCGTCAAAAGCGAGGACACTAGGGGTAGCCATGACAGCAGTAGACTAGCAGCGCAAACAGTAGGGTGAGGGCAGTGCTGTGAAAGGGGCGCTGCTCTTACCGGACAGGGCGGCTCGGGTGGCTCGGCTGTAGTGCGGCTCGGCGGCTCGGCTGCTGGGCGGCTCGGCGGCTCGGCTGCTGGGCGGCTCGGCGGCTCGGCTGCTGGGCGGCTCGGCTGCTGGGCGGCTCGGCGGCTGGGCGGCTTGGTTGCTGGGCGGCTCGGCGGGGCCGCTGAGAGGGCGGCGTCCGGGGCCGCTGGGAGGAGGCGGCGGGGCCGCTGAGAGGAGGCGGCGGGGCCGCAGGTAGGTGGCGGGGCCGCTAGTAGGTGGCGGGGCCGCATGTAGGTGGCGGGGCCGCTGGTAGATGGCGGGGCCGCACAGGCAAGTGGCGGGGCCGCGGAGGTAGGTGGCGGGGCCACACAGGTAGGTGGCGGGGCCGCGGAGGTAGGTGGCGGGGCCGCACAGTTAGGTGGCGGGGCCGCGAAGGTAGGTGGCGGGGCCGCACAGGTAGGTGGCGGGGCCGCGGAGGTAGGTGGCGGGGCCGCACAGGTAGGTGGCGGGGCCGCGAAGGTAGGTGGCGGGGCCGCACAGGTAGGTGGCGGGGCCGCGGAGGTAGGTGGCGGGGCCGCACAGTTAGGTGGCGGGGCCGCGAAGGTAGGTGGCGGGGCCGCACAGGTAGGTGGCGGGGCCGCGGAGGTAGGTGGCGGGGCCGCACAGGTAGGTGGCGGGGCCGCGAAGGTAGGTGGCGGGGCCGCGTAAGGTGGCGATGGGCGCGACGGGCGCGACGGGCGCGACGGGCCGAAAGGGCGGCGCGAAGGGCCGTAGGGGCGGCGTGACTCGGGCCGGAGCAAAACGCGCTCCGGGTAGGAAAAAAAAAAAAAAAATTCGTGGTGGTGGGCCCTAGGAATCGTTCCCACTAGGGAACCTGCTCGATACCATGAGAAGAAACGAGGAAAAATGAAATGACTAAGTGAAAGTTGGGTACAAAAAGCAAACCCTAGAAAACTGTACCCCATATGTGCCACCCCACTATAGCCTACAGTAGCTATGTCATATAAATCTGACAGAGGCCCTGCCTATAGCTGTAGTGTGGCGTTGCAACCAACACGACATATAGTTAACATTAATGGCATTGCCCTCGTTTGAGCGAAGTCTTTCACACTGTTGGATGCGCGAAATGTGTATAGCCGAGCGACGTCGGCGGCGTTGACCGAGAGACGTCTTTCTGGTTGATTAAAATTGTTGGCCGCCGTGATTCCGCATGCGTTCGGATCTCGCCTTATGCGATTTTGGCAAAAACATACCTCTGGAAACGGCATTACGTGCTCGACGGCCTGTCACATGCGTAATGTGCTCGACCTCCACACAACCGTCTATTCCGCTGACTTGTACATACCTTCGTAGGTGCCGTACATGTTAATTTGAAATGCAATGTTGGCAAGTCGTCTCTCTGCTGTATTGGCAAGTCCCCTTGCTAGGTTGCTAAATGTGTCGTCTGCATTCCATGGTATATCGTCACTGCTTTTGAAATGTATGCTTGTTTATTCTCGTTCCTTGTGAAACTCTCGTCAACTTTGCCTATGAGCATGGTAACGAACATAGACAAGCATTAGGCAACGCTACGATCGCCGCATACAACGCTTAGCCTCCTATGTTGTCCTACTCCCGTTGTCAAGTGACCATCGGCACATCCTACTCACCCAACCCAGTCCGCTACTCAGCTCACTAAACTGTTGACCCACCAATCACACCAACCCATTCTTGTCAGAATCACAGTTATTCTAAACGGGCTTGTTTGTGTAGTGGGTGAGTACGCCCACAACCCCCTCAGACAAACGTCCCTGTAACCTTTCCCTAGGATCAATTGGGGATCACTAGTGGACCTCTGATACCCCCCCGTACTAGGATGCCCGAAGTGCACTCACTAGAATTCGAACCCGAGACCTTTGCTTTGATACCGTGTATAAAACCGAAAATGATGATTGACTATCGTGGGTTGGGGCGCATAAACCTAACCCTAACTGTTGTACCCCATATGACACGCATCATTAAATGCTACAAGACTTGACAATTCTCCACAAACCGAATCTTGTCAAATTATATGACTGTGTCATAATCATATGTAGGCTTTAGTGGGGTAGCTAATGTAGGGTATAGTTTTTGTTACTAGTACCCAACTTTCTCGATAGTGCACCCATCCTTTCCCTTTACTCTCGACATGGTATTAAGAGCAACATAGGTCCTTAGGACCGTTTTGGGACTGTTTTTCAGGGCCCACCAACCGTTTTCCGCCGGTTACCGAGTTACCCCGCCCCTTGCCTACACTGCCCTGCGTCGCGAGCCCTCGCGCTCGCCTCTGCTGGCCCTCGTACAGCCCGCTAGCAGCTCGCCTGCTGCCTCGTCAGCCCCGCGCGCTAGCTGCCCTGTCAGGCCCGCGCGCCGCCCCGCAGCTCCCGCGCTGCCTTCTCCTGCCCCGCGCGCCGCTCCGCAGCACTCGCGCTGCTTTCTACGGCCGCCGACGCGGCCCCGCCCTGCCACTGTCGCGGCCCCGCCCTGCCACTGTCGCGGCCCCGCCCTGCCGCCGACACGGCCTTGCCAGGTCGCTGTCGCGGCCCAGTCCTGCCGCTGCCGCGGCCCCGACCTGCCGCTGTCGCGGCCCCGCCCTGCCGCCGACGCGGCCCCGCCTGGCCTGCGCCCTGCCCTGCACCAGCGACGCCGCCCCTGGACCCAGAGCAGCCGCTCCTGGCCCCTGGTGCAGCCGCCCCTGGACCCTCGAGCAGCCGCCCCTAGACCTAGAGCAGCCGCCCCTGGCCCCTGAAGCAGCCGCCCCTGGTGCAGCCGCCCCTGGACTCCGTGCAGCCGCCCCTGGACCCCGCGACGCCGCCCCTGGACCCGCGACGCCGCCCCTGGACCCCGTGCAGCCGCCCCTGGATCCCGAGACGCGCCTGCACTCGGTGCAGCCGCCCCTACCTCACCTTGCGCCTGCCTTCGTGCGCCTACCCTGCCGCCGCCCGCCGAGCGCCGGCCCTGCTCGCCCGACGAGCGCCTGCCCTTCCCACCACTGGTGAGCACCTGCCTTGTTCGCGCGCTGCCGCGCCATCTGCCTGCCTGCCTGCCTGCCTGCCAGCCTGCCTGGCTGCATGCCTGCCTGACTGCCTACCTGCCTGCCTGCCTGCCTGCCGTGCCTGCCCTGCCCGCGCTGCTACTGCTGCTACTGCTGCTGCTGCTTCTGCTGCTACTACTGCTACTGCTGCTACTGGCGGTGGCCAGATGCAGCTCCAGCGACGTCCGCGCGAGTCTCTCACGCCCCAGCAGCTTCGTGAGTGGTACGCTATTTGGGGTTGTGGCGGTAGCCGTCGTGGCGGTCGCCCTGGAGCTGGTCAGTCGGTAGCGTCTGGCAGTGGCCAGCTGCAGCTGTAGCGGCGTTCGCGCGAGACACTTACGCCCCAGCAGCTTCATAAGTGGTACGCTCAGAGTAGAGAGTCTTGGAGTGCCGTTCGCTGCCCGTACGTCATTCGCACAGGTGATCGGGCTGGTCAGGCTTGCGGGACGCTTGGTCACACATAGTCCCGCTGCTTCGCCCGTCTGAGCGACGCCTGGCGTACTGAGTTTGGCGACGAGGCTGAGCTCTTCACCTGGCTGGAGCTGCTTAGGCAGAGGGTAGATATCTTTGCTCTTGACTATGATGATATTCTCATTGCCATGTATGCATTGCCTACTAGTGCTGACCGTGTCTGTTACCTGTGCGTACCGCCTAACCCAGGTATAGAGGCTGCTGCTCTAGGTGCTCGTGCGTCTCCTGCTCTAGGTGCTGGTGAGGCTTCTGCTCCAGGTGCTGGTGAGTCTGCTCTCTCTGGTACTGCGCCTGCTGAGGCCTTGTACACCTTCACACTTGACTCAGGTGCTTCTTGCTCCTTCTTTCGCGACAGCACCACCCTCACGCCGCTCAATCGGCCGGTTGCAGTCTCCCTAGCAGACCCTTCTGGGGGTCCAGTCCTTGCGCACTCCTCCACGCCCCTGCCGTGTCCGGCGGTCCCGTCTGGCTCCTTGTCAGGTCTTCACCTCCCCTCGTTCTCTACGAACTTGGTGAGTGGTGCTGACCTCCAGGACCAGTGGGTTGACCAGTTCACTCCTGGAGGTCAGCGCGTGACCCACTGTACGTGCTCCCGGACGGGCCGCCACCTGGCCACGTTTACCCGTGCGCCTGGCTCGAGTCTGTACACACTGACTACTGTGTCCCCTCAGGTCGCTGCGTCTGCGTCTGCGTCAAGTCAGCTAGCGCCCCCCTGCTCGTGTCGCGCTTTGTCGCACCAGACCCTCCTTTGGCACCACCGTCTTGGTCACCCCTCGCTGCAGCGCCTTCGTAGCATGCACCGCCGTGTCCTTGTCTCTGGTCTTCCCAGGGTTCTCCCTCCTCTCCCACCCTCGCTTGCTCCTCCCTGTCTTCCCTGTGTCGAGGGGCGGCAGCGCGCCACTCCCCACTCCTCGTTTCCCCCGACGACTGCTCCCCTGCAGACCCTGCACATGGACGTGTGGGGCCCAACCCGCGTCAGTGGGCAGGACCGCGAGCGGTACTTCCTGCTGGTTGTTGACGACTACTCGCGTTACACCACGGTCTTCCCCTTGCGCACCAAGGGTGAGGTCCCTGATGTTTTGATCCCTTGGATCCGCGCTGCCCGTCTCCAGCTCCGCGAGCGGTTCGGGACGGAGTTTCCCGTCCTGCGTCTGCACTCTGACAGAGGTGGGGAGTTTTCCTCCGACCTTCTGCAGAGCTTTTGTCGTGGGGAGGGCATTCTCCAGACGTTCACGCTTCCGGCCTCTCCGTAGTAGAATGGGGTTGCTGAGCGCCGCATTGGCTTGGTCATGGAGGTCGCTCGTACCTCCATGGTCCATGCGGCTGCCCCCCATTTTCTGTGGTCGTTTGCGGTCCGCTACGCCGCGCATCAGCTCAACCTCTGGCCCCGTGTCTCCTTGCCGGAGACCTCGCCCACACTGCGGTGGACGGGGAAGGTCGGCGATGCGTCGGTGTTCCGGGTCTGGGGTTCTCGTGCCTTTGTCCGCGATACCACCGCGGACAAGCTCTCTGCCCGCGCTGTTCCCTGTGTCTTCCTTGGCTTTGTCCCTGACGCGCCTGGTTGGCAGTTTTACCACCCCACCTCGCGCCGTGTCTTCCCCTCTCAGGACGTCACGTTCGACGAGTCGGTTCCCTTTTACCGTCTCTTCCCCTACCGCACTACCCCTCTCCCCCCCCCCGCCGCTCTTCCTCGCTCCAGGTGCTCCCCAGGTAGACCCCCTCCCCGCTCCCGGTCCTGCTCCTTTAGGTGTGTCTCAAGTAGACCCTCCTCCCTTGACTGCGCCGGTTGAGGTCACTGGTGACTCAGGTCCTGCTGAGGGTGGTCCTTCTCGGGGTGCTGCTATTGGGGGTGCTGAGCCTGGGGGTGCGAGGCCTGGGGGTGCTGAGCCTGGGGGTGCGGAGCCTGGGGGTGCGGAGCCTGGAGGTGCTGCACTTGGGGGCGCTGAGGCGTCTGGTGAGCAGTCTCCCTGGAGCGGCCGTCTCCGTAGTCGTTCCGCTGGTGCCTCGCTGCTGCACTCTCGTCGTCGACTCCCTCTCTCCCCATAGCAGCTGCGTGAGTGGTACGTTGGCCGTCAGGGTCGCGCTGTTGGAGCTAGGGGCCCTGCTGCAGGAGGCGCTGGAGCTGGTGACTCGACTACTGGAGTTGTTTCTGCTGGAGGTTCTGGAGCTGCTGAGGGTGCTGGCGCTGGAAGTTCTGGTGCTGCTGGAGGTGCTGGCGTTGGTGGCGCTGGAGCTGGAGGTTCTGGAGCTACTGAGGGTGCTGGCGCTGGAGGTTCTGGAGCTGCTGCGGGTGCTGGCGCTGGAGGTTCTAGAGCTGCTACGGGTGCTGGCGCTGAGGGTTCTGAGTCTGCTGTTGCGCGGTCTCCTTGGAGTAGCCGCCTTCGTCCGCATGTGCCTCTCACCTCACAGCAGCTGCACGACTGGTACGGTCGCCGTCAGGGTCGCGCTTCTGGAGCTCGGGGCTCTGCCACTGGAGGAACTTCTACTGACGTCACTGGAGCTGGGAGTGGTGCTGGTCCCGGAGGTGCTCGTACTGGAGGTACTGGAGCTGCTGGGACTGGAGATGCTGAGCCTGAGGGTGCTACTGCTGGAGACCCTGGGTCGTGGGGTGCTGCTGCTGGAGACACTGAGGCTGGAGACCCTGGGACTGGAGGTGCCAGTTCTGGGGGTGCTACTGCTGGTGGAGCAGGTCCTGGAGGAGCTGGCGCTGAGGGTTCTGGAGCTGCTGGAGGTGCTGGAGCTGCTGGGGGCACTGGAGCTGCTGGTACTGGTGGCACTGCATAGCCGCGCCTGTTCATTGCTCCACCGTCTCCGTCGTCTCAGCCACCGCCTGACTCTGTTCTTTGCCAGGTTCTTAGTCTCCCTTCGTCTACTGGTCTTCCGTTACAGCCTGGCTCACCGCTGCCTGCTCCTTCTCCTCACACTGAGCAGACAGGGGGTCTTACTGAGCGTCGTGAGCCTGCGTCACATCCTGTCTCGCCTGTCCGTTCTGGTCGTTCCGGTCGTCGTGTTCCTCGTTCGCGTCAGCCGGCTGTCCCCGGCACCCACCTCGTAGTCCGTCGTCCTTCCTCTCCTCCGCAACGTGTTCCCCTACCGTCCCCTCCTGCGTCTTCTCTGCCTGACGGTCGAGAGCCTAAGTCTGACCGCGCTCGTGCTGCTCACCCTACTGTCACGCGTCTGCTAGCCACAGTTGTCACTGACCCGTCGTTTGAGTCTACTGCTGCGTCTGCCTTAGTCGCTGAGCTTGTTGACTTTGCTGCTGCCTATTGTCTAGACTACGCTGCTAGTCTTATTGCTGAGTCTGAGTCTGTCTGTCCTCCGTCCGTCGGGGGTGAGTGTGCTCTTGGCACGGACGTCCTTAAGGACAGGCAGGAGGACCTTGAGTGTCTTGCAGCCGCTGCGCCTCATCTCGTGTCCATGCTGCTTGCCCCTGAGGGAGACCCAGATGCTCCAGACATCCCGACCCCGCGCTCTTACGCTGAGGCGATCGCGGGTGAGTACTCCTCTCGGTGGCAGACAGCCATGGACGCAGAGATGGCATCCTGGAAGTCCACAGGCACTTACGTTGACGAGGTTCCCCCTCCTGGGGCGAACATCGTCGATGGCATGTGGATTTTCAGGGTGAAGTGGCCGCCAGGTTCTCCGCCTGTCTTCAAGGCTCGAGGTTTCAGTCAGCGATAGGGAGTTGACTTCTTCCAGACCTTCTCCCCCACCCCGAAGATGACCACTCTTTGAGTGCTGCTGTACGTTGCCGCTCAGCGTGACTACGAGCTTCACTCTCTTGACTTCAGCACAGCTTTCTTGCAGGGCAGCCTGCACGAGGAGATCTGGCTGCGCCGCCCGCGTGGCTTCACTAGGTCGTTCCCTCCTGGTACCCAGTGGAGCCTCCGGCGGCCGGTCTACGGTCTCCGCCAGGCGCCACGTGAGTGGCACGACACACTGAGGACGACACTTGCGACTCTTGGGTTTGCTCCGTCGACTGCTGACCCGTCGCTGTTTTTGCGCACCGACACTTCGCTGCCGCCGTTCTATATCCTCGTGTATGTCGACGACTTGGTCTTTGCCACTGCTGACACTAAGGCTCTCGCCCTAGTGAAATCGGAGCTGCAGAAGAGACGCACGTGCACAGACCTGGGTGAGCTGCGCAGTTACCTTGACTTGCAGATCACCCGGGACAGAGCACGCCGCACCATCACAATGACTCAGTTACACATGGTGCAGCAGGTCCTTCAGCGCTTCGGCTTCACCTGGTCCTCGGCACAGCCCACTCCTCTGGCTACAGGTTACTCGCTCTCAGCTCCACCTTCAGACGAGTCCGTAGAGCCGAGTGGTCCTTACCCAGAGCTAGTGGGCTGCCTGATGACCTGATGACCTGCACTCGTCCTGACCTTGCGTACCCTCTTGACCTTCTGACTCGCTACGTGGCTCCTGGTCGGCACCGAAAGGTGCACATGGATGCTGCTAAGAGGGTACTACGCTACTTGTGCAGTACATCGAGCATGGGGCTCGTGCTTGGAGGACGGAGCGACGTTGTCCTCACCGGGCACTCAGACGCTTCTTGGGTTGACGACCAGGCTACGCAGCGGTCGTCACAGGGTTACACGTTAAGCCTTGGCTCTGGTTCAGTTTCTTGGCGTTCTACACGCTCGTCTTCAGTTCTCAGCTCCAGTTGTGAGGCTGAGATCTACGCCACAGCCATGGCTGCACATGTGTTACGCTGGCTCACCTACCTGCTGACCGACTTGGGAGAGCGGCCTCGTTCTCCTCCAGTGCTGTACGTCGACAACAAGGCCGCCATTGCCTTGTGTCAGGAGCACAGAATGGAGCACAGAACGAAGCACATCGCTCTGCGTTACTTCTTGGTCGAGAGTTAGAGCAGCGTGGTCAGCTTCGTCTTGCTCACGTGGCCACTCGGGCCAACACTGCTGATATATTCACCAAGGCACTTCAGTCTGGTGATCATCAGCGTTTCTGCACTTTGTTATGCCTTGTGCCCACTTTTCCTCACTTGCTGTAGACTTTGCTTGTACTGTGATATGTATATACATATATACCTGCATGCTTGCTCTGCTAGGTAGAGATCACTGTACTGTTGTTGTTGCATATATACCTCTACATGTGAACTGGCCTTGTGGCTCTTTGCTTGTGCTCAGTGTGTGTGGTGACGTTGTGATCCACCCTGAGCTTGCTTTGCTTCTCTTGACTGGTCCTGTGACCCCTTGCTCTCCCCCACTTTGCCTATGGGGTTGTGTCAAATTATATGACTGTGTCATAATAATATGTAGGCTTTAGTGGGGTAGCTAATGTAGGGAATAGTTTTTGTTACTTGTACCCAACTTTCTCGATAGTGCACCCATACTTTCCCTTTACTCTCGACAAGTCTCACAGACTACAGTGCACGACATAGAATCCGGGTCTAACTACATTTGTTTGATTGAGGGAAACGTAGGGCACCACATAGTATCCGGGTCTAACTGCACTTGATTATTAGGAACCACTAATGCAAGAGGCACACGACGAGATGACCTCAAATAATTTAGGGTTAAAAAGGCGAGACAGCAATTGCAGCAGTACTGTTATTGGCTTGAACTACTGACAGGCGTACAGCACCACGTAAGGTTGTAACCTACGTGTCAGGTGTTGAAGTCGTTTTGAATGTAGCAGGCACGACAATTGTAGTTGATCTTGCTACCCAAACGCACCCACACAAGAGGTTAAAAACAAGAGCTGTACCTAGCGGACTTCAGTTTTAGAGGTAGCATGTAGTAGAGCTTCACGGTGGTGGCTGCTTCAGCGTGTTGTCGGGTTGTATAGTATGCTGAATCTTCCGATCACTGTATGTTGTGTATGGTTGTGTGTGTCAGTGCGAACCGCGATTTGGCGACGTGGCGCCTTTGTTGATTCCTCCTCCGCGGAACTGCGAACAGCTTGCTGGTGTGTGGTGTGGTGTCTCCCGCCACAACGTTTCAACCGAATCGAACCGACCTACAAGAGGAGACACAGCTGCTGCCTGACATCAGTGCCATCAACTCACCGCGCTGCGTTCCTCTCAACCATCAAAATCTTTTTTCTCTACCAACCAAACGACAGGCTGTGTCCCATGCCACCCTGCCAGAAAATCTTGAGCACCAGCTCTCATTGTACTGTACTGAACCTCGAGATGTTCTCCCAAGAGCTGAAACAGCACTCAGCTGGGCGCTGCTTTTCAAGTGAAAAAACATTTGTATTGGAATGAGAGGCTGAATGATGTCCACATTCTGTAGAAGGGACATTCCGAAAATTTTCATCCGAACAAGCCCATCACTCTTCCCCTCTTCCCCTCTTCCAATACCATCCATTCCATCAGCACGCCCAGGTGCCACTCACTAGGATGATAATCGTGTACTGCAGTAGCTTATCATCCACGATTATTATCAATAATCATGCTTTTGTGTCCACTGAACCTCGGCCGAACGAGTTGACCATCCCATTGGGAGCTGAGTGAGCGCCAGACGGGCTGCTTATCTCGTCGTGTTGGTGCACACACTCCAACCCCCTTCATTCCATAAGCCACGTTGTTGCTAGCTTGCCTGAACTTGCACTCTTCGCATTCACCTTCACCTGCCATGGGAACTCCCAACCCGTCGATCGCGCAAAAGTCGGGAGTCAGATGCCGCCTCTCAAGACCGTCGCTAAGCAAGACGACCGAACCGAGCTCCGGAGTCCTTCAAAGACGCAGTTTATCCCATTCATTCAGACTCCGCGTGTCGCGTCCAGCCATGGCTGTGCTCCTCGTCGTCTTCCTGACCGTTCTCAGCCATCTCACGGCCGTCAGCGCAATGGTTCGTCGTCTCCTCGTCGCCCTATCTGCCCCCTCACATGCACGTCGTTCCCTTGCTCGTTTATCGTCTTCATTAAGTCCCCGCCTTGCGCAATGCCGAACTTTTCCTGCGGAATACGTTTCGCGTCCGCGCTATTCCTATTGTAGCCAACCCCCTGGCGGTCTGCGACAGCGAATCCCTCTGCTCAGTGGTAAAAAACGAGGGAATGCCGTATGAGCAGGGGAAGTGAGTGAGGGGATGAGGTAGTAAACTCGCATCTGCGACTGCATTGAAGGTAAGAACATGTGAGGTCTGATGGAGAGAATAAGAACCCGGCCAAATGTTAGCGTATTTTTTTAGAAAATCTCAAAAGTGACTCCAAATAGACGTATGCTGCCCCCCCAATTGATGCTCTGCATTTCCCTTTTCCTCACGTTCTAATCTCCTTTTCCTTGCTGCGTCGGATTCTCCTTCGCCGGGCATGCGTGTTTGCCGGGCTGTGCAGGGCATTGGAGGGGGTTTCGCGAGCAGCAAGAAGCGGCCACTAAAGGGCTCCGTAAGCAATTTTTCTTAAACCCCACCTCTCACGCGACGGCATCGTGATTTTTGTTTGGAAACTCAAAAGTGCCTCGGCGCGCTGATGCTTCTACGTCATCCTGCCGCGCCGCGCTGTGCCGTGCCGAACCGCGCCATAAAAGTCGTGCAACGCGGGGCCAATTTGCGCGTTTCCTCTCCCATGCGCGGTCCCTCGTGCTGCAGCCGCCGCCGCAGCGCCACAGCAGCAAATTGTCATGGGAGAAAGTTTTACACTACGCAGAAATCGCTGCGACGCGCCTCGTCCGACTGCTCATTCTCGCCCCCCGCTTGTCCCTCTCTCCTCGCACTTTTCACCGCCATACCCCACGTTTCCTATTAAACCCCTCTCGATTACTTTTCTGACAACTTTTGAGACGGCGCTACTCTCCCTTCACCTGTCCCCTTTCCCTTTCCCTTTTCACCGCTTCGCCTTTCCCGTCCCCCGTCGGCGGCCTCCCCCGACCCTTCCGGTCCCCTCCCGCGCGCGCGCGTGTTCAGGTGGCGGCGTTCCCCGCGTACGGCGACCGCGACGCGACGCCGCCCCTGCAGCAGCCGCCCCTGGAGCAGCCGCCACTGCAGCAGCCGCCCCTGGAGCAGCCGCCACTGCAGCAGCCGCCCCTGGAGCAGCCGCCCCTGCAGCAGCCGCCCCTGGAGCAGCCGCCCCTGCAGCAGCCGCCCCTGGAGCAGCCGCCCCTGCAGCAGCCACCCCTGCAGCAGCCGCCCCTGGAGCAGCCTCCCCTGCAGCAGCCACCCCTGGAACAGCCACTCCTGAAGCAGCCGCCCCTGGAGCAGCCGCCCCTGCAGCAGCCGCCCCTGGAGCAGCCGCCACTGCAGCAGCCGCCCCTGGAGCAGCCACCCCTGCAGCAGCCGCCCCTGGAGCAGCCGCCCCTGCAGCAGCCGCCCCTGGAGCAGCCGCCACTGCAGCAGCCGCCCCTGGAGCAGCCGCCACTGCAGCAGCCGCCCCTGGAGCAGCCGCCACTGCAGCAGCCGCCCCTGGAGCAGCCACCCCTGCAGCAGCCGCCCCTGCAGCAGCCGCCCCTGTAGCAGCCGCCCCTGACGCAGCCGCCCCAGGAGCAGCCGCCACTGCGGCAGCCGCCCCTGGAGCAGCCACCCCTGCAGTAGCCGCCCCTGGAGCAGCCGCCCTTGCAGCAGCCGCCCCTGGAGCAGCCGCCCCTGCAGCAGCCGCCCCTGGAGCAGCCGCCCCTGCAGCAGCCGCCCCTGGAGCAGCCACCCCTGCAGGAGCCGCCCCTGGAGCAGCCGCCACTGCAGCAGCCGCCCCTGGAGCAGCCGCCCCTGCAGCAGCCGCCCCTGGAGCAGCCGCCCCTGCAGCAGCCGCCCCTCGAGCAGCCGCCCCTGGAGCAGCCGCCCCTACAACTGCCGCCCCTGGAGCAGCCGCCCCTGCAGCTGCCGCGGAGCCCTCGCCCTACAGTGGTAGCGGCCTCGCCGTTGCCGCCGTCGTACGCCTGCCCTTCTCGCCACTGGTGAGCACTGCCCTGCCCGTACTGCTGTTACTGCTGCTCTTGCTGCTACTGCTCTTTCTACTGCTACTGCTGCTCCTGGCGTGGCCAGATGCAGCTCCAGCGTCATCCGCGTGAGTCCCTCACCCCCCAACAGCTTCGTGAGTGGTACGCTAGTTGGGGTTATAGGGGTGGCCGTAGTGGGAGTCGTCGTGGAGTGAGTAGTTCGGCAGCTGCTTGTAGTGGCCAGGTGCAGCTGCAGCGTCGTCCGTGCGCGGTCCTTTCGCCCCAGCAGCTTCGTGAGTGGTACGCTCAGCGTGACGGGTCACGGGGTACTGCTCGCTGTCCGTACGTCATTCGCACTGGTGCTCGGACTGGTCAGCCTTGCGGGACGTTTGGTCACGCAGAGTCCCGCTGCTTCGCCCGTCTGAGCGACGCCTGGCGTACGGAGTTTGGCGACGCGGCTGAGCTCCCCGACTGGGTGGAGCTGCTTAGGCTGCGGGTAGATGTCTATACTCTTGACTATGATGCTATCCTCACTGCCATGTATGCATTGCCTACTAGTGATGAGGGTGACTGTTACCTGTGTGTTCCGCCTGACCCGGGCATTGAGGCTGCTGCTCTAGGTGCTGGTGAGGCTGCTGCTCTAGGTGCTAGTGCGTCTGCTGCCCCAGGTGCTGGTGAGTCTGCTCTCTCAGGTACCACGTCGGCTCAGGCCTTACACACCTTCACCCTTGACTCGGGTGCTTCCCGCTCCTTCTTTCGAGACCGCACCACGCTTACGCCGCTTAGTCGGCCGGTTGCGGTCTCCCTGGCGGACCCCTCTGGGGGTCCTGTCCTTGCTAGCTTCTCCACTGTCTTACCGTGTCCGGCAGCCCCCTCTGGCACCCTGTCAGGTCTCTACCTCCCCTCGTTCTCTACGAACTTGGTGAGTGGTGCTGATCAACAGGATCGGGGGGTTGACCAGTTCACTCCTGCGAGTCAGCGGGTGACCCACTGTACGTGTGCTCGGACGGGCCGACACTTGGCCACGTTTACCCGTCGGACGGGGTCGAGCCTGTACACACTGACTACTGAGTCTCCTCCGGTTGCTGCGTCTGGTCAGGTAGCTGCGTCGAGTCAGGTGTTTGCTGCAGCGTCCAGGTCTGGTCCTGAGTCTGCTCCCTGCTCATGTCGTCTCCTGTCCCACTAGACTCTCCTTTGGCACCACCGCCTTGGTCACCCCTCCCTGCCTCGTCTCCGAGGCATGGCCTCCCGTGTCCTTGTCTCTGGTCTCCCCCGGTCCCTCCCTCCCCTCCCTCCGGGGCCTGCCCCTACCTGCGTTCCCTGCGTCGAGGGGCGGCAGCGCGCCGCCCCTCACTCCTCCGAGTTTCCTCCGACAGAGGCTCCCCTGCAGACTCTTCACATGGACGTGTGGGGCCCCGCCCGCGTCCGTGGCCAGGGTCACGAGCGTTACTTCCTGTTGGTGGTTGACGACTACTCGCGTTACACCACGGTGTTCCCCTTGCGCAGCAAGGGTGACGCCACTGAGGTGTTGATCGACTGGATCCGCGCGGCTCGTCTCCAGCTCAGAGAGAGTTTCGGCTCGGACTTTCCAGTTCTGCGTCTGCACTCTGACAGAGGCGGGGAGTTTTCCTCTGCCCGTCTGGGAGCCTTCTGTCGTGCACGGGGCATCCGCCAGACGTTCACGCTTCCGGCCTCTCCACAGCAAAATGGGATTGCTGAGCGCCGCATTGGCATGGTCATGGACGTCGCTCGTACGTCCATGATCCATGCGGCTGCTCCCCATTTTCTGTGGCCGTTTGCGGTTCAGTACGCAGCGCATCAGCTCAACCTTCAGCCCCGGGTCTCCTTGCCAGAGACCTCCCCCACCTTGCGGTGGACGGGGAAGGTTGGCGATGTGTCTGCGTTTCGGGTCTGGGGATCTCGGGCGTTTGTCCGCGACTTGTCTGCGGACAAGCTGTCCCCCCGTGCTGTTCCCTGCGTCTTCCTTGGCTTCCCCCCTGACGCGCCTGGTTGGCAGTTTTACCACCCCACCTCGCGCCGTGTTCTGTCCTCCCAGGACGTCACCTTTGACGAGTCGGTGCCTTACTACCGTCTCTTCCCCTACCGCACTGCGCCCCTCCCCCCGCCGCCGCTCTTCCTAGCGCCAGGTCCTCCCCCGGTAGACCCTCTCCCCCCTCAGGGTCCTGCCCCGTCAGGTGTGTCCCAGGTAGACGCAGTCGAGCCTGTCGAGGTAGCTGTTGACTCTGGTGCTGCTAGGGGCGCTGAGCCTGCGGGTGCCGGGTCTGGGGGTGCTGAGCCTGGGGGTGCGGAGCCTGGGGGTGCTGAGTCTAGGGGTACTGAGCCTGGGGGTGCTGAGTCTGGGGGTGCTGAGCCTTGGGGTTTGGAGCCTGGGGGTGCGGAGCCTGGGGGTGCTGGGTCTGCTCGTGTGGCCTCTGGCGGTGCTTCGTCGCGGCGGGAGCTACTCTCTCCGCAGGAGTTGCGCGAGTGGTTTGCCCGGCGCTGGAGCCGTGCTGCTGGAGCTGGAGGTACTACTGTTGCTGCTGGTCCTGGAGGTGCTCGTACTGGCGGTACTGGAGCTGCTGGGACTGGGGGTGCTGCTGGGGCTGCTGGCGTTAGTCCTGCTGGAGGTACTACTGGAGCTGCTGGCGGTACTGGACCTGACGGTCCTGCTGGAGTTGGTGTTGCTGAAGCTGCTGGTGCTGCTGGAGCTGGAGCTGCTGGGGGTGTTGGCGCTAGTGGTTCTGCTGGCGCTGGTGCTTCTGAGGGTGCTGGAGTTGGCGCTGTTGGAGCTGGAGGTGCTGCTGGCGCTGGTGCTGCCGCTGGGGGTACTGGTGCTGTCCCTGCTGGTTCTGGAGGCGCTGCGCGGCCGAGGCCGTACTTCATTCCGCTCCTTGAGCAGGTTCTTGGTCTCCCGCCCTCTACTGGTCCTGCTCCTCCCTTAGAGTGTCCACAGCCTGTCCAGTCGCGGTCACAGTTACAGCCCGCCTCCCCCCTACCTGCTCCTTCTCCCTACACTGGTCCTACTGGAGGTCTTGCTGAGCGTCGTGAGCCTGCGTCTCGTCCTGCGTCGCCTGTTCGTGCTGCTCGCACTAGTGGTCGTGCTCCGCGTCCGCGTCCTCCTGCGGTCCCAGGCACACACCAGATGGCACTGCGTCCTTCCACTGCTCCTCTGCGTGTCCCGTTGCCGTCTCCTCCAGAGTCCTCTCTTCCTGTTCTTGCTGACCCGGAGTCTAACTCTCTTCGTGCTGCCAGTCCTACTGTCACTCGTCTCCTGGCCACTGTTGTCACTGACCCTTCCTTTGAGTCCACTGCTGCGTCTGCCTTAGTTGCTGAGCTTGTCGACTTTGCTGCTCGCTGTCGTCTAGACTACGCCGCTAGTCTCGTTGCTGAGTCTGAGTCTGTCTGTCCTCCGTCCGTCGGGGGTGAGTGTGCTCTTAGCACGGACGTCCTTGAGGACAGGCAGGAGGAGTTCCAGTGTTTTGCTGCTGCTTTGCCTCATCTCGTGTCCACGCTGATTGCCCCTGAGGGAGACCCGGATGCACCAGACATCCCGACTCCTCGATCGTACGCTGAGGCGATCGAGGGTCCCTACTCCTCACAGTGGCAGTCAGCCATGGACGCAGAGATGGCTTCCTGGAAGTCCACAGGCACCTACGTCGACGAGGTTCCCCCACCTGGGGCGAACATCGTCAGTGGCATGTGGATTTTCAGGGTGAAGCGGCCGCCGGGTTCTCCGCCTGTCTTCAAGGCGCGTTACGTCGCTCGAGGCTTCAGTCAGCGGCAGGGAGTTGACTACTTTCAGACCTTCTCTCCCACCCCGAAGATGACCACTCTTCGGGTGCTGCTGCACATAGCCGCTCAGCGCGACTACGAGCTTCACTCTCTTGATTTCAGCACAGCTTTCCTGCAGGGCAGCCTGCACGAGGAGATATGGCTGCGCCGCCCACCTGGCTTCATTGGGTCGTTTCCTCCTGGTACCCAGTGGAGCCTCCGGCGGCCAGTCTACGGTCTCCGCCAGGCGCCCCGTGAGTGGCACGACACACTGAGGACTACACTTGCGGCTCTTGGGTTTGCTCCGTCTACTGCCGACCCGTCGCTGTTTCTGCGCACCGACACCTCTTTACCGCCGTTCTACATCCTCGTGTACGTCGACGACTTGGTCTTTGCCACTGCTGACACTTCTGGACTTGCCCACGTGAAGTCCGAGCTGCAGAAGAGACACACATGCACAGACCTGGGTGAACTGCGCAACTACCTTGGCTTGCAGATCACCCGGGACAGAGCACAGCGCACCATTACCCTGACTCAGTCACACATGGTGCAGCAGGTCCTTCAGCGCTTCGACTTCACGTACTCCTCGCCTCAGGCCACTCCTCTGTCTACTTGCCACTCGCTCTCAGCTCTGCCTTCGGATGAGTCCGTAGAGCCGAGTGGCCCGTACCCAGAGCTTGTTGGCTGCCTCATGTACCTGATGACCTGCACACGACCTGACCTAGCATACCCTCTTAGCATCTTGGCACGCTATGTTGCTCCTGGGAGACACCGACCAGAGCACATGGCTGCAGCGAAGAGGGTGTTGCGCTACTTGTGCAGTACGTCGGGCATGGGGCTAGTGCTTGGAGGGCGACGTCCAGTGGTCCTCACAGGTCACGCAGACGCTTCTTGGGCTGACGACCAGGCTACGCAGCGGTCGTCACAGGGTTACACCTTCAGCCTTGGCTCCGGCTCTGTTTCGTGGCGGTCTACCCGCTCGTCTTCTGTTCTCGGCTCCAGCTGTGAGGCTGAGATCTACGCGGGGGCCATGGCTGCACAGGAGCTACGCTGGCTCACCTACCTGCTGACTGACCTAGGAGAGCCGCCTCGTTCTCCTCCAGTTCTGTACGTAGACAACAAGGCCATGCTGGCCTTGTGTCGGGAGCACAGACTGGAGCACAAAACGAAGCACATTGCTCTTCGCTACTTCCTTGCTCGTGAGCTGCAGCAGCGTGGTCGGCTGCGCCTTGCTTACGTGGCCTCTGAGGCCAACACTGCTGATATCTTTACCAAGGCACTTCCGCCTTGTGATCATCAGCGCTTCTGTACGATGCTAGGTCTTGTGCCTACTTGGCCTCACTTGCTCACTTCTTGACCTTGCTTGTACTGTGATCTTTCTATACCTGCACTTGCTTGTTTACCTTTATATATGATCTTGCATGTGAACTGGCCTTGTGGCCTTGCTCTTGTGCTCGGACTGTGTGGTGACGTTGTGATCCACCCTGAGCTTGCTTTGCTTTGCTTGACTGGTCTTGTGACCTCTTGTTCTCCCCCACTTTGCCTATGGGGGTGTGTCAAACTCATATGCTATAGTCTGTGTAGGCTGTAGTGGGGTAGACAATATGGGGTACAACACTTTTAGGTTTTCCTACTTGTACCCACCTGCTTGCTAGTTCATTCATTCCTCGTTCTCTCACACTCTTCCCCCTCGACACCCCACACGGACAAATCTTTCCGAAATGTCCCGCTCCTTATTTGGTGCGCTGTTAGATCTAGACTAATTAGGTACACAGGAGATTACGGGCGGATACTACGATTTACGAGTAGCGCTAACACCCCCGCAGCATGAAGCGCCTTAGCGAGGAGAAACAGAAGCGGATCATGCAGCGAATTGCGGAGGGGCGTAGTTACCGCCAAATCGCGCAGGAGTTGGGAGTTTCAAAGTCTGCAGTTCATGACGAGCTCCTCCGCCACCTCGGTCCGAAAACGTTCGACGAGCTAGTGTCGTCCCCGGCGAAACCTGGTCGGCCGCGCAAGTTACCAGAGCAAATCGCGAGGATAGTTATAAGGTCGATAGTGTCTGGTGAATCGAAATCCGCCGAGGCGGCAGCGGGAATGATCTCCTCATCGCATGGCATCAGTGTCACGGGCGCCACCGTGCGAAACACTCTCAAGCGGCACCGAGTTAGGGCGGTAGAAAAGCCGTCGAAGCCAAGATTATCGGCCAAAAATGTTAAGGACCGCAGGCAGTGGGCCAAGGACCATCAGCACTGGACGATCGACGACTGGAAACGTGTGGTGTGGAGCGACGAAACGAAGATCTGCCGGTTTAGTAGCGACGGCCGTAGTTGGGCCTGGATTAGGGAGGACTGTCACACGGAGCCGCACCATGTGAAACAGACCGTCAAACATGGCGGCGGCTCCATCATGATTTGGGGGTGCATGACATACAACGGCGCGGGTTTCATGTGCAAGATAGAGGGAAGAATGAACGGCGAGTTGTACCGTTCAATCCTGCAGGACGAGCTACAGCAGACTATTGAGCATTACGAGTTTGATCCCGAGACCGTTGTGTTCCAGCATGACAATGACCCGAAGCATACATGCAAGATGGTCAAAACTTACCTTGCCGAGCAGCCATACTCTGTGCTTCCATGGCCAGCATCTAGTCCGGACCTCAACCCCATAGAACATCTGTGGGTTTACTTGAAGAAGCAGCTGCTTGCTTACCCCCACCCCCCTGCAGGCATTCTCGAGCTATGGGACAGAGTACAAGTGGAATGGGAGAAAATCCTTGCGGCTTGGTGCAGTGAGCTGATCGACAGCATGCCTAGGCGTGTGCGGGCTGTGCTCAAGGCCAAGGGTCGCTGGACCAAGTACTAGATTCTGCTTGCTTTGCATGTGTGACTGTAATTGTAAAAAACTGTCCTTATGCTAGTATTTGCCTAACTCTATATTCGCTGCTTGTTTAACCGAGTTTATGGCCAACATGCAGCGTGTTTAGATGTACAACCCTTCAGGCTTTAACCTCATGTGGTCCAGTTACAGAGGCTTAATCACCATGGCCACTAATGCCCGTTCATGTCTTGAAACATGAACATATGGACAATAATTTCGTTCAGTGTAGGTATGGAGTCTATTATGGTGAGTTTTGGCTTCAAGTTTCCGGAAGTATGAACAATGACCCGTTTGTGGCGAAAGTGTTGATCATGTTGCCAGGGTTGATTTCAACCTATCAGAAACTCCCCATTGGAACTAGAATCTGTGGGTCGCGAGGGTGTGGAAGTCCCAAACCGGGTTACCTGGTTTTGGGCGATTTCTACTTCAAGAATCTTGAACTTGAACTCTTACCATTCTAGACTCGGGTTTTAAAGGTTAGTGGTACAAGGAATACGTATTACCCCTGATATAAGCGCACCTGCGCTTATAATAAAACAGTGTTTTTTTGGGGGGTGCGCTTATAATTGAGTAAAAATTATAAGCGCATGCGCTTATAATATAACAAATACAAATACATATTTCAATGCACCAAATTGTACATCTCATCCTTCAGATTTCAATCGAATCGAAATTGTAGAAAGTCACATGTCAAAATCGCGCGCGGGCGATTCTTCGCGAGCGCCCAGAGGCAAAATACAGTGTAACACCTCACTTTGAGGGCGTGCCAGCTCGTGCTGACTGGACGCGCAGGATGTGAGAGGCCTTCGAAAGTCAATATAAGCGAAAATGGGTTGTGGCCTCGCTGCAAAACTGAGATTCGTTACCGTTTTAATGAAGAATTATAAATAAAATTACACATGCGCTTATAATATATCAGGGTTTTATAAGGGGTGCGCTTATAATTGAGGATCGGCCATAAGCGCATTGCTCCAGATACAAGCGCATGCGCTTTTAATAGGCCTGCGCTTATATCCGGGGCCATACGGTAACTAGCAAATCTATTTAGTCATGTACTCTGAGTGTCAGATTTATATGACATAGCTACTGTAGGCTATAGTGGGGTGGCACATATGGGGTACAGTTTTCTAGGGTTTGCTTTTTGTACCCAACTTTCACTTAGTCATTTCATTCCTCGTTTCTTCTCATGGTATCAGAGCAGGTTCCCTAGTGGGAACGATTCCTAGGGCCCACCACCACGAAATTATTTTTTTTCCTGCCCGGAGCGCGTTTTGCTCCGGCCCGAGTCGCGCCGCCCCTACGGCCCTTCGCGCCGCCCTTTCGGCCCGTCGCGCCCGTCGCGCCCATCGCCACCTTACGCGGCCCCGCCACCTACCTTCGCGGCCCCGCCACCTACCTGTGCGGCCCCGCCACCTACCTCCGCGGCCCCGCCACCTACCTGTGCGGCCCCGCCACCTACCTTCGCAGCCCCGCCACCTAACTGTGCGGCCCCGCCACCTACCTCCGCGGCCCCGCCACCTACCTGTGCGGCCCCGCCACCTACCTTCGCGGCCCCGCCACCTACCTGTGCGGCCCCGCCACCTACCTCCGCGGCCCCGCCACCTACCTGTGCGGCCCCGCCACCTACCTTCGCGGCCCCGCCACCTAACTGTGCGGCCCCGCCACCTACCTCCGCGGCCCCGCCACTTGCCTGTGCGGCCCCGCCATCTACCAGCGGCCCCGCCACCTACATGCGGCCCCGCCACCTACTAGCGGCCCCGCCACCTACCTGCGGCCCCGCCGCCTCCTCTCAGCGGCCCCGCCGCCTCCTCCCAGCGGCCCCGGACGCCGCCCTCTCAGCGGCCCCGCCGAGCCGCCCAGCAACCAAGCCGCCCAGCCGCCGAGCCGCCCAGCAGCCGAGCCGCCCAGCAGCCGGGCCGCCCAGCAGCCGAGCCGCCCAGCAGCCGAGCCGCCCAGCAGCCGAGCCGCCGAGCCGCCCAGCAGCCGAGCCGCCGAGCCGCACTACAGCCGAGCCACCCGAGCCGCCCTGTCCGGTAAGAGCAGCGCCCCTTTCAGAGCACTGCCCTCACCCTACAATTTGCGCTGCTAGTCTACTGCTGTCATGGCTACCCCTAGTGTCCTCGCTTTTGACGCTGAGGGTCGGGCCATTGACTTTGACGTCTGGATAGATGACCTGCAGCTTTTCTTACAGTGCGACAGGGCAGACGGCCTCTCCCTCTTTGACCTCACTTCTGGTGCCTCTCCTGCCCCCGCTGCTGATGCTGACGCCACTGTTTGCTCCCAGTGGGCCACGCGCGATGCTGCTGCACGTCTTGCTGTGCGTCGCCACCTACCTACCTCTGAGCGTGCGCACTTTAGCCAGTACAAGAGTGCTCAGACCTTGTACGACGCTGTAGTTGCGCGCTACTCCTCCCCTGCCACTGCTGCACTTAGCCGCCTCATGCTACCGTACCTCTTCCCTGACCTTGCTGCCTTTCCCACAGTCGCTGACCTCATTACGCACCTCCGCACTAGTGACACTCGCTACCGCGCTGCGCTTCCTGCAGAGTTCTGCGCCAAGAACCCCCCCCCATGTACATCACCCTCTACTACATAGTCACCCGGCTCCCTGACTCCCTTCGCGTAGTCAGGGACCACTTCCTCTCTGTTTGCCCCACCACTCTCACCGTTGACCTCCTCGAGAAGTCCCTCCTAGCAGCAGAGAAGAGCATAGTAGCTGTAGGAGCCTCTCGTGGTGACCCTCGCACCCCCATCTTTGAGGGGTGTTCCCCCTCCCCCCTTTTGCCCTCTGTTGCCTCTGCTGCTGCGGCCGACCTCGTTGGGCTTGAGTCGGTCGGTGCGGCGTCTACCCCTAGCGGGAGACGCCGCCCTGGCAAGGGCAAAGGGGGCAGGGGCACTGGAGGAGCTAGCGGGGGCGGTGGAGGCGGCGGTGGAGGCGGTGGAGGGGGTGGGGGTGGCGGTGGGGGTGGTGGCGGGGGTGGAGGTGTCGGTGGTGGCAGTGGAGGCGGAGGCGGCGGCGGCGGTGGCGGTGGGAGCGGAGGTGGCGGCGGTGGAGGAGGAGGCGGCGGAGGAGGTGGAGCTGGTCGGGGTGGCGCTGCGCAGAGAGTCGGCTCCGGTGGTGGTCAGCGCCAGCAGCAGCAGCAGCAGCAGCAGCAGCAGCGCACTCGTGACATCCCCTCCCCTCAGCAGCTCCGTGAGTGGTACGCTGCACGCCAGAGGGGTGGGGGTACTGGTCCGTGCACCTACGTCCTCCACACCGGCGACCGCGCGGGTGAGCAGTGCGGGGGTGCGCACTCCACCCAGCGCTGCTTTGGCCGCCTGTCGGACGCTTGGCGTCACCAGTTCCCTGAGGCCACTGAGATCCCCCGCTGGGGTGAGCTGTCTAGGGCGGGTGTGGCTGTCTTTGACCTTGACTTTGATGCTATTCTTGCTGCCATGTATACTGTGACTATTAGTGATGAGGGTGACTGTTACCGGTGTTTTCCGCCCGACCCGGGCATTGAGACTGCTGCTCTAGGTACTGGTGAGGCTGCTGCTCTAGGTGCTAGCGAGGCTGCTGCTCTAGGTGCGTCTGCTCCCTCAGGTGCTGGTGAGTCTGCTCTCTCAGGTTCTGCGTCGGCCTCGGCCTCCCACACCTTCACCCTTGACTCGGGGGCTTCTCGCTCCTTCTTTCGAGACCGCACCACACTCACGCCGCTTGGCCGGCCAGTTGCGGTCTCTCTGGTAGACCCCTCTGGGGGTCCTGTCCTTGCTCACTTCTCCACTGTCCTCCCGTGTCCGGCGGCCCCCTCTGGCACCCTGTCTGGTCTTTACCTCCCCTCGTTCTCTACGAACTTGGTGAGTGGTGCTGACCTACAGGATGCGGGGGTTCACCAGTTCACTCCTGGGAGTCAGCGGGTGACCCACTGCACGGACGCTCGGACTGGCCGACACCTGGCCACGTTTACCCGTCGGCCGGGGTCGAGCCTGTACACCCTGACCACTGCGTCTCCTCCAGTCACTGCGTCTGGTCAGGTAGCTGCGTCAGGTCAGGTGTTTGCTGCAGCGTCCAGGTCTGGTCCTGAGTCTGCCCCCTGTTCGTGTCGCCTCCTGTCTCACGAGACTCTCCTCTGGCACCACCGCCTTGGTCACCCCTCCCTGCTTCGTCTCCGAGGCATGGCCTCCCGTGTCCTTGTCTCTGGTCTTCCCCGGTCCCTCCCTCCCCTTCCTCCGGGGCCTGGCCCTACCTGCGTCCCCTGTGTCGAGGGGCGGCAGCGGGCTGCCCCTCACTCCTCCCAGTTTCCTCCGACAGAGGCCCCGCTGCAGACGCTTCACATGGACGTGTGGGGCCCGGCCCGCGTCCGTGGACAGGGTCACGAGCGCTACTTCCTGCTGGTGGTTGACGACTACTCGCGTTACACCACAGTCTTCCCCTTGCGCAGCAAGGGTGATGTCACTGAGGTGTTGATCGACTGGATCCGCGCAGCTCGTCTCCAGCTCAGGCAGAGCTTCGGTTCGGACTTTCCTGTTCTGCGTCTGCACTCTGACAGAGGCGGAGAGTTCTCCTCTGGCCTTCTGCGAGCCTACTGTCGAGCACGAGGCATCCGCCAGACCTTCACGCTTCCGGACTCTCCACAGCAAAATGGGATTGCTGAGCGCCGCATTGGCATGGTCATGGACGTCGCCCGTACGTCCATGATGCATGCGGCTGCCCCCCATTTTCTGTGGCCGTTTGCGGTTCGGTACGCGGCGCATCAGATCAACCTTCACCCTAGGGTCTCCAGACCGGAGACCTCCCCTGCTTTGCTGTGGACGGGGAAGGTTGGCGATGCGTCTGCGTTCCGTGTCTGGGGATCTCGGGCGTTTGTCCGCGACTTGTCTGCGGACAAGCTGTCCCCTCGTGCTGCTCCTTGCGTCTTCCTTGGCTTCCCCCCTGACGCGCCAGGGTGGCAGTTCTACCACCCCACCTCTCGCCGTGTTCTGTCCTCCCAGGACGTCACTTTTGACGAGTCAGTCCCCTACTACCGCCTCTTCCCCCACCGCACTCCGTCCCTCCCCCCACCACCGCTCTTCCTTGTGCCAGGTCCCCCCCCGGTAGACCCCCTCCCCCCTCAGGGTCCTGCCCCTTCAGGTGTGTCCCAGGTAGACGCAGTCGAGCCTGTCGAGGTTACTGGTGACTCTGGTGCTGCTGAGGGTGCTGAGCCTGGGGGTGCTGAGTCTGGGGGTGCTGAGCGTGTGGGTGCTACGCCTGGGGGTGCTGAGCCTGAGGGTGCTACTACTGGGGGTGCTGAGCCTGGGGGTGCTGAGCCTGGAGGTGCTACTACTGGAGGTGCTGAGCCTGGGGGTGCTGAGCCTGGGGGTGCTGAGCCTGGGGGTGCTACGCCTGGAGGTGCTGGGCCTGGGGGTGTGGAGCCTGAGGGAGCTGGGCCTGCTTGTGTGGCGTCTGGCGGTGCTGAGCCTGGAGGTTCTCTGGGTGCTTCGTCTCGGCGGGAGCCACTCTCTCCACAGGAGCTGCGCGAGTGGTTTGCCCGGCGCTGGAGGCGTGCTGCTGGAGCTGGAGGTTCTTCGGCTACTGAGGGTGCTGGTGCCGCGGGTCCCGGAGGTGCTCGTACTGGGAGTACTGGAGCTGCTGGACCTGCGGGTACGACTGGAGCTGGAGCTGCTGAGGGTGTTGACGCTGAGGCTACTGCTGTCGGTCCTGGAGGCGGGCCTGCTGGGGGTGCTACTGGTGCTGCTGGAGGTACTGGAGCTGGAGTTGCTGCTGGCGCTGGTGCTGCCGCTTGGGGTACTGGTGCTGTCCCTGCTGTGTCTGGAGTCGCCGCGCGGCCTCGGCCGTACTTCGTTCCGCTCCTTCAGCAGGTTCTTGGTCTCCCGCCTTCTACTGGCCCTCCTCCTCCCTTAGAGAGTCCACAGCCTGTCCTGTCACAGTTACAGTTACAGCCGGCCTCCCCACTGCCCGCTCCTTCTCCCTACACTGGTCCTACTGGAGGTCTTGCTGAGCGTCGTGAGCCTGCGTCGCGTCCTGCGTCGCCTGTCCGTACTGCTCGCGCTAGTGGTCGTGGTTCGCGTCAGCATCCTCCTCCTGTCCCTGGCACGCACCGGATGTCTCTGCGTCCGTCCACTGCTCCTCTGCGTGCCCCTTTGCCTTCTCCTCCTGAGTCCTCTCTTCCTGCTCTTCCCGACCCAGAGTCGGACTCTCTTCGTTCTGCCAGTCCTACTGTCACGCGTCTCCTTGCTACTGTCGTCACTGACCCTTCCTTTGCGTCCACTGCTGCGTCTGCCCTAGTTGCTGAGCTCGTCGACTTTGCTGCTCGCTGTCGTCTAGACTACGCTGCTTGTCTTGTCGCTGAGTCTGCGTCTGTCTGTCCTCCGTCCGTCGGGGGTGAGTGTGCCCTTGGCACGGACGTCCTTGAGGACAGGCAGGAGGAGTTCCAGTGTTTGGCTGCTGCTTCACCTCATCTCGTGTCCGTACTGCTTACCCCTGAGAGAGACCCGGATGCACTTGACATCCCGACTCCGCGCTCTTACGCGGAGATGGTCCCTACTCCTCTCAGTGGCAGGCAGCTATGGACACAGAGATGGCTTCCTGGAAGTCCACAGGTACCTACGTTGACGAGGTTCCCCCGCCTGGGGCGAACATCGTCAGTGGCATGTGGATTTTCAGGGTGAAGCGGCCGCCGGGTTCTCCGCCTGTCTTCAAGGCGCGTTACGTGGCTCGTGGCTTCAGTCAGCGGCAGGGAGTTGACTACTTTCAGACCTTCTCTCCCACCCCGAAGATGACCACTCTTCGGGTACTGCTGCACATAGCTGCTCACCGCGACTACGAGCTGCACTCTCTTGACTTCAGCACTGCTTTCTTGCAGGGCAGCCTGCACGAGGAGATCTGGCTGCGTCGCCCACCTGGCTTCACTGGGTCTTTTCCTCCTGGCACCCAGTGGAGCCTCCGGCGGCCAGTCTACGGTCTCCGCCAGGCACCGCGTGAGTGGCACGACACACTGAGGACTACACTTGCGGCTCTTGGGTTTGCTCCCTCTACTGCCGACCCGTCGCTGTTTCTGCGCACCGACACTTCTTTGCCGCCGTTCTACATCCTCGTGTACGTCGACGACTTGGTCTTTGCCACAGCTGACACTGCTGGACTCGCCCACGTGAAGTCCGAGCTGCAGAAGAGACACACGTGCACAGACCTGGGTGAACTGCGCAGCTACCTTGGCTTGCAGATCACCCGGGACAGAGCACGCCGCACCATTACCCTGACTCAGTCACACATGGTGCAGCAGGTCCTTCAGCGCTTCGGCTTCACGTACTCCTCGCCTCAGGCCACTCCTCTGCCTACTCGCCACTCGCTCTCAGCTCTGCCTTCGGATGAGTCCGTAGAGTCGAGTGGCCCGTACCCAGAGCTTGTTGGCTGCCTCATGTACCTGATGACCTGCACACGACCTGACCTCGCATACCCTCTTAGCATTCTCGCACGCTATGTTGCTCCTGGGAGACACAGACCGGAGCACATGGCTGCAGCGAAGAGGGTGTTGCGTTACTTGTGCAGTACGTCGGGCATGGGGCTTGTGCTTGGAGGGCAGAGTCCAGTGGTCTTCACTGGGCACGCAGACGCTTCTTGGGCTGACGACCAGGCTACGCAGCGGTCGTCACAGGGTTACACCTTCAGCCTTGGTTCCGGCTCTGTTTCGTGGCGGGCTACCCGCTCGTCTTCTGTTCTCGGCTCCAGTTGTGAGGCTGAGATCTACGCCGGGGCCATGGCTGCACAGGAGCTTCGCTGGCTCACCTACCTGTTGACTGACCTCGGAGAGCCGCCTCGTTCTCCTCCAGTGCTGTACGTAGACAACAAGGCCATGCTGGCCTTGTGTCGAGAGCAGAGACTGGAGCACAGAACGAAGCACATTGCTCTCTGCTACTTCCTTGCTCGTGAGCTACAGCAGCGTGGTCAGCTGCGGCTTGCGTACGTGGCCTCTCAGGCCAACACTGCTGATATCTTCACCAAGGCACTTGCGCCTTGTGATCATCAGCGCTTCTGTACTCAGCTGGGTCTTGTGCCCACCTTGCCTCACTTGCTCACCCCTTGACCTTGTTTGTACTGATGCATATATATATATACTCCTGCTCTTGCTTGTCTAGCCTTATATATATATGTAATCCTGCATGTGAACTGGCCTTGTGGCCTTGAACTTGTGCTCGGAATGTGTGGTGACTTTGTGATCCACCCTGAGCTTGTTTTGCTTTGCTTGACTGGTCCTGTGACCCCTTGTTCTCCCCCACTTTGCCTATGGGGGTGTGTCAGATTTATATGACATAGCTACTGTAGGCTATAGTGGGGTGGCACATATGGGGTACAGTTTTCTAGGGTTTGCTTTTTGTACCCAACTTTCACTTAGTCATTTCATTCCTCGTTTCTTCTCACTGAGGGGTACATTCCCTTACTAACTGCTACAGTAACCACGACTATTGCTATTCTTGACAGTTACCATGTTGCATCGCGTAACTGCCAAGTGCGGTTATTGGGCAGTCAAGGGTTACGACCGTTGACTGTCTTGGACTGTTGACCTTCGGGTGACCCTCGACCTTCCGCATGCTCTATATGAGCTATTGCGATACTGATACAGGCGCGTGGCTTCGTTATGGTGTGACGCGCGAGTGGAGAGCCTTCGGGAATGTTTATGATAACCTTTCGGTTATTCCAACGCAACGATTACGCGGTGCGTGCGAGCTAGGTAGTGCTAGGCTGGCATTGAGGTTCGGGCTAGTCTCGAAGCGTAGGCCGACTCAGCCAGGCCGGCGGTGGTGCATAGTTTGGTAAAACAGTGCGCGCGAAATTGGCGAAGCCCCGTTAGCAGTACGAACAACAGCTGCTGCTGTACGCGATGTTGACGGTCGCGGTAAGGAATGTCGAGAAAATTTCCTACTTTAGTCCATTGTATAGAAACAACATTTACCCTTGGAGCAAGCAGCAAAGCCTATGAGAGGAAAACTGAGGCAAACTAGGTAACAAGAGTTTCAAGCTGTACATATACATATTACCTAGAATATATGAAGCTATACATATAATAAGATACTGTTGCACCATATACAATGCAACTCACTAAAGCTTAAGAAACCTAATACGCATATAAATGTAGTCTGACAGTTGCTAATGCAAATACTATAAATCCCTAGACTCACGTGATACCGTAATCCCCCGTATATAAGACCCTAGGGTATTATGATAATCACCCCTAAAAAGGCTGGGGGGTATAATTAAATGGAATGTTTTTTAGAAGACCCGGGTCTGTTCACATTGACATTTATAAGAATGCACGATGTTGTACATTTCAGTCTCGTAAAGCCAATCAAATCGAACTTTTACAGCGTCCTGAATCAGAATCGCGCGAGGGCGTTTCCCTGACTGTGCACAGAGATTTGGCACGTCACTTTGCCTGCGTGCCAGCTCATCCTGACTGGACGCGCAACAAGTGAAGCAGGCCCCACGTTATCAGGGCAAAACATCCTGATTACCCTGAATTCAGGATGCTGTTTTGAATTTACCCTGTCATTTCAGAATAGTGTAAATTTTAACCCTGAGGTCTCAGGATGTTTTTATATGAAATGCACTGAACATTCAGAATGGCTGTAGTGTTCTTCCCTGTAGCGTCAGGATGAATGCTGAGGCCTGCCCTGACGCGTTTTTTGTTGGGGGGGGGAGGGGGGGGGGGGGGGGGGGGAGTCCTGGGGAAATTTCCCCCCAAGGATTTTTGTCTCCGTAGGAAACCCCGTCATTAAGCACTCATTCAACCACCCAACCATCCAGAAGTGGCCTAGTCAGTGGCCTAGTCCTGGGATCGAACCCACCCCCGTGCAGTCGAACTTCAACTTCAACTTTGTCAACCAACCTGTCTGAACCCCAACACTTCTTTTTTGCCCTGACAGGTCAGGATTGATTTATGAAAAAGCCCTGAACATACCGTCATCGCCCGGATATAAGACAGTGTTGAATAGTAGACAGGGGTTGTCTACTATACGGGTGTCTCCTATAAACAGGCAAGCCTTTTTATACGACACCTATTTGTGTGTACGAGATAAGACATATATGTCTTATAATCAGAACCGGGGTTTAGGGGTTTTCTTATAAACAGGGGGTGTCTTCTAAACGAGCCTACACTACTTTAGGGGGGTACATCCATACATTCATGAATCCCTACTTCTACCTAACCCCCCTCAGTAACCGCCTCCTCTGCAGCACTAGCAACAGGCTCTACGCCCAGGTCTGGCACTCGCCAGGCATGCCTAGCCGTCTCCCTTGGCTCGATCATGCGGTCAGCCTCGGCCGCCGCTCCGCGGTAGTTGGGGGTCTCCTGGTACAGCACCTCCAGGCCAGTTGCCACGGCCACCTCCCGCACGCCCTCCGCCTGCATCGCCTCCTCCTCCTCCTCCTCCTCCTCCTCCTCCTCCTCCTCCTCCTCCTCCTCCTCCTCCTCTGGAGCCTTCCGAAGTAGGCGCGTGTTGTCGCCTGTGGTCCCCCCGAGGGACATGTCCTCGGAGACATCGGTGGTGCTCCTGGCGCGCAGGTGAGACATCACCAGGTGGTTCTCCGTTCCGTCCAGCTTGCTGGAGATCCCACAGTGGCGGAACGCGTCGATGATGATCTGCCTGGGGACTTGATCCCAAGCCTCCGCGATCCACTGCAGCACCACGGGGTGCGGAGGCCTCCGCAGGTTCCCTGCGGGTGGGACAGAGGACACGGCAGCGAGATGTTAACGATAAGGACACGAAACAGAGCAGGAATTTAAAATGAACAGCCAACTCACCCTTCTTCGTCTTCAGGTGAATCCCTTCACGCATGAACCACCTGGCGTAGCGCGCTCGCACGGCAGCCTTGAAGCACCGGTTGATGGAGACGTCCAGGGGTTGAATCTGGCTCGTACAACCCGCTGGAATGACTGCAGGGGTGATGCTGTGCGTGCGGTACGACTGAAGCATGGTCTGGGTGATGTGGCCGCGGTAGGAGTCCAACACCAGCATCGCACGCCTCGCGCTCTTGCCGCGCTGGGGGTTCAGATGGGGAAGCACCTCCTTGGACAGCCAGGTCTGCACAGCGCTCTCGTCCATCCACCCGTTGTCCTGTGCTTGGACCACGATTCCTGCCAGGCACACAAGGGACAGACGGACATCAACACAGTGGGGCACGCTCATGAGGCAGGGGCAAGGTTGAAGTCATGGCGCTTACCGTCCGGAATCTCACAGTTGGGGACGTTCTTCATCTTGAACCACACCCACGGCCGCAGCTTCTCCCCGGATGCAGTGCACGCGAGCATCACCGTCAAGCGCGCCTTCTGGTAGCCTGCAGTGCGGATTGGGACCGAGCGCGCGCCACGGTGCTCGATCGTCCTCTCGGCCGGCATCTCCACGAACAGTGGCGTCTGGTCCGCGTTGATGATACGGGCCAGGTCGATGTTGTGCCGCGCCCTGTTGATGCGCACGAACTTCCAGAAGGTGGGCGGGTGTTGGGATTATGGAGGGTGGGGTCCTTCGGCGCCTCCTTCTCAGGGAACGTGGGAATCGGGCCCGCCGCCGCCGCGTACTCATCGTCGCTGCCCAACGCCTCGTTGACGATGATGTCGTCAGGATTCGGCGCCTTCTTCGCCTTTTTCTTTGCCGCACCCTTGCTGGATCCAGGGTCTCCGTCGTCCTTGCGCTTCTTGTTGCTTGTGCGGCCACGAGCAGGGGCCTTTGCAGGGGCCTTAGCAGGGGACTTAGCAGGGGCTTCCACGACCTTTGCCTTTCCCTTCTCCGCAGCGGTGAGTAGGGGGCGACGCTCCTCCCCGGGACTGTCGTCGTCACAGAGCACCACGCGGGCGCGCTTCGTCGTGGACTGTAGGCGATGGCGCAGCCTCCGCTTCAGTAGCGGAACGTCGTCGTCTGTCCCAAGGCTCCACGGGTCGTCGTCGTCGCCCTCACCCTCAAATAAGACGGCATCCGCAGCCACCTTGTTCGCCTCCGCCACCGCGTCCGCATCCGCAGGCGCCTCTGTCTCGAGTTCCGCCGCCGCCTCGTCGGCAGCCTCATTCGCATCCACCGCCGCTTCCTGTGCCTCCGCGTTGTCACCGCCAGCATCTTCACCTCCGTCGTTGTCGGAATCACCAGCCCGCCACTCTTCCACCTCGTCGTCGCTCCCGACCGGCTGATTCCACCATTCGTCCTCCTCGATGTCGGCAGTACCAAATTCGTCGCCCGAAGCGCTGTCATCGTGGCCGTTCTCCGGCCAATCCTCCTCGGCGTCGTCGCCGTGTGCTTCGTCTCCGTCTTCCCCGTCACAGCTCGCACCGGAGGCGGCGGTAGGACTTCCCGCCTTGCTCGCGTTCTTCGCCATGGCTACGCGGATGTCATCGCCGGGCGAGTTAATTCGCCCGTAGCTATTCACCTGCACGTGAGGACGAGGTGAGGACTTGCCTAGGGGTACCTTGCTGCGCATGGTTAGAGAGCCTGCCGAGAGCAAGGTTGAGGTGAGAATTCAACCTCCATGAGCACCAAATGAAGTGAAAGCCCGACTACCCCCCCCAGCCAGAGTGCCCCATCCACAGGTGCCGAGCCGCTCCTCTACGAGGCATCTCCTCGTAGAGGACAGCCTGACGCTGCCAACGTGCTGCCAGCAGCGTTCTGGAAGCTGCCATGCGCTGCTGGCAGCAAAACGACGCTGGCAGCATCATTAGATGCTGCCAGCACAGAGGAATCTTGCCAGCGGTGGCAGCTTTGCTGCATCACCACCGAGGTCGGCCTGTTTCAATGAATCTGGTCCCTGGGTGTTTTCTACACACTTTGCAAGTGTTACAGTCAACTTAAAATTTTTTCCATTTATAAGAATTATAAGACACCCTAAACCATCCCGTTTACAAGATAACTCAAGCATTTTTGCCCGTGTACGAGATAAGACATATATGTCTTATATCCGGGCGATGACGGTACAGGAAGGCTTCGAAAATTTGCCCTGACAAATCAGGGCATTTTTTACGATTCTGGAAAGGTGCCCTGAGGCCTCAGGGTGCCCCAAATCCTAGCACGGGCCCTGAAGTGAAGCCTTCGAAAGTCAAACACATTGAAAATGGGTGTTGACTCATTTGAAATTCAAATTTCGTTACCATTTTCAATTGCATTTTTTTGTAAAATCCGCACTTCTCTAGTATGTGGGGGGGTCTTATAATGTTAGGAGCCATTTAGCGGGTATAACTCAGATGTACTCGAATAGAGTACCCGGGTCCGTACCGTATTATAGACCCGGGGGTCTACAACTGGGGGGGGTCCTATATACAAGGGATTACGGTAGCACTCACAGCTTGCTACACGACTGATAAGCGCTCACAAGCAGGCAAGCAACACAGGAGCGCAGAGTGAGACACCAATCTGGCTCTACAGGAGAGTTAGAGCAAGCAGGGCGGCGGAGGTGGCAAGGGCAAGGGCAACTGAGAGTGCTGCTGCCACGGGCGAGAGAGGGCGAGTGGCCCTTTTGGAAACAGACGAGGGAGGAGGAGGGGGGGGTGGCGGCAGCAGTGGCTCTGCTCCACCTGTTGAGATGAAGGTGAAGGGAGAGGACAGGAAAGGAGAGGAGAGGAGAGGAGAGGAGAGGAGAGGAAAGGAGAGGAGAGGAGAGGAGAGGAGAGGAGAGGAGAGGAGAGGAGAGGAGAGGACAGGAAAGGAGAGGAGAGGAGAGGAGAGGAGAGGAGAGGAGAGGAGAGGAGAGGAGAGGAGAGGAGAGGAGAGGATAGGAGAGGGAAGGAGAGGAGTGGAAAGGACAGGATAGGATAGGAGAGGAGAGGAGAGGAAAGGAGAGGAGAGGAGAGGAGGGGAGAGGAGAGGAGAGGAGAGGAGAGGAGAGGAGAGGAGAGGAGAGGAGAGGAGAGGAGAGGAGAGGAGAGGAGAGGAGAGGATAGGATAGGATAGGAGAGGAAAGGAGAGGAGAGGAGAGGAGAGGAGAGGATATGATAGGATAGGGAGAGGAGAGGAGAGGAGCGGAGCGGAGAGGAGAGGAGAGGAGAGGAGAGGAGAGGAGAGGAAAGGAGAGGAGAGGAGAGGAGAGGAGAGGAGAGGAGAGGAGAGGAGAGGAGAGGATAGGAGAGGAGAGGAGAGGAGAAGAGAGAACAGGAGAGGAGAGGAGAGGATAGGAAAGGACAGGACAGGAGAGGAGAGGAGAGGAGAGGAGAGGAGAGGAGAGGAGAGGAGAGGAGAGGAGAGGATAGGATAGGATAGGATAGGATACGATAGGATAGGATAGGATAGGAGAGGAGAGGAGAGGAGAGGATAGGAGAGGATAGGAGAGGAGATGAGAGGAGATGAGAGGAGAGGAGAGGATAGGATAGGATAGGATAGGATAGGATGGGATGGGATGGGATAGGATAGGATAGGATAGGATAGGATAGGATAGGATAGGATAGGATAGGATAGGATAGGATAGGATAGGATATGATAGGAAAGGAGAGCAGAGGAGAAGAGAGGAGAGGAGCGGATAGGATAGGATAGGATAGGAGAGGAGAGGAGAGGAGAGGAGAGGAGTGGAGAGGAGAGGAGAGGAGAGGATAGGGGAGGAGAGGGGAGGGGAGGAGAGGGGAGGAGAGGAATGGGGAGAAGAGGAGAGGAGAGGAATGGGGAGAAGCGGAGAGGAGAGGAGAGGAATGGGGAGAAGAGATAATGAAGGGTCAAAAAGGGGTGTGAGATGAGTGAGGGGAAAGAGAGCAAGAAGCACACGACAAAATGGGGCTGCCAGGAGAGGTGGTGGTGTACAGTTCAAAGAAGCCGGCAATCTGGGTACTGTTCTATTGCGCGGACAGAACATAGGTGGCTTTTGGGTCAACTCAAAAGTCACTATTCTATCACGCGGACAGAACAACTTGGTGTGTACCCGTTTCAAGAGAAGGATTTGCCTGCTTGGAACAGGTGGATGACAGAGGCTGTCCGCAGCAAGCAGTGCTGAAAAATTCATAAGACCAAGTACGAAAGACGATAGGGACAAGGGGGGGTGGGTGCGTGTGCTGGAGAGATGGAAGGGGCAGGCAGGCGTTGTGGGCAGGGTGAGCAGCCGCTTACAGTGAGGGGCATCCATCCACCCTGCAATCTCGTTGGTGTAGTCGAGGAAGAGGTACTTGTTGAACAGCGCCGGCTCTGCTCCTCACCACCACATGCATCCGGATTTGGGGTCAGGGAGACAAGAGTGTGGTGTAGGGAAGTGAAAGGGGCAACAGCATTAATAAGGCTCATCTGGCCTCTCGCCTGTGTAGTATCGAGAGGTCTCAAAAACTACACTTCTATCGCGAGGCCCATTTGGCCTCTTGCCTGTGGGCTCTAGGGTACTCAAATTGTCCGTGGGGTTGACTTCTGAGAACCCTGGAAAATCACATTCGGCACAGCGATCCATGCTTGCCTAGATTCTCAGCTTGCATTTGCTGGTTGGCGGTTGGTAGGCGGTTGGTAGGCGGTTGGTAGGCGTATTGTGAGGAGTGGGCGGTGGATGGCTGGCAGAGGAGAGCCAGCACAGCACAGCACCGCACAGCACAGCACAGCACAGCACAGCACTGCACAGCACAGCACACCATAGCACAGCACAGCACAGCACAGCACAGCACGTCACAGCAATAGGTCGGTGGGGAAAGGAAAAGGAAGGGAGCTGGCAGAAACTCAGGTAGAGTTAAAAGTGCGAAGGTGCGATAGGTAAACCTCGTACCTCCAATGAGGTTGATAGAGTTTTCTTTGGAAGGGGTATTGGTGGCCAAGACGCAGTATTCAGAAGCCGAAACCTGTGGGGGGCGCATGGGATTGGGGAAGAGCCTTGACGGGTGGAACGTGGGGGTCGGCGACTTGGCGACTTGGCAAATCAGGTCAGGAACTCAGCAACTCGGGGATGTCAGCCAGAGGGTCTGACAACGAGTCTTGGGCCAAGGAGGGCTGCGATGGCATAGAAGGGTGGGGGGGAAAGGATCGAAGAGAGGAGAAGAGAAAGGAGACTGGAGAGGAGAGGGCAGGGAGAGGGGAGAGGAGAGGGCAGGGAGAGGGGAGAGGAGAGGGCAGGGAGAGGGGAGGGGAGAGGGCAGGGAGAGGGGAGGGGAGAGGGCAGGGAGAGGGGAGAGGAGAGGGCAGGGAGAGGGGAGGGGAGAGGGCAGGGAGAGGGGAGGGGAGAGGGCAGGGAGAGGGGAGAGGAGAGGGCAGGGAGAGGGGAGGGGAGAGGGCAGGGAGAGGGGAGAGGAGAGGGCAGGGAGAGGGGAGAGGAGAAGGGAGAGCACGTGGGAGGCAGCTAAATATGGACTCCACGTTCCTCCTACTCTGGCGTCCGTTTGGATGAAATGAGAGAAGCGGGAAACACGAGGCGGGCGACAGAAGGTTCCTGTGATACAATCACTTGAATGAGATTGGGCATGTGAATGAGTGTGCAAGGTGAGGAGCCGTGAAGTGAACCCAAAGCAAGCTTCCTTCTTATACCTGGGCGAGGTACTCGCGCGGCTTGAGATAGAAGTGGGCGGTGGCATTGGTGCTGTTTAGACTGAAAAAAGCAATGTCGATGGTGGGGAAGGTGGTGAACGGATCCTCTGCACTGTTCCCGTTCCTGCAAGTGGGGCATTGTCGTGCGAGTGAAGAAGAAATGGAGACAAGGAGGTCTGAGGACCGACTGTACGAGGTGATGGTCAGAGAGTATAAAATACTAGAAAGGAGCTACTCGTGCTCAAAACCACTGTGTTGCCTTGGGATAAAAGGCAGACACTAGGAAACGCAGACAGTAGAAAAAGGGGGTGTACACACAGGAAATGGAGAAGCCTGGGTGAGCTGATGTAGAACATACCAACACTACTGGGTGGCCAGTAATTTGGAATTGTCAAGGCTATCCGCTGGTCAGTAGTGCTGGTTGCGCCACTTCGCTGACGACGGCGTAGAGTTTTCTAACGGAAACTCCTGCCTTGCTCGACAGCCTGGGTCTGATCCCCCTTTTTTTTTCTTTGAGAATCCAAAAAAAAACCGGACCCTATTGCCGATGAGAAGAAGTTCACACTAGGCGCTTTTTGAGATTTCACGAGAAACGCTTACAACAAACAAGAAGGCACCACGGAGCCTACCGCGCGCGGCCTACGAACGAACGGATGAAGCACAGTGGTGGTGCATCACCACGCTCAACCGTGCACGGCAATCCCTTGCATTCTTGCACGCCCACCCTCCAAACACTCTCGCCTCTGCTACTCACCACGCATTCTCGCCTCTGCCACTCCCTGCCATTCAGCAGAGCAAGTGCCCCTTCTTCTCTCGCCCTCCGTACCATCTCGGAGGTCTAGCACGTCTAGAGATGATTTATTCCTCCTCGCGGCAACCAAAGCAGATTCTGGCCCCACAAAACCAGGAGCGAGTGATTTTTGAGAATTCTCAAAAATCACTCTCTTGTTTGTTTTCAAACATCGACTTCTTTTATCAACCTCAAAAAATTCACGGTCTTCTTTCAGGATTCCTTCTCGCCCAATATTATCTCGCCTGTCAATGCTCACCGTGGACAAGGTGACTTTTGAGTCGACTAAAAAAAATCACGGCATTCGTTCAGGATTCCTTCTCATCTCAACCACTATCATTTTGCTTGTCAATGCTCACCGTGGACACACATGCTCATGCTTACACAACAGCAGATAGAGCAGGCCCCACACCAAAGAAGCCACAAATCCAACGCATTCCAGCACCCAAGAGCCTGAGAATAACCATTCCAGGGTCGCAAGATGTTTGCAGTGGTTCACAGACCAAACGGTGTGCCAGAACCGAGCAAACCATGTCACATTCTTTCCTCTGGCTGTAAATTTGTACAACTGACTGGCACACTGTCCTTTCTGGCCAAGCACCCTATTGGGTCACCTGGCGTGGTTTGGGCTGGGTCACATGAGGCGAAATACTTGGGCGACTAAGAGCTTGAGGTGAAGCTCCCACAGAGGTTGGATGAGTATGGCTTACCTTGCATGCAATAGCAGGTGCCTTCAGGTTCCATTCAGACTGAGAACCTCTTGAAGGGGGAGCCGGGCCGAGAGCTGGTGTGTTGTGCACAGAGGTGGCACTTGGAAGGAGTGACACAAGTGGAAAGGTGCGCTCACAACTCAATGGGTCGATGGACATAAAACATTGCGACTCACTTGAAGCATGGAAGCCGGAAAACACTGTCATCCTCTGCAGACATGTTGTGGCCTGTCATCACTTGGAGCTGCAAACATGCACATGCACACGCACATGCACCCGCACACACACATGCACATGCACGGGCACATGCACACGCACACACACATACACATGCACCTATGCACACACACATGCACACGCACATACGCATGCACATGCACGTGCACATGTGCATGTACATGCACATACACACATACACATGCGCACGCACACGCACATACACATGCACATGCACACGCACACACGCATGCACACGCACACAATAATGCACACGCACACAGACATACAAACGCACATACACATGCACATGCACATACACATGCACATGGACATACGCAGACACACATGCGCATGCACACGCACACACACACATGCACACGCACACACACATGCACATGCACACACACATGCACATGCACACACACATGCACACACACATGCACATGCACACACACATGCGCATGCACACACACATGTGCACACGTACAGGCACATCCACATGCGTAGGAGAGTGCATAAGGAACCAGGCACATGAGGAGTTTAAGAGGAAACAAGCATTTCCAGCAAGCCCTGTTGCACTACAGTCCACCAAGTCTGAAGCCGCTAGGCCAGCAGTCAGGCCTCTTCCAAGCCACTAATGAATAGCCAAACTGCGGTCACAATTCCCATCATGTCACCTCCATTCCGTGGTCGGAGAGGCAATAAACACGCCCATAGCTTTGTCTCGTATAAGCCAACTTATGGGATGCCCCCTTGGCATGTGGGGTGCTCTAAAGAGTCATCACAGCGAGAGAATACTAGACCTAGCAGCTTGAGACAGCTCGCAGCAGAGCGCATACAAGCAGCATGCGGGGTCATGCCAGCACCACTCACTGGTTCCACTTGGCTAGCCTTCACATGGCCTTGGGACCGCCAGGCTCTCAGACAGACACGCAGGCACAGGCAGAGGCACACGCAGGCAGGCAGAGGCACACGCAGGCACAGGCAGAGGCACACGCAGGCAGGCAGAGGCACACGCAGGCACAGGCAGAGGCACACGCAGGCAGGCACAGGCACACGCAGGCAGGCAGAGGCACACGCAGGCACAGGCAGAGGCACACGCAGGCAGGCACAGGCACACGCAGGCAGACACAGGCACACGCAGGCAGGCACAGGCACACGCAGGCAGGCACAGGCACACGCAGGCAGGCACAGGCACACGCAGGCAGACGCAGGGTGAGGAGCACGTACCGCGTTGACCAGGCTCATGAAGAGAGGGTAGCGCAGGAGATGCACGAAGGACTCGGGCATGAAGAGGAAACCCGGCGTGGCGTTCTTTGGAAAATCCGCAGGCAGATAGGAGCCTGGGTCTACGTATGCCGGGTCGTCTGTGATGTTGAGGGCGCGCTTAGCCGTGGTGAGTGTGATGTGGCTGTACTGCATTCCGGCCAGGTAAAGCCTGGAGGGAGGGGTTGCACATAGGTTAAGAGCGTGACATGGGTGAGTAGGTAGGTGGGTGGGTGGGTGGTATGTATGTATGTATGTATGTATGTATGTATGTATGTATGTATGTATGTATGTATGTATGTATGTATGTATGTATGTATGTATGTATGTATGTGTGTATGTATGTATGTATGTATGTATGTATGTATGTATGTATGTATGGATGGATGGATGGATGGATGGATGGATGGATGGATGGATGGATGGATGGATGGATGGATGGATGGATGGATGGATGGATGGATGGATGGATGGATGGATGGATGGATGGATGGATGGATGGATGGATGGATGGACGGACGGACGGACGGACGGACGGATGGACGGACGGACGGATGGATGGATGGACGGATGGATGGATGGATGGATGAAAGAGAGCAAGGGAGGCGGCGTCAAGGAGTGATTACAAGGAGGCGTAGCTGGCGCCGGCAGAGAGAGAAAGAGAGCAAGAAGGAACATGGAGCAGCAGCAAGGTGGTTATCATTACAAGGAGGCGTAGCTGGCGCCGGCAGGGAGAGAAAGAGAGTGAGGAGGGACATGGAGGGGAGCTATCATTACAAGGAGGCGTAGCTGGCGCCGGCAGGGAGGCCGGTGGCTCCGATGGTGAGATGGCTGCTGCCTGTCTGCAGCGGCACCTTGCCATCCCACCCCGTCTTGTTTGTCGGCAACGGCTCCTCCAGACACATCGCGAAGGAGCTTGGGGCATCAATGGCGGTGAGCTCATAGAGGAAGGGGCTGTACCACCCCAGCCCCAGCACGCCTCCTGCCGCCCACGAGCCGTACTGCCACCCCTGCATGCCCCAGTAGCCCTTCTGGTTCACTCCACAGCTGGGGGGGCAGTGTTGGGCGGCAGAGAGGAGTGTGAGGCACAGAACGAATGGGGAGGTGAGTGTGTGAGATATCGTGAAGAAAGAGAGAGGTCTTGAGGTAGGAACCAGGGGAAAGGGGAAGAGCAATGACAAGCAGAGTCTCACCCAAAAACGATGGATCGGTTGACTTCGGTACCATCAGGTGCAGTGAGGTAGACCGTGTCCTCTACCACATGCCCCGTTGACTGAAGGTAAGAAGAACCTTCAACAGCGTCAGCTTCATAGTAGTCGTAGCGAGCTGCATTCGCATTGTACACACACAGGGCGTCGTCCCCAGGCAGCAGGCCCGTGGTGTTGAGGTAGTTGGGGAGCCCCTCCGTGTTGCAGCCGTAGGTGTCATAGTCAGAGCCCCCCATGCAGCGCTGGTCCACGCAGGAGATGTACTTGAGGGTTGTGGAGGCGAGCGTGCTGAAGGGCTTGCTGCTGGGCGTCTGCAGGGCGAGGGAGAAAGAGAGGGAGAGGGAGAGGGAGAGGGAGAGGGAGAGGGGCCAGGGGAGGGAAAGGAGGGAAACGTGAGACGAGGCTCGAGGGGAACGGCTTGCCGTAGTCAGTCTGCAGGGAGAGGGGAGGGGAGCCAGAAGGAGTTGTCGCATTCGCACTCATTCATTCTCCTCCTCCTCACTCTCATTCTGGATCTCACTCGCCCACTCCCAGTCCGCCACCCCCTTTCCGCCCTCGCACGTCCCCATGGGCGTGCGTGGCTGGTGGGTGTGGGAGGAAGGCGGAGCCTCATGCACGCACCCCCTTGCGCGAGGTGCCGCAGTGCAGGCAGTCGCAGGGCACGAAGGTGTGGGAGACAGCGAGGTTGAGCGCCATGCTGAACTCCTGCTTCTACGACCCCAGCTTGAGCGCCACATAGTACGGATACACTCTGGTGGGGCCACACGAGCGACGGTGGGTGGGGTGAGGGGAGGAAGGGCAGAAAGGGACGAAAGGTCACAGAAGAGCGAGGTTGAAGGGGTGCGGCGAGTGGCATGCAGCGAGAGGGATGCGGCGAGTGGCACGCAGCGAGAGGGGCACGGTGCGGAGCATACAGGAGGCGGATGTGGTTGTTATCGATGGGGGTGCTGTAGTTGACCATGGTGTTGCCCATTGTGCCGTTGGCCGTTGAGAGCAGCGTGCTGTCGTACTCCAGCGGCGGCAGGGGATACCCCACATCCTGCACGCAAGCAACCAGGTACAACAAACAACCCATGAGCAAGACGCGACAAGTTTTGAGACGTCCCAGAACATGAGTAAGACGTAACGAGCTCTGAGGCGCCTCAGAATCAGTGAGGCCCCAATGGCGAAGGATGCCCCCCTTGTCTGCACCGCAAGCAACGAGGTAGGAAACACGACCCACAGCTGCGCGCAGAAACGATCAGGACAGAGGGACTTGACAGGGTTGAAAAGGTAGAGGCACGTGGGAGGTATGCACGACAGCACAAGGCAGCAAAAGTAGTGGGGAAGGCAAGTGCATGCCGGAACCAACAGATCGATCGGTCACACAGAACTCTTGTGGTTTTGTGTAACAACTCAGCTCATGAGAGCGGGCGAATGTGACGCAGCATGTCACCTGCCACCTCCCACGTGCCTCGTGCCTGCCACCTGCCAAGTGCTACCATTCCACAAACGACTGCCCGAAAGCACACAACTAATCTCCTAAGATTGCAGCAGCTGCAGCGTCGTCCCGTGAGCGCTCACTCACCTTCGATACTTTGCCTGCCTCTCCTTTGTCCTTCAAGCCGCCCCCCACGCCCTGCGCATGCCACGGGATTGTGGGAGGGAAGGAAGCAGCAAGCCATGAGGAGACTGACGTGGGTGCAATCTCTATCGCGAAAGACACACATTGATGCAGCGAACTGGCAGCGTTCACTAAAAAGTTGTCTACGCCAAATGCCATGCAACGCCATTGCCATGCAACGCCATTGCCATGCAACGCCATTGCCATGCAACGCCATTGCCATGCAACGCCATTGCCATGCAACGGCCATCTCATGTGATGCTGTCTCCTCGTATGTCCCTCAGCGCAGTGTAGAGGGAGGCATATCGGCATGGACAGGTCAAGCAGCAATGCTCTGCTCCCGGCCTCTCCACTCCCCTCCCCTCACTCACTCTGGACGCGAGAATCCGGCGGTGCAGCTCGTCCCTGCTGGGGGCGTCTTCCGCGCGCTGCAGGGGGAAGAAGTGCGCGCCCGCTTCCGCTGATCGCCGCTTCCACTCCGCAATCGACTCCGCGCCGTTGCTTCCCGCGTTGGCTGCCCCTCCGCCGCCGCTGGCGGCTGATGGATCGTTCTGGCGCCCCCCGGATGCTCCGACCTGCGGAAATGTGTCGAAAAAGCAGAAAGTCGATTATTCTCAAATTGGCTGTTTGCGGTCCCAAGATTGCTCTTTTTGTTTGTTCGTGATTGTGAGCCAAGCATTTAATCTTTGAGCATGTAGCGCCTCATGCGGCGTCCCAGGACGTGAGTCACCATGCCGCTTACTACAACTGCTATTAAACATGTATCGCCGCACGTCACGCGACTGTGCCCAGCAATGCTATTGGCATCGCATGCGACTCGTGTGATGTTGTTTGTACCTCGGGTGATTGCGAGTCGAACTGCTGGTGGGAATTCGAGGCATCTCCGGGAATGCTGCTGCGGGAATGAGCGCCCGCAACGGCTATCTCGGAGCCGTGGCGCGCGTCGATCCGCAAGACGCTGAGGGAGAGGAGCAGGAGCGACTCAAGCAGACGAGGGGAGGCGCCACGCCAAGAAAAAGCCATGGTAGCAGTCACGGGGGAGAGGTTTATTTTGTGCAACGCGAAGCCTCATGGGAAGATCCACAGCCACGGAATGCAAGGCGATGAGAGAAAGTACTGGAATTACCACGAGAATGGTGGGATAGCACCGCGGTCCGTCATTTCCTCGAAAAACGGCCTTGTCTATGCGCCATCGCCCACCCAACCCAACCCCTTCAAGTTGCTACAACTTGCGCACGCGCGTGGGATTTTTGTGTTGTGGTATATCTCAACGGACAGTTAACACTGCGGTAGGAAAAATCCAAGCCGCCCTTTTTGGCCGTCAACCAGGCCTGTCCATTGGTCTGGGATCAAAATTTCTAGCCTGCGCGCAACCCGTAGGGGGTTTATTGTTTTTGCCCGCGGGCAGCGAGCCCTTCCGGGCGGAGTCTGTTGTCCGTTGAGATGTATGGAATGGAAAAACCAAGCCGCCCTTTTGACCGTCAACCAGGCCTGTCCATTGGTCTGGGATCAAAACTTTTCTAGCCTGCGCGGAATGTTGCCCATTTTCTCACGTGCAGCGGCCCAAACGAACGAGGTTGGGACGTGCACGGGTCTGCCAAACCTAAAAAGAGGGTTGCGTACAGAGTTGTCCTTCTTAGCCTTTTAGGCGAAGTAAAGTTTCTGACAGTTGATATATTTGTTGTTGCTTGGAAATGGGGGTGTAGTTTATCAAAGCTACTGGTGTGCACGCGACTATCAAGTCAGCGAAACGGCCAAGACACAGGCCCTGTTACTAACGAAGAGACTGAAGAGGATTGAAGACGTAGCCCCTGGAACTTCCCAGGGCAGCCTAGATTGGTCCCCATCTTTTTGGGTTGACCTGGGTGAAGATAGCCTAGGGATTTGCAATTTCCAGGTGAGCTTTCTTGTTTTAGAAAGCTTGCCTTGCTCATCTCTCTTCCATTTGGCACTGATGAAGGCTTGCTAGGGGCTTCCCCACCGGCCGAAACATGTTTGTCTGTTTCATAACCACTGCTTAATGAAGAGCTCCAGTTTTACAAAACCCTATGCCAGATAGCTAATTTTCTCTACCAACTGTCTCTTCTTTGCTAAAACTTTCTCCTACGCTGCTGCTCGCTGGAATATCTCACAAAATGCTACAGGGTGGAAGTCTGGCTCTACAGGAGAGTGAGAGCAAGCAGGGCGGCGGAGGTGGCAAGGACAAGGGCAGCTGAGAGTGCCGCGGGCAGAGGGGACAGGGAATGGGTGGCCCCATTGGAAACAGGCAAGGGTGGTGGAGGAGGGGGAGGTGGCAGCTGCAGAGGCTCAGCTCCACCTGTTGGGATGAAGGGGAAGGGAAGTGAGAGGAGAGGAGAGGAGAGGAGAGGAGAGGAGAGGAGAGGAGAAGAGAGGAGAGGAGAGGAGAGGAGAGGAGAGGTGAGGAGAGGAGAGGAGAGGAGAGGTGAGGAGAGGAGATTTAAGGAGGAGGGAGGAGAGGGGTGGAGAGGAGAGGAAAAGGGATGGAGGGAGGGGAGGGGAGGGAAAGAAAGGGGAATCGTGTCAGAATTGGGGAATTAGAGCAAGGATCAAACCACAGAAGAGGATAAAAAGTGGGCAGAAATGACAACGGCAGCGGTGGCAGAGTCTGGAAGGGAAAGAATGCTCTCCAGAGGTCTTGGGTGTGATGTGGCAGACCGGACAGAAGCACTTTTGTGCTTCTGTGGTGGAAATGCAATATTTCTTGCAGCAAGTGAAAGATTTGCCTGCTTGAATGACCACGGCGGCAGCAGTTACAGGTGGAGGACAGAAAACGTCCGCAGCAAGCTGTTTTGATCATTATGTGAAGGGCAGGCAGGCGATGCAGGCAGGGTGAGCAGCAGCTTACAGTGAGGGGAATACATCCATCCTGCATACTGATTGGTGTAGTCCAGGAGGAGGTACCTGCCGAGCAGCCCCGGCTCTGCTCAGCGGCCGCGGCACCACATGCACCGACAGAAGAAGAGGGAAGTGCGAAAAGGGAGTGGTGTTGGCAGCAGGGAGGTGGGAAGAGCAGGCGCAAAGGGGCAATGGTGTAACCATGAGGCATCAAGAGGCAGAGAGGGAAAGGGGCAGCGATGATTCCATGGCTAATCCGGCCATGCTTGTGGGCTTCAGGTTGGAGTTAGGCACATGCAGAGGAGCCGACGAGTGCTTGGTCCAATAACCACCTTGCAGGATTACTTCTGAAAATTCCTGAAAGATGATGTAAGAGCAACGATCCATGCTTGCCCATCTGAACAAGCTTGTATCGACTTGTAGGCCGCAGGCGGCTGGTAGGTGTGCTGTGAGAATTGAATGGTGGTTGGCATGATGGCAGAGGATGGGCAGCACGGCACGGCACAGCAGCAGGTCGGTGGGGACAAGGAAAGGTGCTGGCAGAAGCTCACTGGGAGAAAGCCGTGGAACCGTGTGCTAGGTAATCCTCTTACCTCCAATGAAGCTGTTGTAGTTGCTTCCAGGATTAAGAGGGTTGACCAACATGCAGTACTCGGAAGGTGAAACCTGTGGGGGCAGGGCAGCATACCATAGAGAAGTGAGTTGACAAGTGGCGTGGGGGAGTTTCATTCAGCCAAGCGGCATCAATTGAGCAAGTCATTGAGCGAGCAAGTCAGAATCTCAGGGGGCTCATCCAGCTCTCAGACAGCGCGACTGGGGTTAAGGATGGCATGGACGAGTGCAGCATGGTGAGCAAGGGAACGGGAATGACCCCCCAACGTGGAAGCGAGTCGAGATGAGGGGGAATAGATGAAGGGAGGAGAGATGGGAGTGGGGGGGAAATGAGGAGGGGGGAGATGAGAGGGGCGAAACCAGGAGAGAGGGAGGGAAGAGGAGGAGAGAGGAGAGGAGAGAGGAGGGGAGAGAGGGGAGAAATGCAAGGAGAAATGGCCGTGTTCACCTGAGCGAGGTACTGGTGAGGCTTGAGATAGAAGTGGGCGGTGCGACTGGTGTTCATAATAAAGGGGAAAGCAATGTCGATGGTGGGGAAGGTGGTGAACGGATCCACCGCAAAGTGAGAGAGAGAGCATGGTTGTTGTAAGAGGGTAAAGCAGCCCGTGATTCTGATTTATTGACAACAGCAGCCCACGAGGAAGAGCACCTGAGCAGAGCACCACTGACCCCGTGTGACTTTTGAGTCGACTCAAAAGTCACGTGGAAGAGCACCTGAGCGGAAGAGCACCTGAGCGGAAGAGCACCTGAGCGGAAGAGCACCTGAGCGGAAGAGCACCTGAGCGGAAGAGCACCTGAGCGGAAGAGCACCTGAGCGGAAGAGCACCTGAGCGGAAGAGCACCTGAGCGGAAGAGCACCTGAGCGGAAGAGCACCTGAGCGGAAGAGCACCTGAGCGGAAGAGCACCTGAGCGGAAGAGCACCTGAGCGGAAGAGCACCTGAGCGGAAGAGCACCTGAGCGGAAAGAGCACCTGAGCGGAAAGAGCACCTGAGCGGAAGAGCACCTGAGCGGTAAGAGCACCTGAGCGGAAGAGCACCTGAGCGGAAGAGCACCTGAGCGGAAGAGCACCTGAGCGGAAGAGCACCTGAGCGGAAGAGCACCTGAGCGGAAGAGCACCTGAGCGGAAGAGCACCTGAGCGGAAGAGCACCTGAGCGGAAGAGCACCTGAGCGGAAGAGCACCTGAGCGGAAGAGCACCTGAGCGGAAGAGCACCTGAGCGGAAGAGCACCTGAGCGGAAGAGCACCTGAGCGGAAGAGCACCTGAGCGGAAGAGCACCTGAGCGGAAGAGCACCTGAGCGGAAGAGCACCTGAGCGGAAGAGCACCTGAGCGGAAGAGCACCTGAGCGGAAGAGCACCTGAGCGAAGAGACCTGAGCGGAAGAGCACCTGAGCGGAAAGAGCACCATGAGCGGAAGAGCACCTGAGCGGAAGAGCACCTGAGCGGAAGAGCACCTGAGCGGAAGAGCACCTGAGCGGAAGAGCACCTGAGCGGAAGAGCACCTGAGCGGAAGAGCACCTGGAGCGGAAGAGCACCTGAGCGGAAGACACCCTGAGCGGAAGAGCACCTGAGCGGAAGAGCACCTGAGCGGAAGAGCACCTGAGCGGAAGAGCACCTGAGCGGAAAAGAGCACCTGAGCGAAGAGCACCTGAGCGGAAAAGAGCACCTGAGCGGAAGAGCACCTGAGCGGAAGAGCACCTGAGCGTAAGGAAGAGCACCGTGAGCGGAAGAGCACCTGAGCGGAAGAGCACCTGAGCGGAAGAGCACCTGAGCGGAAGAGCACCTGAGCGGAAGAGCACCTGAGCGGAAGAGCACCTGAGCGGAAGAGCACCTGAGCAGAAGTGAGCACCTGAGCGGAAAGAGCACCTGAGCGGAAGAGCACCTGAGCAGAAGAGCACCTGAACGGAAGAGCACCTGAGCAGAAGAGCACCTGAGCGGAAGAGCACCTGAGCGGAAGAGCACCTGAGCGGAAGAGCACCTGAGCGGAAGAGCACCTGAGCGGAAGAGCACCTGAGCGGAAGAGCACCTGAGCGGAAGAGCACCTGAGCGGAAGAGCACCTGAGCAGAAGAGCACCTGAGCGGAAGAGCACCTGAGCGGAAGAGCACCTGAGCAGAAGAGCACCTGAGCGGAAGAGCACCTGAGCGGAAGAGCACCTGAGCGGAAGAGCACCTGAGCGGAAGAGCACCTGAGCAGAAGAGCACCTGAGCGGAAGAGCACCTGAGCGGAAGAGCACCTGAGCGGAAGAGCACCTGAGCGGAAGAGCACCTGAGCGGAAGAGCACCTGAGCGGAAGAGCACCTGAGCGGAAGAGCACCTGAGCGGAAGAGCACCTGAGCGGAAGAGCACCTGAGCGGAAGAGCACCTGAGCAGAAGAGCACCTGAGCGGAAGAGCACCTGAGCGGAAGAGCACCTGAGCGGAAGAGCACCTGAGCGGAAGAGCACCTGAGCAGAAGAGCACCTGAGCGGAAGAGCACCTGAGCGGAAGAGCACCTGAGCGGAAGAGCACCTGAGCGGAAGAGCACCTGAGCGGAAGAGCACCTGAGCGGAAGAGCACCTGAGCGGAAGAGCACCTGAGCGGAAGAGCACCTGAGCGGAAGAGCACCTGAGCAGAAGAGCACCTGAGCGGAAGAGCACCTGAGCGGAAGAGCACCTGAGCAGAAGAGCACCTGAACGGAAGAGCACCTGAGCAGAAGAGCACCTGAGCGGAAGAGCACCTGAGCGGAAGAGCACCTGAGCGGAAGAGCACCTGAGCGGAAGAGCACCTGAGCGGAAGAGCACCTGAGCGGAAGAGCACCTGAGCGGAAGAGCACCTGAGCGGAAGAGCACCTGAGCAGAAGAGCACCTGAGCGGAAGAGCACCTGAGCGGAAGAGCACCTGAGCAGAAGAGCACCTGAGCGGAAGAGCACCTGAGCGGAAGAGCACCTGAGCGGAAGAGCACCTGAGCGGAAGAGCACCTGAGCAGAAGAGCACCTGAGCGGAAGAGCACCTGAGCGGAAGAGCACCTGAGCGGAAGAGCACCTGAGCGGAAGAGCACCTGAGCAGAAGAGCACCTGAGCGGAAAGAGCACCTGAGCGGAAGAGCACCTGAGCAGAAGAGCACCTGAACGGAAGAGCACCTGAGCAGAAGAGCACCTGAGCGGAAGAGCACCTGAGCGGAAGAGCACCTGAGCGGAAGAGCACCTGAGCGGAAGAGCACCTGAGCGGAAGAGCACCTGAGCGGAAGAGCACCTGAGCGGAAGAGCACCTGAGCGGAAGAGCACCTGAGCGGAAGAGCACCTGAGCAGAGAGCACCTGAGCGGAAGAGCACCTGAGCGGAAAGGAGCACCTGAGCAGAAGAGCCCTGAGCGGAAGAGCACCTGAGCGGAAGAGCACCTGAGCGAAGAGCACCTGAGCAGAAGAGCACCTGAGCGGAAGAGCACCTGAGCGGAAGAGCACCTGAGCGGAAGAGCACCTGAGCGGAAGAGCACCTGAGCAGAAGAGCACCTGAGCGGAAGAGCACCTGAGCGGAAGAGCACCTGAGCGGAAGAGCACCTGAGCGGAAGAGCACCTGAGCGGAAGAGCACCTGAGCAGAAGAGCACCTGAGCGGAAGAGCACCTGAGCGGAAGAGCACCTGAGCAGAAGAGCACCTGAGCGGAAGAGCACCTGAGCGGAAGAGCACCTGAGCGGAAGAGCACCTGAGCGGAAGAGCACCTGAGCGGAAGAGCACCTGAGCGGAAGAGCACCTGAGCAGAAGAGCACCTGAACGGAAGAGCACCTGAGCAGAAGAGCACCTGAGCGGAAGAGCACCTGAGCGGAAGAGCACCTGAGCGGAAGAGCACCTGAGCGGAAGAGCACCTGAGCGGAAGAGCACCTGAGCGGAAGAGCACCTGAGCGGAAGAGCACCTGAGCGGAAGAGCACCTGAGCGGAAGAGCACCTGAGCAGAAGAGCAACTGAGCGGAAGAGCACCTGAGCGGAAGAGCACCTGAGCAGAAGAGCACCTGAGCGAAGAGCACCTGAGCGGAAGAGCACCTGAGCGGAAGAGCACCTGAGCGGAAGAGCACCTGAGCGGAAGAGCACCTGAGCGGAAGAGCACCTGAGCGGAAGAGCACCTGAGCGGAAGAGCACCTGAGCGGAAGAGCACCTGAGCAGAAGAGCACCTGAGCGGAAGAGCACCTGAGCGGAAGAGCACCTGAGCAGAAGAGCACCTGAGCGGAAGAGCACCTGAGCAGAAGAGCACCTGAGCGGAAGAGCACCTGAGCGGAAGAGCACCTGAGCGGAAGAGCACCTGAGCGGAAGAGCACCTGAGCGGAAGAGCACCTGAGCGGAAGAGCACCTGAGCGGAAGAGCACCTGAGCGGAAGAGCACCTGAGCAGAAGAGCACCTGAGCGGAAGAGCACCTGAGCGGAAGAGCACCTGAGCAGAAGAGCACCTGAGCAGAAGAGCACCTGAGCGGAAGAGCACCTGAGCGGAAGAGCACCTGAGCGGAAGAGCACCTGAGCAGAAGAGCACCTGAGCGGAAGAGCACCTGAGCGGAAGAGCACCTGAGCGGAAGAGCACCTGAGCGGAAGAGCACCTGAGCGGAAGAGCACCTGAGCAGAAGAGCACCTGAGCGGAAGAGCACCTGAGCGGAAGAGCACCTGAGCAGAAGAGCACCTGAGCGGAAGAGCACCTGAGCGGAAGAGCACCTGAGCGGAAGAGCACCTGAGCGGAAGAGCACCTGAGCGGAAGAGCACCTGAGCGGAAGAGCACCTGAGCAGAAGAGCACCTGAACGGAAGAGCACCTGAGCAGAAGAGAACCTGAGCGGAAGAGCACCTGAGCGGAAGAGCACCTGAGCGGAAGAGCACCTGAGCGGAAGAGCACCTGAGCGGAAGAGCACCTGAGCGGAAGAGCACCTGAGCAGAAGAGCACCTGAGCGGAAGAGCACCTGAGCGGAAGAGCACCTGAGCAGAAGAGCACCTGAACGGAAGAGCACCTGAGCAGAAGAGCACCTGAGCGGAAGAGCACCTGAGCGGAAGAGCACCTGAGCGGAAGAGCACCTGAGCAGAGCACTGACCCCGAGTCGATGCGATGCAACCAAGCTAGCTCCAGCATGCGCTGACCAGAGTTTATAGAATTAAGGTGCACAGGGACGCACAGGGGGTCACTCCACTGTTACAACGAGAGCAGATAGAGCAGGCCCCACACGACTTGGGTACCAATTTGTTGTTCCATGCCCACGCCCACCACCTCCTCTCCCTCTGACAGGCTCCCAGGTGGCTTGATGGTTCACAGACCAAAAGGCATGTCAGAACCGAATAAATCATGTCGCCTTCTTTCCTTTCTGGCAATGCAACCTGCTGTTGGCTAATCCCACCTGACGTGCTTTGGGATTGGTTGCAGCAGGTGATGTACTGTACTTGGCACTTATGTATGCTAAAAATGTGGAGACACCTTTCTCCGATCTGAGGATCAATGCCAGTTTTATAGCAGGTGGCCCAGCTTTGATAAAAAGCTACCAAACGCAGTGAAGAAAATACTCGATGTGAGGCTGCCAACGAGGCTGAATCAGTACGGCTCACCTTGCAGTCAGGCGCTCGTAGCATATCCTCAAGGTTCCATTCGCGTGCAGGACAATCAAGGGTCGTTTGAGGAGGAGCAGGGAGGGAGCAGCGACGTTGTGCACGGACGGACGGAGGTGACACTTGGGGTTGGTTGGGGGAAGGGAACCAAGCTCAGCTAAAAAACTCACTTGAAGCATGGAATCCCCAAATAATTCACAGTCTTCGTCTCTCTACAAAGGTCATGCCCAGTCATGTCTCGGATCTGCAAACGTTCACATGCACATGCACATGCGGATGCGCAAGCGGGTGCAACAAGAAGAAGAGGATGCACATGCGGATGCGCAAGCGGGTGCGGCACATTAGGAGAATGAGGGGACGCTTCAACCTCGCTTCAACAATCTCCCGGCGCAGTAACGACCAAGTCCAGTTGCCGACCTCCTTTGCTTTGTTGATGCTTAGCAGGACGTAAACAAAAGCAGTGAGAATCATGCCAGCTCCAATCACTGGTTCCACTTGGCCCGGCTTTCATGAAATCGAGTCAGTCGGGTTCTCAGACAGCCAGCCAGGCACAGGGCGAGGCGAGGTGAGGAACATACCCCGTCGCAAAGGCTGAGAAAGAGAGGGTAGCGCAGGAGATGCACGAAGGACTCGGGCATGAAGAGGAAACCCGGCGTGGCGTTCTTTGGAAAATCCGCAGGCAGATAGGAGCCTGGGTCTACGTATGCCGGGTCGTCTGTGATGTTGAGGGCGCGCTTAGCCGTGGTGAGTGTGATGTGGCTGTACTGCATTCCGGCCAAAAAATCCCTGGGTAGAGAGAATGCACACGGGTAACACGCATGAGGTGGGTGGGTGGATGGATGGATGGACGGATGGATGGACGGATGGACGGATGGATGGATGGATGGATGGATGGATGGATGGATGGATGGATGGATGGATGGATGGATGGATGGATGGATGGATGGATGGATGGATGGATGGATGGATGGATGGATGGATGGATGGATGGATGGATGGATGGATGGATGGATGGATGGATGGATGGATGGATGGATGGATGGATGGATGGATGGATGGATGGATGGATGGATGGATGGATGAATGGATGGATGGATGGATGGATGGACGGATGGATGGATGGATGGATGGATGGACGGACGGACGGACGGACGGACGGATGGACGGATGGATGGATGGATGGACGGACGGACGGACGGATGGATGGATGGATTGGGGATTACAGAGCGGGATTACATGTTCACGAGGGGGATTACATGTACGTGTAGTTGGCGGCGCCTTTAGTGAGGCCGAAAGCACCAATGACGAGATGGCTTCTGCCTGTCTGCAGTGGCACCTGGCCATCCCACCCCGTCTTGTTCGTTGGCGTTGGCTCCTCCAAGCACACCGCAAAGGAGCTTGGGGTATAGGCAGAGGTGAGCTGCTCAAGAAAGGGGCTGGACCACCCCAGCCCCAGCACGCCTCCTGCTGACCACGAGCCGTACTGCCACCCCTGCATGCCCCAGTGGCCCATCTGGTTCACTCCACAGCTGGGCAGGCAAGGAGGGGCGGCAGAGAGGAGTGTGAGGGAGAGCATGAAGGAAGAAGTGAGCATTTGAGATATCGTGTAGTTGGATAGCGATGTTGAGGGAGGAAGCACGGGAGAGAGGACGGGCAATGACAGGAGAGACTCACCCAAGAATGATGGAGCGGTTGACTTCGGTACCATCAGGTGCAGTGAGGTAGACCGTGTCCTGCACCACATGCCCCACTGACTCAAGGTACGATCCTGTTCCGTTCTCAACAGCTTCCCAGTCCGCTTCATTCATAGTAGTCGTAGTTTCCTGCGTTCGCACTGTACACGCAGAGAGCGTCGTCCCCAGGCAGCACGCCCGTGAAGTTGAGGTAGTTGGGGAGGCCTTGCGTGTTGCAGCCATAGTAGCCGGATTCAACGCCCTTCTGGCAGCGGTGGTCGGTGCAGGAGATGTACTCAAGGGTCGAGGAAGAGAGCGTGCTGAAGGGCTTGCTGTAGGTGGTCTGCGCGGCGAGGGAGAGAAAGAGGGAGACGAAGTGGGCGAGGGAGAGGGAAGGGGGTAGGGAGAGGGAGAGGGCGAAGGAGAGAGAAAGGGATAGGAAGGAGGGGAACGTGAGGCTCGAAATGGGTGGCTTGCTGTAGTCAGTGTGCAGAGGGAGGGAGAGGGGCAGAAGTGTTGTGGCGTGGGTGGGGAAGGGGATGGGGTGATGGGTGGGGACGGGAGAGGAGAAAGAGTGAGGCTAGATTTATGTGCTATTGTAGCGGAAACAGAAATGCAGAATGAGTGGATTCACATGTGTGAACGAGTGGATTCACATGTGTGAACGAGTGAAAGGGCAATGGGAGAGAGAGCTAAAGGCGGAAACATTCATCTTCAGCAGGTCATAAGGAATCCATCAGCCAGAACAGGGGGTGAGATGAGGACAGAGGAAAAGAAACAAAAAGGGGAAGGAGGAAGCAAAAGGGGTGAGGACGAGGAACGGAGTCATGGCTCAGACTCGATCGCAACCCGCACTGCACCGCAGAGAAAGATAAAAACAAGCGAACAAAAAGACAAGAGGAGCATCCACGGAATGACACTCATGGACAAGGGACCAGCTTAATCGAACTTCCACTCAGTCACCCTCTTAAGCCCTCACACTCTCACATTCTCACTCATTCACTCTCCTCACTCTCATTCGAACTCCTCATTCCCCCGCGCGGGAGGAATGAGCGGAGGGCGGAACCCCACGCACCACCTTGCGCATGGAGCCGCAGTGCAGGCAGTCGCAGGGCACGAAGGTGTGCGGCAGGAACAGGTTGAGCGCCATGCTGAACTCCTGCTTCTGCGACCCCAGCTTGAGCGTCACGTAGTACGGATACACGCTGGTGGGGGGAGATGTGCCCGATGGTGATGGGAGGAAGGAGGGGTGGGGGGAGAAAGGGGAGAAAGGGGAGAAAGAGGAGAAAGGGGAGAAAGGGGAGAAAGGGGAGAAAGGGGAGAAAGAGGAGAAAGGGGAGGTTAAGGAAGGAGGGAGATGGAAGTGGGGTTTGGTGAGAGGTGGGAGCATGGGATGGGATGGGACCGTGCGCCTATTGTGGGACGATGGTTGACCGAGAGGGGTGTGAGAGAGTTGCTGCGGCGTTGTGAGAGAGTGTGTTTTGAGAGTATGTGAGCGGCACCCAGCGAGGGTGATGCAGTGAGCGAACGAGAGGCATTTCACCCATGACTGCACGACACGACACGACACGACACGACACGACACGACACGACACGACACGACACGACACAACACAACACGACACGACACGACACGACACGGCATTGGCGCATACGGGAGGTGGATGCACGTGTAGAAAGCGAAGCTTTGAGACGTCTCATAACTGCACGTAGCTTCACTCATAACTGCACGACGACACGACGTTGCCACATACGGGAGGCGGATCTTGTCGTTGCCGCCGGCGAAGGTGCTGTAGTTGACCATGGTGTTGCCCATTGTGCCGTTGGCTGTTGAGACCAGCGTGCTGTTGTAGTCCATCAGCGGCAGATAATACCCCGCCGACTGCGCGCAAGCAGGGATGCGCACAAGCAGGGATGCACGCAAGCAGGGATGCACGCAAGCATGCAGCAAGCAGGTAGGTGGGACAGACAGCCCATGTGAGCGACGGATTCCCGAGGTGGCAACAACAGCAAAAGAAAATTTCCCCGTTGTCTGCACGCAAGCAACGAGGCGGACTAGCCGCAGGCAGGTGGAAGGTCCGCTACGTGGTAACATACAACAAGGTATAAGAATGCTGACTCACATCTGATGACCCGCCACCCTCTCCTTTGGCCCTCAAGCCGCCCCCCACGCCCTGCGCATGCCACGGGATTGTGAGAGGGAAGGAAGAAGCAAGCCATGAGGAGACTCACGTGGGTGCAATCTCAACCCCAGAAGACACACAGTTCGGCTGCGGCTAAGGGGCAGAGGCTAATCATAGCTCAAACTCTGAGTTACGTGACGTGACGCGTCATGAGCGAGCAATCTTGTTACTAGAATGCCTTGAGACGTCTCAAGCATTTCGTGGTTGAAAGGTCAAGCAGCAACGCCCTGCTTGCGGCGGCCCCTCCCCCGCTCACTCTGGGCGCGAGAATCCGGCGGTGCAGCTCGTCCCTGCTGGGGGCGTCTTCCGCGCGCTGCAGGGGGAAGAAGTGCACGCCCCCTTCCGCCGATCGCCACTTCCATTCCGCAATCGACTCCTCGCCGTCGCTTCCGGCGCCCATCGTGCTGACCGGCCCCCCTCCGCTGCCGCTGCTGGCGCTGCTGGCGTATGGAACATCCTGGCGCCATTCGGACGTTCCGACCTGCGATGACTCGCCGTGAGAGCGAGGGGAGAGGGGGGTAGAGAAGGGAGGGGGGGAGGGAGAGGGAGAGAAAGGTGGCATACGCACAGAAAACGGGAGGATGCGTCAGAGTTGTTGAAAGTCCGGACGGTACTACAAAAGCCTGTAAACAAGTTGAAAAAACAGTTTGTTCTCACAACGCTGTGTGTAGTGCTAGAACTCCTCGCGCCGCTTGTGATCATCTAGTGCCGCCACATGCGGCGTCCCAGGATGTGAGCCACCATGTGACTCGCAAATGGACATCTTACTAGCGCCGCGTCGTGCTGCCTCCCAGCGAAGTTAGTACTAGCATTGGCTGGGCCCTACAACTTGTACCTCGTGTGACTGCGAGTCGAACTGCCGATGAGAATTTGCGGCATCCCTGGTGAGCCTGCCAGATTGAGCGTCCGCAACGGATATCTCGGGGCCGCCACGGTGGCGCGCGTGGATCCGCAAGACGCTGAGGGAGAGGAGCAGGAGCGACACGAGCAGACGCGGGGAGACGCCACGGCACGCAAAATCCATGGTAGCAGCCCACTGGGAGAGGGGTTTGCGTTCAATGCCAGAACTTCTGCGAGCGTCACGGAAGCTTCACAACCGCGCAGTGCAATCATGCAATGGCACATCGGAGAGAAAATGCTGGTACTTGTACCACTACTTCCACTTTGGAGGCAGGCTCTACGCAAAGTAGAAGCGGAAGGCTTCAGTCTGGCTGCCAGCAACAGATGTAGCATGTGGCATACAACCAGGTGACGCGCTGGTAGGGAAAAGTCTCGTCTCCTAGCCCTGTGAATAACCCTAGTAGCCATGCTGCCGAGTCGCGCCATGCTCTGAGTTTCCAGACGTGAAGCGCAGTGGAAAGTCAAAGGGGAAAGCTCCCCCCAAATTTGTAGCTGATTTACTCAATGCAGGTCAACGCATGCATCATCAGCTTCGGTAAGGAGCTCCTGGGGGATGTCGATTTGTTTTGGGCCAGAACTTGGGAGGCTGAGCTGTCTCTACCAGGGAAGAAATGCTGTATTTAGGGTGTAAATCAAAGTTGCACTTCCGACGTGGTTCTCACGTTCTCAACGTTCGACCCCATTGTGAAGCGAGTTATTGGTATAAAAACGACTTCGCTTGCATCCTCTGTGTCACGAGTGTCCTATAAGCCCTTGACTTGTCCTTCTGTAGGTGAGTACAGTGGTGGAATTGGGCTGTGATAGAAACATGACACTCAATAAGGTCTGGGCGTGGAACATTGTAATGACGAAGGCCATTTGCCTGTTTCAGGCGAAAGCGAAGTGATGTAACGCATGAGCGAACCCCGCCACACTTTTCGAAAGCAAGGACCAAAATGTTCGCCAGCGCGTGGGGCGCCCTCTAAAAAATCCTCCTAAAGTTGAAAGCAAAAAGTTGCAGCCCCGGACGAGTTTGGGGTGCTCCAGGCAGACGGACGGACACGCCATTGAAATGGCGTGTTTTGACTCGTCGTCAGATCTCATTCGTGTTTTGCCTCGTCAGATATTTCGTGTTAAACCTCGTCGGTCCCATCCTGTTCGAACTACCCGCAATTAGCGGACTGTAGGAAAATGCCTTGATTTTTCAGGGCAAATTTCTAGGCCATCCTGTAGGCATATGCCATGCCAAACTTCTTCCTGGACTCTCATGGCAACAAACAATAAAGGACCTGCTTAGTTTACTGCTTCTAGGCCTAACTATTTACTCATCTAGCAACTACACAACACAAACACTGCGCGCACGCACACATACATGCACATAACGGTTTAGTATAGCACCATTGTCCAGAAGTAGTATACTACCCAGTCCTCATCATCAAAACTGTTAAACCCACTGCTGCTGCTGCTGCTGCCAAGTTGCAAATCTGCCCCGCTAGCGTCCTCTAACATTTTCTCATTCCTTTTTGCACTCATTGGTCTATGTCTTTGCTCCTCCATTCTCCTGTTATGTATCCCCTTCATCATGTTGGCCGCCACCAAAGTCTTTACCGCACTCAAATTACTGGTCACAAAGGTTAATGATAGTGCGACGCAACAACGCCTAATCTGAAGTTATGTCAACATGCTATGTAACATGGTTACTGTCAAAACCATGATGGTACAACAGTGTATACGAGTTCAAATGTTTGCAGTGGCAACTCACCTCACGTTTCTGGATTTCCAGGTTCAGGTGTTGAAGAGGCTGAGGATGTAAGGCCATATATTGAACTTCAAAGAATTTTCAATGTTGTACATGTCTTTGTCGTACTCCAGCAGGATCATAATGACGGCGAGAAGGACAGGCACCAAACGTATAATGACATTCAACCATCGAACTACCGTGTTCCCTCGGAGACCCTAGGATCTTATGCTAGATCCCTAGAAAAAATGAGGGGGGGTCTTAACAAAGGTAAAAAAAAAAACACCCGGATCTTTTCGTATGGCATATTTTGTTTTAGTGTTTTCAACACTACAGTTAATACTTAAGTTGTGGGTTTGCTTTTGGTGAGCACCACGCCAACGAAAGTTGATCGCTTGACCAATCACAACAAATTCGCTTGTCACTGTAAAATTTGCCCCTATGACGCAGCAATTTCGCCCCCTGACACAACAATTTTGCCGACGGAGCAAGTCGGCGGCTTGCCAATGCTACACCAAGGAGGCTTGCCAACGTTTCAGCAAAGCGGTCTGCCGACGCTGCACCCGCATGTGATAGTAGCGCATGTGCGCACCCACTTCGCAGGTGCGCAGCGACGGTCGAGCACGTTGTGCACCGTCGCGCAGGTGCCAAGTTGGCCATGTGCCGATGATTGCGTCTGAATAGCCACGTCGGCCTCGGGGTACCAGCCCGAGGTCGCCTTCGCCACATTGGCCTCGATGACGTTCCCGAGCCCCCGCAGAACCTCGTCGACCAGCTCGGTCAGCTGCTGACGTCGACCTCCCATCTTCGACGGCCCCTCAACAAACTCACGCAGGTCGACGACCACCTTCGTTGACCTCCTCGGTAGAAGTAGGCAGCCGGCCCGCGTCGATGGCGGCATCGCAGTGGTCACCCGCAGGTCGACCACCTCGTCGACCCAGACTGGTGTCGACCTCTGTATAATAGTTGGCCGCACCTCCCGCGGACCCAACCATGGAGTCGATGTCGCCCAAGCGAGGGCAGGGCCAACACCCAATTCCCGTCAACAAACAAGCTGTAGACGAGGCTTAGCTCCAAGACTGAAGTGGCGGCGTCTCTGGCTGCCAAATCCTCTCTGCGTCACATTGAGATGGGTTGAACATAAGATACTGTTAAACGTACGGAAATGTCAAGCACATTCAACGTTACAGCAAGGAACAAACCCACAAGTGTGTAATGCAATGTTAGGAGAGCGCAGGATTCGTAGATGCAACCGAGCCACCATCATCACCCCGGCGTCATCCGTGCTAATCCCGTCCACCCTACTCAAATCGGTACGGGTGAGCAAGGGGGGTCAGCAAGAGTGCAAGCAATGATGCAGCATCACATTTCTCTACCGTAAGTAGCCCGATGAACTCAGTGACTACACATGAGTCATGGATAAACGTGGCAAACATATGATTGTGTTTGCCATGCACTTGATACGTACTCTCGTCACAGATAAGTCCAACAAATGGACTCGACTACAACCAGACGTCCTGCCGGGCACGAATATGCGTTGCTGTACTAACAATCTGCTATGGAAAAAGACATATATGCACAGAACGGTCAATGATGGTGTAAATATATGAGCGTAGAATCAAAATCGAGTACTATATTGATTGTTGATGAAGAGCTCAACTGTGTAATAAGCATCGAATGCGTTATTGGGGAACACACAAGCGTTTGGCGTTGTGCGAGGTGCCAAACGATTTGGACCCATATCTCTATCGGTGCGTCCGATATGCATATTTCCAGCAGCGCGATGACTAGTTCGCGCCGGATTTCTACAGCCTTTAGGCAGTAGGTGATGCGCTTTTGGTGCGTCGCGAATTGCTCCGAGATGGACCGCTTCCGGATGGTGCGTTTGTGCTTCCTAAAGCATTAGTGCAGACCGCCAAGGATTGCACGTAGACGACACCTTCCCGCCATAGCCGAAATATGTGCCATGTATTGCACCATACATAGATTGTATTTGACTGACGAGAATGTGAACGGTGCCTGACAAAGCTTAAGCCACGGGAAATCTATAGTCCATTCCCGTTAGTACTTGATCAGCATCTCTCGTATTTTTCCTCGGCCTCGCCACGTAATTGATATGTAGCGGAAGAAGAAGTACGGACGATGGATTGTATTTGTATGCTTGTGTTAAAACATGTTTCTATGTTGTTTGTTATGTTAATTCTGTTAGGCTGCAGTATGGCACCTAGTATAGGGTGCAATACAACTCTCTCTCGACACATGTACACTAATCTCCTACATTCCTGTTTCCTACCGTTGACATGGTTTCAGAGTAGGTTGATCTTTAGGACCAACGTTTTTTTTTAGGGCCCACCATTCGTTCTGCCCTGCCCGTTTTACTGCCCTACCCGCTAGCATGCGCACTGCCCTGCGGGCCACCACATGCCCTGCTGACCTGCGCGCCCTGCTGCCCTGCGTGCCAGCGCACCCTATTGCCTAGCACGCCAGCGCGCCCTGCTGCCCAGCGCGCCAGCGCGCCCCGCTGCCCAGCGCACCAGCGCGCCCCAGTGCCCAGCGCGCCAGCGCGCCCTGCTGCCAAGCACGCCAGTGTTCCCCGCTGCCCAGCGCCCGCACGCGCCTTGCTGCCCAGCGCCCACGCGTGCCCCGCTGCCCAACGCCTATGTCAGAACCATATTGTAGGCTGTAGTAGGGTTGACAATTTGGGGTACAACTCTTTTAGGTTTTCATATTTGTACCCACCTGCTTCCTAGTTGATTTTATTCCTCGTACTTTTCTCACATGGTATTGAGCGGGTTCCCTAGTGGGACCGTTTTTTTTTTTTTTTTTTTTTTTTTTTTTTAAGGGCCCACCACTTGAAAAATTTTCTGCCCTGCCCGAAGCGCACCTCGGGCTCTGACCTACTGCCGCCCTTAGCAGCCCGCCCTGCTGTCGTAGCCCTTAGTGGCCCGCCCTGCCTTCGCGGCCCTTAGCGGCCCGCCCTGCCTTCGCGGCCCTTAGCGGCCGCCCTTTCGCCTTTAACGGCCCGCCCTGCCGCCCTTACCGGCCTGTCGCCGCCCTGCCGCGAACCGCCCTGCCGCCCTTACGCAGCCCGCCCTGCCGCCCTTGACCGCCCGTCGCAGCCCTTTGCGGCCATTAGCGGCCCACCCGTCCCTTCGTCACGGCCCTGCGCGGCCCGCCAGCCCGTCGTTGCGGCCCTGCGCGGCCTGCCCGCACGTCGTCGCGGCCCTCCCCGGCTCGCCCGCCTCGTCGCCGCGGCCCCTTCCACCGCAGCAGCCGTCGCCCCTGCTGCCGATGTCGCCCCTGCAGCAGCCGTCGCCCCTGCTGCCGCCGTCGGGCCTGCAGCCGCCAATATGACCCCCACTGGAGTCGCCGCTGTGGCCCCGCCGTTACGGCCCTGCCCTGCCGCCCTGTCGCGGCCCTGACCTGCCGCCGAGTCGCGGCCCTGCCCTGCTGCCTTGTCGCGGTCCCTACCCATCCGGCGCCCCACGGCCCTGCCCCACCAGCCGCGGCCTCTTCCCTCCTGCCACTAGTAAGCGCACCGCTGCACCCGAGCCGCCTTGCTGAGCCGCGCCGCCCTGCCGAGCCGCACCGCCCTTGAGAGTCGTGCCGCCCTTCCGAGTCGCGATGCTCCTGGTGTCATGGCTAGCCCTAATGTCCTTACCTTCGATTCCGAGGGTCGAGCGGTCGATTTTGAGGTCTGGGTCGATGACCTGCAGCTATTTCTGCAGTGCGATAGCAAAGACGGAGTCTCGCTGTTTGATCTCGCGTCTGGCACCTCTGCTGCACCTGCTGCCGACGCTGACATTGCTATTCGCTCGCAGTGGACCACGCGCGATGCTGCTGCCCGTCTTGCTATTCGTAGTCACCTGCCGTCTGCTGAGCACGCGCATTTTAGCCAGTACAAGACCGCTAGGACTCTATACGACACTGTTGTTGCGCGCTACTCCTCCCCTGCCACTGCTGCCCTTAGCCGCCTCATGCTGCCGTATCTGTTCCCTGACCTAGCTGCTTTTGCCACAGTCGCTGACCTCATTACGCACCTCCGCACTAGTGACACCCGCTACCGCGCTGCGCTTCCTGCTGAGTTCTGCGCCGCGAACCCCCCCCCTATGTACATCACTCTCTACTACCTCGTCACCCGGCTCCCTTACTCCCTTCGCTCGGTCAAGGACCACTTCCTCTCCCTTTGCCCCACCACGGTCACCGTTGACCTCCTCGAGGAGCGCCTCCTTGCAGCTGAGAAGAGTATAGTCGCTGTAGGAGCCTCTCGTGGTGACCCTCGTGCCCCTTTCTTTGAGGGGTGCTCCCCCGTCCCTCTTCTGCCCTCTGTTGCCTCTTCTGCTGCTGTCGACCTCGTTGGCACTGAGTCGGTCGGCGCTGCGTCTGCTCCCAGTGGGAGGCGCTGCAGCGGTAGGAGTAAGGGGGGCAAGGGTGCTGGATGGGATGGCGGGGGCGGTGGTGGTGGCGGTGGAGGCGGTGGAGGGGGTGGGGGTGGAGGTGGGGGTGGTGGCGGTAGTGGGGCTTCGGTAGCGGTGGTGGAGGTGGAGGCGGCGCAGGCAGCGGCAGTGGGGGTGGAGGTGGCGGAGGCGGCGGCGGTGGTGGGGGTGGCGGCGGCGGTGGTGCTGGTCGAGGTGGCACTGTGCAGCGGGGAGGCTTTGGCGGTGGTCAGCGCCAGCAGCAGCAGCACCCTCGTGAGACCCTGTCGCCCCAGCAGCTTCGTGAGTGGTACGCTGGGCGTGGGAGGTCTGGGGGTGCCGGTCCCTGCACGTACGTTCTCCGCACCAACGACCGCAGTGGAGAGGCGTGCGGTGGCCCGCACGCCACGCTCCGCTGTTTCGGCCGCCTGACTGATGCCTGGCGTGCACAGTTTCCTGACTCCAATGAGATCCCTCGCTTCGGTGATCTGCTTAAGTCGGGGGTTGCTATCTTTGATCTTGATTATGATGCTATCCTTGCTGCTATGTATGCTGTGACTATTAGTGCTGAGGGTGACTGTTACCTGTGTGTTCCGCCCGACCCGGGCATTGAGGCTGCTGCTCTAGGTGCTAGTGAGTTTGCTGCTCCAGGTGCTGGTGAGGCTGCTCTCTCAGGTACCGCGTCGGCTCAGGCCTTGCACACTTTCACCCTTGACTCGGGTGCTTCCCGCTCCTTCTTTCGCGACTGCACCACACTCTCGCCGCTCAGTCGGCCAGTGGCAGTCTCTCTGGCTGACCCCTCTGGGGGTCCGGTCCTTGCACACTCCTCCACACTCCTGGAGGTCAGCGGGTGACCCACTGTTCGTGTACTCGGACGGGCCGGCACCTGGCCACGTTCCCCGTTAGCTTGGGTCGAGCCTGTACACCCTGACTACCAAGTCTCCTCCCGTTTCGGCGTCTGGTCAGGTAGCTACGTCGGGTCAGGTTTTTGCGGCTGCGTCCCGGTCTGGTCCTGAGTTTGCCCCCTACTCGTGTCGCCTCCTGTCTCACCAGACTCTTCTCTAGCACCACCGCCTTGGTCACCCCTCCCTGCCTCGTCTCCGAGGCATGGCCTCCCGTGTCCTTGTCACTGGTCTTCCCCGGTCTCTCCCTCCCCTTCCTCCGGGGCCTGCCCCTACCTGCGTTCCTTGCGTCGAGGGACGGCAGCGCGCCGCTCCTCACTCCTCCGAGTTTCCTCCGACGGAGGCTCCCCTGCAGACTCTTCACATGGACGTGTGGGGCCCAGCCCGCGTCCGTGGACAGGGTCACGAGCGCTACTTCCTGCTGGTCGTTGACGACTACTCGCGTTACACCACAGTCTTCCCCTTGTGCCGCAAGGGTGAGGTCACTTAGGTGCTGATCGACTGGATCCGCGCTGCCCGTCGTCAGCTTAGTTAGAGTTTCGGCTCGGACCTTCCTGTTTTGCGTCTGCACTCTGACAGAGGTGGAGAGTTTTCCTCCGACCTTCTGAGAGCCTTCTGTCGTGCGGAGGGCATCCGCCAGACGTTCACGCTTCCGGCCTCTCCACAGCAAAATGGGATTGCTGAGCGCCGCATTGGCATGGTCATGGACGTCGCTCGTACGTCCATGATCCATGCGGCTGCTCCCCATTTTCTGTGGCCGTTCGCGGTTCAGTACGCGGCGCATCAGATCAACCTCCAGCCTCGGGTCTCCTTGCCTAAGACCACACCTACTCTGAGGTGGATGGGGAAGGTTGGCGATGCGTCTGCGTTCCGTGTCTGGGGATCTCGGGCTTTCGTCCGCGATTTGTCTGCGGACAAGCTGACCTCCCGTGCTGTTCCCTGCGTCTTCTTTGGCTTCCCCCCTGACGCGCCTGGTTGGCAGTTTTACCACCCCACGTCGCGCCGTGTTCTGTCCTCTCAGGACGTCACGTTTGACGAGCTGGTTCCTTACTACCGTCTCTTCCCCTACCGCACTGCCCCCCTCCCTTCCCCGCCGCTCTTCATTGCGCCAGGTCCTCCCCCGGTAGACCCCCTCCCCCCTCAGGGTCCTTCCCCCTCAGGTGTGTCCCAGGTAGACGCAGTCGAGCTTGTCGAGGTAGCTGTTGACTCTGGTGCTGCTAGGGGTGCTGGGCCTGCGGGTGTCGGGTCTGGGGGTGCTGAGCCTGGGGGTGCGGAGCCTGCGGGTGCTGAGCCTGGGGTTGCTGAGTCTGGGGGTGCTGAGACTGGGGGTGCTGAGCCTGGGGTTGCTGAGTCTGGGGGTGCGGAGCCTGAGGGTGCTGAGCCTGCGCGTGTGGAGTCTGGAGGTGTTGAGCCTGGCGGTCCTTCGGGTGCTTCGTCCTGTCGGGAGCCACTCTCTCCACAGCAGTTGCGGGAGTGTTTTGCTCGGCGCTGGAGCCGTGCTGCTGGAGCTGGTGGTACTACGGGCGCTGGAGGTCCTGCTGCTGTTGGAGCTGCTGGGGGTTCTGGAGCCACGGGTCCCGGAGGTGCTCGTACTGGAGGTACTGGAGCTGCTGGAGCTGGCGGTGCTGCTGGAGCTGGAGCTGCTGGAGGTGCTGGAGCTGGAGCCGCTGGCGCTTCTGGGGCTTCTGGTGGTCCTGCTGGAGCTAGAGCTGTTGGAGGTGCTGGAGCTAGAGGTGCTGCTAGGGCCGGTGCTCCTGTGGGTGTTGGAGTTGACGCTTCTGGTGCTGCTGGAGGTGCTGCTGGAGCTGGTGGTACTGCTGGAGTTGGAGCTGCCACTGGGGGTGCTGGTTCTGTCCCTGCTGGTTCTGGAGGCGCTGTGTGGCCGCGGCCGTACTACGTTCCGCTCCTTCAGCAGGTTCTTGGTCTTTCGCCTTCTACTGGTCCTGCTCCTTCCTTAGAGTGTCCGCCGCCTGCCCAGTCGCAGTCACAGTTACAGCCCGCCTCCCCACTGCCTGCTCGTTCTCCTTACACTGGTCCGACCGGAGGTCTTGCTGAGCGTCGTGAGCCTGCGTCTCGTCCTGCGTCGCCTGTTCGTGCTGCTAGTGCTAGTCGTCGTGGTTCGCGTCATCGTCCTCCTCCTGTCCCTGGCACGCACCGGATGGCTCTGCGCCCTTCCTCTGCTCCGCAGCGTGTCCCTCTTCCGTCTCCTCCTGCGTCCTCCCTTGCTGACGGTCCAGACCCAGAGTCTGACTCCCTTCGTGCTGCTAGTCCTACTGTTATGCGTCTCCTGGCCACTGTTGTCACTGACCCTTCCTTTGAGTCCACTGCTGCGTCTGCCTTAGCTGCTAAGCTTGTCGACTTTGCTGGTCATTGTCGTCTCCACTACGCCGCTAGTCTTGTTGCTGAGTTTGAGTCTGTCTGTCCTCCGTCCGTCGGGGGTGAGTGTGCTCTTGGCATGGATGTCCTTGAGGACAGGTAGGAGGAATTTGAGTGCTTTGCAGCCGTTGCACCTCATCTCGTGTCCATGCTAATTGCACCTGAGGGAGACTCGGATGCACCAAACATCCCGACCCCGCGCTCTTACGCAGAGGCGATAGAGGGTCCCTACTCCTCTCAGTGGCAGTCAGCCATGGACGCAGAGATGGCATCCTGGAAGTCCACAGGCACTTCCGTCGACGAGGTTCCCCCTCCTGTGGCGAACATCGTCAGTGGCATGTGGATTTTTAGGGTGAAGCGGCCGTCGGGTTCTCCGCATGTCTTCAAGGCGCGTTACGTTGCTCAAAGCTTCAGTCAGCGACAGGGAGTTGACTTCTTCCAGACCTTCTCCCTGACCCCGAAAATGACCACTCTTCGGGTTCTGCTGCACGTCGCTGCTCAGCGTGACTACGAGCTTCACTCACTTGACTTCAGCACTGCTTTCCTACAGGGCAGCCTACACGAGGAGATCTAGCTGCGCCGCCCACCTGGCTTCAATGGGTCGTTTCCTCCTGGTACCCAGTGGAGCCTTCGGCGGCCAGTCTACGGTCTCCGCTAGGCGCCCTGTGAGTGGCACGACACACTGAGGACTACGCTTGCGGCTCTTGGGTTTGCTCCTTCTATTGCTGACCTGTCGCTGTTTCTACGGCTAAGAGGGTGTTGCGCTACCTGTGCAGTATGTCGGGCATGGGGCTCGTGCTTGGAGGCCGGGCTCGAGTTGTCCTCACTGGTCACGCAGACGCTTCTTGGGTTGACGACTTGGCTACGCAGCGGTCGTCACAGGGTTACACCTTCAGCCTTGGTTCCGGCTCTGATTCGTGGCGGTCTACCCGGTCGTCCTCTGTTCTCAGCTCCAGTTGTGAGGCTGAAATCTACGCTGGGGCCATGGCTGCACAGGAGTTACGCTGGCTCACTTACCTGCTAGCCGACTTGGGAGAGGCGCATCGTTCTCCTCCAGTTCTGTATGTTGACAACAAGGCCATGCTGGCCTTGTGTCAGGAGCACAGACTGGAGGACAGAACGAAGCACATTGCTCTACGCTACTTCCTTGCTCGAGAGTTGCAGCAACGTGGTCGGCTTCGTCTTGCTTACGTGGCCTCTCGGGCCAACACTGCTGATAACTTCACCAAGCCACTACAGCCTTGTGATCATCAGCGTTTCTGTACTATGCTAGTTCTTGTGCCTACCGGGCCTCACTTGCTTACCTCTTGACTTTGCTTGTACTGTGATCTATATATGCCTGCGCCTGCATGCTTACTTTTGTTAAGTTGTGATCACTGTCTTACTTGCTCACTTTGTTTTATAATCCTGCATGTGAACTTGCCTTTTGGCCTTGAACTTGTGCTCAGAATGTGTGGTGACGTTGTGATCCACCCTGAGCTTGACCTTTCCTTGTTCTCTTGCTTGTCCCCCACTTTGCCTATGGGGGTGTGTCAGAACTATATTGTAGGCTGTAGTGGGGTTGACAATATGGGGTTCAACTCTTATAGGTTTTCTTCTTTGTACCCAACTGCTTCCTAGTTGATTTTATTCCTCGTACTTTTCTCACAGCCTGTGTGCGCCCTGCTGCCCCGTACCTGCTCATGCCCCGCTGCCCAGCGCCCGCGCGCGCCCCGCTACCCAGCGCCCGCGCGCGCCCCGCTACCCAGCGCCCGCGCGTGCCCCACTGCCCAGCGGCCGTGTGCGCCCTGCTGCCCCGTACCTGCGCATGCCCCGCTGTCTAGTGCTAGTACATGCCCCGCTGCCCAGCGCCCGCGCGCGCCCTGGTGCCCAGCACCCGCGCGCGCCCTGTTGCCCAGCGCCCGCGCGCGTCCCGCTACCCAGCGCCCACCGCGCTCTGCTGCCCGCGCCCTTGCGCACCCCGCTGCCCAGAGCCAACGCGCGCCCCGCAGCTCAGCACCCGCGCGCACCCCGCTGCCCAGCGCCCGCGCGCGCCCCGCTGCCCTGCGTCCGCGCATGCCCCACTACCCCCGTGCCGTGCACACCCTGCTGCCCTGCGCGCCCCGTGCGCGCCCTGCTGCCCGCGTGCCCCGCACGCCTTGCTGCCCTGCGCGCCTTGCCTACGCTGCAGCTGCTACTAAGCTGTTGCTGCCGCTCGCCAAGAGCATGTTTTGCCCTGCCCAGCGCTATCACGCTGCCTTGCCCTGTTGCCCCGCGCTTAGCGCATGCCCCTGCTGCGCGCCGCTAGCACACGCTGCCTCGCGAGCGCCGCTGCCCTGCCGTGCTGCCCGCGATCTGCCCAGCCGCGCTGCCCAGCCGCGCTGCCCGCAAGCTGCCCGCGCTGCTTGCGCCACTGCAGCCCGCTGCTGCGCTGCTGCACTGCTGCCGCCTGAGGTGCTGCCCTGCCTAGCCGCCACTCAGCAATGCTGCCGCTGCTTGCACTACTGCAGCCCGCTGGTGCACTGCTGCCGCCTGAGCTGCTGTTCTACCTAGCCGCCACTCAGCGTTACTGCCGCTGCTTGCGCTACTGCAGCCCTGCCCCATCAGGCCTGTGCCGTTAGCCCTGCCCCGTTAGCCCTGCCCCGTTAGCCCTGCCCCGTTAGGCCTGCTCTGCCGCCCTTCAGCGCCCTGGCCTCTGCCTCTGCTGCCCTGCCCACGCTGCTGTTGCCCCCTGTGCTGCTGCTGCTGCTGCTACTATGCTGCTATTGCCACCTGTGCTACTGTTGCTGCACTACTGCTGGCCCATCCGAGCCGGCCTGCCGAGCCGCCTTTGCTGCCACCCTTGCTGCCGTTACTGCTGCTATGGCGACTCCCATTGTGCTCACCTTTGATGCCGAGGGCCACCCAAAACAGTTGAAGTCCTGGCTAGAGGGTCTGCACCAGTACCTCCTGAGTGTCACTCAGGAGAACGCCTCCCTGATCGAACACACGTCAGGGTCCCTTCCGGCCCCCGAGGCTCCTGCTGAGCCTGCTGCTGCCGCTAGGGAGGAGGTGCAGACGCAATACCGCGCTGACCGCATCGCCTGTAAATGGTAGAGGGCGCGCAACGTCGCTGCCATACTTGCAGTCCGCGCTCACCTCTCGATTGACCACAGAGCCAACTTTCGGCAGGTTCCGTCAGCCCATGCTTTATATACCGTTGTGGTTAGGCGCTACTCCCCCCCCTTCCTACCACCCTAGGTCGTCTTGCGTTGCCGCTTACCTTCCCTGCTGCTGTCGATACACCGACCTCTTGCTGCTCACCGCGATTGGAGACACCTCCGGGTTTTCCACCTCGGACGTCTTCGTCTCCTCTACAGCCTGTCGCTGTGGACTTCGGGGGCCTAGGTGTTGTTGGGGGTGGTGACGCTGAGGGTTCTGTTTCTGGGGTGCTGGTTCTGGGGGTGCTGACTCTGGGGGTGCTAGAAGTCCTCTTGTTGGTGGAGTTGGAGGTACTGGCATTAGAGGTGCTGGTGCTGGCGCTGGAAGTGTTCCTAGGACTGGCGGTCCTGGTGTTATGCTAGAGGTGTTGGGTCTGGGTGTGTGTCGCAGTCGCTGCCGTGGCAGCCTATCTTTTTGGAGCAGCTGTCGTCGCCGCTACCTGAGTCGGCGCTTCACCACCTTCCCAGACTCCCGACTGCCTCTGCTGAGCCGACGACCACTGGTACTGCTCCTCCTTTGTTGTCTCCGCCACTTGACTCCCCTCTGACTGCACCTGCTCAATACTCCCCATCGCCCGTCTCCCTGACTGAGCGTCGGGTACCTGTATCTTGTGCTGCCTCCCCTGCTACCTTTCGTTTTTCTTGGGAGCTTGTTGTCCTGCCGGTACCTCCCCTGTCTTCTCTTCCTGCCGTTCTTGACCCTGTGTCTGAACTTGCTCGTGCTGCTCGTCCGACTATCCCTTGTTGTCTAGCCGCGCTTGTGACTACACCTGCTTCTTCGACTGCTGCTACTTCTGCCGTAGTAGCTGAGCTTGCTGGCTTTGCTGCTACTTGCTGTCGTGCCTACCTTGCTGGTCTCGTTTCTGCCTCTTCGTATCCTACGTCCGTCGGGGGTGAGCTTGCCCTTGGTTGTGGCGTCCTTGAGGACAGGCGGTTCGAGCTGGAGTACCTGCCGTACCCTCTCAGCATCCGGACTCGCTGCATTGCGCCCAGGAGACACCACCCTGCGCATTGGCGGGCTGCTATTTGGGTGCTGCGCTACTTGGTCAGACTCGCGAGCAAAACGTAGCACTTTGTAGTTCGTTCCTTTGCCATGCCAGTGTTGCAGCAGCGTTCCCAGCTTCGCCTTCGTACGTGGCCATACGCGCCAACACTGCTTGTCTCTTGATCTTGTCTTGTACTTTGTTATATAAACCTACATGTTTCTAGTTGCTAGATTGTAATCATTGTACTGATTATTCTATTATAAAACTGCGTGGTGATCTTGAGATCCATCCTGAGCTTTGCTTTGTTTGCTTCTTTTGAGTGGTTTTGTGACCGCTTGTCTTCCACTTCGCCTGTAGGGGTGTGTGAGAACATGTTTCTATGTTGTTAGTTATGTTAGGCTGCAATGTGGCACCTAGTATAGGGTACAATACAACTCTCTCGACACTTGTACCCTAATCTCCTACTAGTCCATCATTCCTGTTTCCTACCTTTGACAGCTTGGTGAAACGCGAATAGGAGCACGCGGTTGTCAAGGACTTCGGCGACAGAAAGACAGGCGAGATTGTTTGTACCTAGACGTTGTTAACTTACCACTGTGGCGGCGGGGCCACTGCGTGTTGCACCAGGTGTGACAACATGGTCGTCACGCGTACTAGCACGGGGGGGCGTGACACAGCGGGACAGCACCAGCTGAAAACGTCGGTACGGCTGACACAACGGGGACAGGACACAAGAATTCTAGACCTGTTAATCCTCGTGGTTGACCAGAATCGACATGATTTTGTCGAGAGTAAAGGGAAAGGATGGTTCGACTATCGAGAAAGTTGGGTACAAGTAACACAAACTATACCCTACATTAGCTACCCCACTAAAGCCTATATTTTATTATGACATAGGCATATAATTTGACAAAGTGGGGGAGAGCAAGGGGTCACAAGACCAGTCAAAACAAGCAAAGCAAGCTCAGGGTGGATCACAACGTCACCACACACACTGAGTACAAGCAAAGGGCCACAAGGCCAGTTCACATGCAGAGGTATATATGCAACAAGACCAGTACAGTGATCTCTACCTAGCAGAGCAAGTATGCAGATATATATATAGATCACAGTACAAGCAAAGTCTACAGCAAGTGAAGAAAAGTGGGCACAAGGCCTAACAAAGTGCAAAAACGCTGATGATCACCAGATGGAAGTGCTTTGGTGAATATATCAGCAGTGTTGGCCCGAGTGGCCACGTGAGCAAAACGAAGCTGACCACGCTGCTGCAACTCTCGAGCCAAGAAGTAACGTAGAGCGATATGCTTCGTTCTGTGCTCCAGTCTGTGCTCCTCACACAAGGCAATGGCGGCCTTGTTGTCGACGTACAGCACTGGAGGAGAACGAGGCCGCTCTCCCAAGTCGGTCAGCAGGTAGGTGAGCCAGCGTAGCTCCTGTGTAGCCATGGCTGTGGCGTAGATCTCAGCCTTACAACTGGAGCTGAGAACTGAAGACGAGCATGTAGAACGCCAAGAAACTGAACCAGAGCCAAGGCTGAAGGTGTAAACCTGTGACGACCGCTGCGTAGCCTGGTCGTCAACCCAAGAAGCGTCTGAGTGCCCGGTGAGGACAACGTCGCTCCGTCCTCCAAGCACGAGCCCCATGCCCGATGTATTGCACAAGTAGCGTAGTACCCTCTTAGCAGCATCCATGTGCACCTTTCGGTGCCGACCAGGAGCCACGTAGCGAGCTAGAAGGCCAAGAGGGTACGCAAGGTCAGGACGAGTGCAGGTCATCAGGTACATGAGGCAGCCTCCTAGCTCTGGGTAAGGACCACTCGGCTCTACGGACTCGTCCGAAGGTGGAGCTGAGAGCGAGTGACCTGTAGCTAGAGGAGTGGCCTGTGCCGAGGACCAGGTGAAGCCGAAGCGCTGAAGGACCTGCTGCACCATGTGTGACCGAGTCAGTGTGATGGTGCGGCGTGCTCTGTCCCGGGTGATCTGCAAGCCAAGGTAACTGCGCAGCTCACCCAGGTCAGTGCACGTGTGTCTCTTCTGCAGCTCCGACTTCACCAGGGCGAGAGCCTCAGTGTCAGCAGTGGCAAAGACCAAGTCGTCGACGTACAAAAGGATGTAGAATGGCGGCAGCGAAGTGTCGGTGCGCAGAAACAGCGACGGGTCAGCAGTCGGCGGAGCAAACCCAAGAGCCGCAAGTGTCGTCTTCAGTGTGTCGTGCCACTCACGTGGCGCCTGGCGGAGACTGTAGACCGGCCGCCGGAGGCTCCACTGGGTACCAGGAGGGAACGACCCAGTAAAGCCAGGCGGGCGGCGCAGTTAGATCTCCTCGTGCAGGCTGCCCTGCAAGAAAGCTGTGCTGAAGTCAAGAGAGTGAAGCTCGTAGTCACGCTGAGCGGCAATGTGCAGCAAAACCCGAAGAGTGGTCATCTTCGGGGTGGGGGAGAAGGTCTGGAAGAAGTCAACTCCCTCTCGCTGACTGAAACCTCGAGCAACGTAACGAGCCTTAAAGACAGGCGGAGAACCCGGCGGCCGCTTCACCCTGAAAATCCACATGCCATCGACGATGTTCGCCTCAGGAGGGGGAACCTCGTCAACGTAAGTGCCTGTGAACTTCCGGGATGCCATCTTTGCGTCCATGGCTGTCTGCCACTGAGAGGAGTACTCACCCGCTATTGCCTCAGCGTAAGAGCGCGGGGTCGGGATGTCTGGAGCATCCGGGTCTACCTCAGGGGCAAGTAGCATGGACACGAGATGAGGCGCAGCGGCTGCAAGACAGTCAAGGTCCTCCTGCCTGTCCTCAAGGACGTCCGTGCCAAGAGCACACTCACCCCCGACGGACGGAGGACAGACAGACTCAGACTCAGCAACAAGACTAGCGGCGTAGTCTAGACGACAGGCAGCAGCAAAGTCAACAAGCCCAGCGACCAAGGCAGACGCATCAGCAGACTCAAACGACGGGTCAGTGACAACGGTGGCTAGCAGACGCGGGACAGTAGGGTGAGCAGCACGAGCGCGGTTAGACTCAGGCTCTGGACCGTCAGGCAGAGAAGACGCAGGAGGGGACGGCAGGGGAACACGCTGCGGAGCAGAGGAAGGACGCAGGGCCATGAGGTGTGTGCCGGGGACAGCCGGTGGACGCTCACGAGGAACACGACGACCAGTACGACCAGTGCGGACAGTGCGAACAGGCGAGACAGGACGAGACGCAGGCTCACGACGCTCAGCAAGACCGCTTGTCAGCTCAGTGTAAGGAGAAGGAGTAGGCAGCGGTAAGCCAGGCTGTAATGGAAGACCAGTAGAAGACGGGAGGCTAAGAACCTGGTGAAGCACGGAGTCAGGCGGTGGCAGAGACGAAGGTGACGGCGGAGCGAAGAATAGTCGCAGCGGTGCAGTGCCACCAGCACCAGTAGCTCCAGCACCTCCTGTAGCTCCAGAACCTCCAGCGCCAGCACCCGCAGCAGCTCCAGAACCTCCAGCTCCGGCACCACCAGCGACAGCACCTCCAACAGCTCGAGAACCTCCAGCGTTAGCACCCTCAGCAGCTCCAGAACCTCCAGCTCCAGCGCCACCAGCGCCTGCACCTCCAACAGCTCCAGAACCTCCAGCGCCAGCACCCTCAGTAGCTTTAGAACCTCCAGCTCCAGTGCCACCAGCGCCAGCACCTCCAACAGCTCCAGAACCTCTAGCGCCAGCACCCACAGTAGCTCCAGAACCTCCAGCTCCAGCGCCACCAGCGCCAGCACCTCCAACAGCTCCAGAACCTCCAGCTCCAGCGCCACCAGCAGGAGCCGGCACCTCCAGCTCCAGGGCCTCCAACCTCAGAGTCGACAGCAGCACCTCCAGGTCCAGCAGGACCTCCAGTCCCAGCAGCTCCAGTACCTCCAGTACGAGCACCTCCGGGACCAGCTGCTCCAGGAACTCCAGTAGAAACAACTCCAGTTGTAGAGTCACCAGCTCCAGCGCCTCCCGCAGTGGGGCCCCTCGCTCCAGCAGCGCGACCCTGACAGCTAACGTACCACTCACGCAGCTGCTGTGGGGAGAGAGGGACAGCGCCAGCTCTAGTGCCTCCAACCTCAGCGCCTCCCACAGCAGGGCCCCCGGCTCCAGCAGCTCAACCCTGACGGCTAACGTACCACTCACGAAGCTGCTGTGGGGAGAGAGGGAGACGACGACGAGAGTGCAGCGGCGAGGCACCAGCGGAGCGACTACGAAGACGGCCGCTCCAGGGAGACTGCTCACCAGACGCCTCAACGCCCCCAGGTGCAGCACCCCCAGACTCAGTACCCCCAGGCTCAGCACCCCCAGACTCCTCACGCCCAGGCTCAGCACCTCCAGGCTCCGCACCCCCAGGCTCAGCACCCCCAGGCTCCGCACCCCCAGGCTCAGCACCCCCAGAAGCAACACCCCGAGCAGGACCACCCGCAGCAGGACCTGAGTCACAAGTGACCTCAACCGGCGCAGTCAAGGGAGGAGGGTCTACCTGAGACACACCTGAAGGAGCAGGACCGGGAGCGGGGAGGGGGTCTACCTGGGTAGCACCTGGAGCGAGGAAGAGTGGCGGGGGGGGGAGAGGGGCAGTGCGGTAGGGGAAGAGACGGTAAAAGGGAACCGACTCGTCGAACGTGACGTCCTGAGAGGGGAAGACACGGCGCGAGGTGGGGTGGTAAAACTGCCAACCAGGCGCGTCAGGGACAAAGCCAAGGAAGACACAGGGAACAGCACGGGCGGAGAGCTTGTCCGCGGTGGTATCGCGGACAAAGGCACGAGAACCCCAGACCCAGAACACCGACGCATCGCCAACCTCCCCCGTCCACCGCAGTGAGGGCGAGGTCTCCGGCAAGGAGACACGGGGCCAGAGGTTGAGCTGACGCGCGGCGTAGCAGACCACAAACGGCCACAGAAAATGGGGGGCGGCCGCATGGACCATGGAGGTACGAGCGACCTCCATGACCAAGCCAATGCGGCGCTCAGCAATCCCACTCTGCTGCGGAGAGGCCGGAAGCGTGAACGTCTGGCGAATGCCCTCCCCACGACAAAAGCTCTGCAGAAGGTCGGAGGAAAACTCCCCACCTCTGTCAGAGTGCAGACGCAGGACGGGAAACTCCGTCCCGAACCACTCGCGGAGCTGGAGACGGGCAGCGCGGATCCAAGGGATCAAAACATCAGGGACCTCACCCTTGGTGCGCAAGGAGAAGACCGTGGTGAAACGCGAGTAGTCGTCAACAACCAGCAGGAAGTACCGCTCGCGGTCCTGCCCACTGACGCGGGCTGGGCCCCACACGTCCATGTGCAGGGTCTGCAGGGGAGCCGTCGTCAGGGGAAATGAGGAGGAGTGAGGAGCGGCGCGCTGCCGCCCCTCGACACAGGGAAGACAGGGAGGAGTAGGCGAGGGTGGGAGGGGAGGGAGAACCCTGGGAAGACCAGAGACAAGGACACGGCGGTGCATGCTACAAAGGCGCTGCACCGAGGGGTGACCAAGAAGGTGGTGCCCAAGGAGGGTCTGGTGCGACAAAGCGCGACACAAGCAGGGGGCCGCTAGCTGACCTGATGCAGACGCATATGCAGCGACCTGAGGGGACACAGTAGTCAGTGTGTACAGACTCGAGCCAGGCGCACGGGTAAACGTGGCCAGGTGCCGGCCCGTCCGAGAGCACGTACAGTGGGTCATGCGCTGACCTCCAGGAGTGAACTGGTCAACCCACTGGTCCTGGAGGTCAGCACCACTCACCAAGTTCGTAGAGAACGAGGGGAGGTGAAGACCTAACAGGGAGCCAGACGGGACCGCCGGACACGGTAGGACCGTGGAGGAGTGCGCAAGGACTAGACCCCCAGAGGGGTCTGCAAGGGAGACTGCAACCGGCCGACTGAGCGGCGTGGGGGTGGTGCTGTCGCGAAAGAAGGAGTGAGAAGCACCTGAGTCAAGTGTGAAGGTGTACAAGGCCTCAGCAGGCGCAGTACCAGAGAGAGCAGACTCACCAGCACCTGGAGCAGAAGCCTCAACAGCACCTAGAGCAGGAGACGCACTAGCACCTAGAGCAGCAGCCTCACCAGCACCTAGAGCAGCAGGCTCTATACCTGGGTCAGGCGGTACGCACAGGTAACAAGCACGGTCAGCACTAGTAGGCAATGCATACATGGCAGTGAGAATAGCATCATAGTCAAGAGCAAAGATATCTACCCTCTGCCTAAGTAGCTCCAGCCAGGTGGGGAGCTCAGCCTCGTCGCCAAACTCGGTAGCCAGGCGTCTCTCAGACGGGCGAAGCAGCGGGACCGTGTATGACCAAGCGTCCCGCAAGCCTGACCAGCCCGATCACCTGTGCAAATGACGTACGGGCAACGAACGGTACTCCAAGACCCTCTACTCTGAGCGTACCACTCATGAAGCTGCTGGGGCGTAAGTGTCTCGCGCGGACGCCGCTGCAGCTGCAGCTGGCCACTGCCAGACGCTCCCGACTGACCAGCTTCAGGGCGACAGCTACGGTGGCTACCGCCACAACCCCAACTAGCGTACCACTCACGAAGCTGCTGGGGCATGAGAGACTCGCGCGGACGTCGCTGGAGTTGCATTTGGCCACCGCCAGTAGCAGCAGTAGCAGTAGTAGCAGCAGTAGCAGCAGTAGCAGCCTAGTAGCAGTAACAGAAGTAGCAGCAGTAGCAGCGCGGGCAGGGCAGGCGCGGCAGGCAGGCAGATAGGCAGTCAGGCAGGCATGCAGGCAGGCAGGCAGGCAGGCAGATGGCGCGGCAGCGCAAAAACATGGCAGGTGCTCACCAGTGGTGGGAAGGGCAGGTGCTCGCCAGGCGAGCAGGGCCAGTGCTCGGCGGGCGGCGGCAGGGTAGGCGCACGAAGGCAGGCGCGAGGTGAGATAGGGGCGGCTGCACCGAGTGCAGGCGCGTCTCGGGATCCAGGGGCGGCTGCACGGGGTCCAGGGGCGGCTGCACGGAGTCCAGGGGCGGCTGCACCAGGGGCGGCTGCTTCAGGGGCCAGGGGCGGCTGCTCTGGGTCCAGGAGCGGCTGCTCCAGGGGCGGCGTCGCTGGTGCAGGGCAGCGCGCAGGCCAGGCGGGGCCGCGTCGGCGGTAGGGCGGGGCCGCGACAGCGGCAGGTCGGGGCCGCGGCAGCGGCAGGACTGGGCCGCGACAGCGACCTAGCAAGGCCGCGTCGCCGGCAGGGCGGGGCCGCGACAGTGGCAGGGCGGGGCCGCGACAGTGGCAGGGCGGGGCCGCGTCGGCGGCCGTAGAAAGCAGCGCGAGGGCTGCGGAGCGGCGTGCGGGGCAGGAGAAGGCAGCTCGGGGGCTGCGGGGCGGCGTGCGGGCCTGACAGGGCAGCTAGCGAGCTACGCGCGGGGCTGACGAGACAGCAGGCGGGCTGCTAGCGGGCTGTACGAGGGCCAGCAGAGGCGAGCGCGAGGGCTCGCGACGCAGGGCAGTGTAGGCAAGGGGCGGGGTAACTCGGTAACCGGCGGAAAACGGTTGGTGGGCCCTGAAAAACAGTCCTAAAACGGTCGTAAGGACCTATGTTGCTCTTAATACCATGTCGAGAGTAAAGGGAAAGGATGGTTCGACTATCGAGAAAGTTGGGTACAAGTAACACAAACTATACCCTACATTAGCTACCCCACTAAAGCCTACATTTTATTATGACATAGGCATATAATTTGACAGGTTTGCCGGTTGCTACTGGCGCTGCGACATTGCCTTCGTTGGGCATGCCTACCAACGAGTGAGTCAGCCGAGATAAGCTACCGTCATCGCCCGGATATAAGACATACCGTATTCTCCCGGACATAACACCCTAGGGTATAGCTAAAAATACAGGGAAAAAATGGGGGGGGGTCTCCTCATAGGAAAAAAATACATAATACCCGGGTCTTTACATATGGCATATCTTAGTGTTAGTGTTTTTTTAATTAGTCAATGTGGGTGTTTTGCTGGTCGTTTTAGCATCACTGCCTGAGGCGCGAATGTGAGTTTCGGCCTCGAACTTCATCGCCCCCACGAAAATGGCATGTGGCACCTCTCTTGCCACTTGCAACGGAAGATTCACCTGCACGTGGCGACAGAGAAATAGTGGGAGGGGGCAAATCTCGGCAGATTGCCTTTGAATGTACCGCGAAATTTCATTGAGGGAGAAATTCACACGATATTCTTCCGTATTGCAGCTACTCGTTAACGACTATAATAATGAATCCGTAAGAAAAGGGGGGGTGTTATAGAAAATCAGCCAAAAAGGGGGGTATAGTAGAAACGAGGTCTATCATAACACCCACCCCGCACAAGCTACCCGGGGGTGTACAATTATGGGGGGGTGTTTTGTCCGGGAGTATACGGTATATGTCTTATCTCATACACTAAAAAAAATGCTTGGGTTATCTTGTATTTGGGGAGGTTTTGGGTGTCTTATAAGTCTTATAAATGGAAAGTTTTTTAAACTACTTAGAAATATTTTCACGCATCTTGAAAAGAGTTTCTCATTAAGAGTGTGGAAGTTGCGAAGGTGCCACTTCGGCAACCATTGTTCGGGACGCCACGTCATCCCGAATACTTGCATAGGCAAATTTGGTAGTACGTGAGTCAGCACGTGGCAGAATTCGCGTGTCGCAGGGGTAAAAATGTACGCGGTATTTCAATTCTCACTATAATGCATTGCAGTTTCGATCATAAGACACATATGTCTTATCTCGTACACACAAATAGGTGTCGTATAAAAAGGCTAGCCTGTTTATAAGAGACACCCGTATAGTAGACAACCCCTGTCTACTATTCAACACTGTCTTATATCCGAGCGATGACGGTACTGCTGGTACACTAACAGCAACGCTGGAGGAGAGAGTTGGAGGGGAAGCTATGCCTTCAGGGAGACGCCCAGCCAAGTGCATGCGTGGTACAGGACGTATGGATTGCCGTGCCCTGCCTGCCTACTCCCAGCTCAGATTATTTGCAAGGGTTTGGTTGGTGCGTATGGGAGACAAATTTGCAATGTGGTAAGGGATCATGCGAACGAAGGACAAAATCATTGGGGAAAGCCCTCTCTATACGCGTTCAGGGCAATCCTCGACTTTCAACCTGATGCTACAGGGCAAAACACCACAGCCATATTGAAATTTCAGGGCATAACTTATAACACCATCATGAGGTCGCAGGGTAAAAATTGACAGCATTTTGAAACTACAGGGCTAACTCAAAACACCATCCTAAAATAAGGGTAATCAGGATGTTTTACCTTGATATCCGCTGTCTGGAGAGCATTATGAGAATGGTATGAGCACCACTTTCTGGCATGGGATGGGAGCATCACATTGAAGTGGTCCTTTTTACACAAACAGCATTCCCCCCTCACAGGAGCCATCCGCAAAGATCATTCCAGGCAGCTCAATACAGCTCGAACCAATCGTTGGGCCTGATTGCTATCACTCACATTAGTCCACAAGACTAAAAAGCTCCCACAATTTGACGGGCAAGCAACACAGGAGCATGCGAGAGTGGATGCTTCTGGGACAAGACTCGGGTTCAAAATGCTCCCCGAGGAAATCCGACTCTACAGGAGAGTGAGAGCAAGCAGGGTGGCGGAGGTGGCAAGGGCAAGGGCAGCTGTGAGTGCTGCTGCCACGGGTGAGAGAGGGCGAGTGGCCCTTTTGGAAACAGGCGAGGGAGGTGATGGTGGAGGAGGGGAGGGTGGCGGCAGCAGGGGCTCAGCTCCACCTGTTGGGATGAGAGGAGATGGGGTAGCGGTGGCAGCCGTTGGGATAAAAAGCATGCTCTCCACCTGCTATTGTGTGTGTGTGTGTGTGTGTTTTGTTTTTTTGTTTTTTGTTTGCTTTTATTTTTTTTTCGTGCCAACACAAACGCTTGGTGTGTCTGTGCCGGGAACGCAATCCCTGTTGCAAGTCCAGATGAATTTTGAGTCGACTCAAATGTTCACAGAAAACAGTGTGGAAAATTGCTGTTACCCGAGCACAAGACGAAAGGTACACGGGACAGAGGCGGTACATGTGCTGGAGGCGTTGTGGGCAGGGAGAGCAGCAGCTTACAGTTAGGAGCGTCAATCCACCCTGCAGTCCCGTTGGTGTAGTCGAGAAAGAGGTACTTGTTGAACAGCCCCGGCTCTGCTCATCCGCACAGACAGGGGGAAGCGAAGGGAGGTGTCAATTTAATTGGATACTCATGGGGTCGGCAATTAGAGCGATAGAGCATGGCAATGGTGGTGCCTTTTGAGACGACCCAAAAGCCGTGTTTTTTGAGAATTCTCAAAACGCGTGTTTTTTGAGAATTCTCAAAAAACACGCGCTTTTGAGACGACCCAAAAGCCTGTGCATGGCATCGGCAGAGCATGATGATAAGGAGTAAGGACTAGTGTGTGTTCTGGACCATCTGGCCTGCTTCCCGTTTGTGGGCTCAAACCACCAGCTTGCATGATTTGGTGGGCAGCTGGTCTGGTAGGCGTGTTGCGAGGAGTAGGTGGTGGATGGTAAAAGTGGGCAGCACAGCACAGTAAGTGGATAGACAAGAGGAGTCACGTGAATGCACGACGAGTGAACGTAAGAGGAGTCAGGAGAGTATGTAGGGTGATAAGATGGTGGGTGATAGGATGGTGGGTGATAGGATGGTGGGTGATAGGATGGTGGGTGATAGGATGGTGGGTGATAGGATGGTGGGGAAAAGGGAAGGGAAAATAGGTACCCCCTGCCTACGTTGAAACTGGCATAGGACACTGAAGCAGAGTGGCATGTCGACGGGGAAAGAAGGGAAAGCCACGTACCTCCAATGTAACTAGCGTACTTTGCCTGCGAGAGCATGTAGGTGACCAAAACACAGTATTCAGATGCCGAAACCTGTGGGGGCGCATAAGAGTGGGGAAGAGCCTTGATGCGTGGCACGGGGGGGGATCCTCAACTTGCCCAAGAGACAGCCGCTCAGTGACTCAGTGGGGTTATCCGACGGCTCGGACAAGGAGACTCTAGGAGGGCTTAAATGGCATGGCAGAGTGAAGTATGGAGAGACCAAGGGAATGGCCCCACCTGATTGATGAGGGTTGAGAGGAGGGGGAAGAGAAGAGAAGAGAGGAGAGAGAGGAGAGAAAGGAGAGAGGAGAAAAAAGAGTAATGAGCAATTGTAAAGGAACATTCGAGGCATCGTAGACCCAGAGAAGGAACGTGGAAATCAAGTTTCGAACAGCCAATGGGTAGCGGATCAGTGGAGGGAAGGGAGGGGCTGGCGTTGGATCAGTTGGGCAGGCATTACTTGCTTGATTCAAAAGAGCAAGTGGACCTTTAGAGGCGCCTCAAAAGTTGTTGGATGGGATTGGCAGGCATTAGTTGCTTGATTTCTTAAAAGCCAGTGGGTGGCAGCTGTGTTTTGAGTCGACTCAAAACACGACTCATTACACGCTGGCGTTGGATCAGATGGGCAGGCATTACTTGCTTGATTTAAAGGCAAAGCCAGTGGGTGGCAGCTGAAACATGGTCCTTGTGTTCCTTCCTTCTACTCTGGCATCCGATCCGGCTGGTTGATTGGAAAGAGGAATGGGGAAACGAAGCTGCTGAGAAAGGGTTCTGTATTTGATTTGATCCTACTGCTACAGGTGTACGGGCCTTGGGGAGGCGAAGGGGAGGCGGAGGGGAGGCGGAGGGGGGTTTCATGAATGAATCACAGGGACGCTGACCTGGTCGAGGTGATAGGAGACTATGAATGACAAGGACGCTGACCTGGGCGAGGTACTCGCGCGGCTTGAGATAGAAGTGGGAGATGGTGTTGTCTGGAGAGAGGAAAGCAATGTCGATGGTGGGGAAGGCTGTGAAAGGATCCACCGCCTTGTTCTTGTTGCTGTTAGAGGAGCATGGTTGTGCGAGTGTGGGGAAGAGAGAGACAAAGCGATAAGGGAATTGATTAAGTACAAGGAACTCCTCCTGCTTAAAAACACGGTCACTAGAAAGGGAGGTGTATGAATAGGAAACATGCTTTACGGCTGTGGCCGGGATGTTTCTTGGCCATCCTCCTCTCCCCCCTCCCTCCGTCTCTCACTTTCTCACTCCGCTGCCACCACCCTCTCCTTCCGACTGGGCATGGCTCTCCCGATAGCCCAGATGTACGATAGAAGGCCCATGAAAAATCCAAGGATAGCCAAGCAAGCGGGCGTTGGCTCACCAGTTGTGTCGGCTGCAGCACGTGGAGCATTTGGAACCTCACATTGGAGGGCGAGGTGAGGTTTCCGTAGCATCGATGGATGGATGGATGGATGGATGGATGGATGGATCACTATTGCTTACCTTGTGATAGAGTCGTCTCAAGCGGTTTTCGGAGGATGGATCACTCTCACTCTCTCACGCGTATCTTCCAGTGGCATGCAACCATGGACGCTTGAGAGAGAGCAGAGAACTGGGGATGCGTTGTGTGAGAATGATGTGAGAACAACGTTATCGATGGACGGAATTCGGAACACATGGGGGCATAAAAAGGTAAGGCATGAGTTTGGTAGAACTTACGCGAAGCACAAAAGCCGAAACATATGACTATTGTTGACATTGATATCGAATGTTTGCCCTGTCAGGTCTTGGAGCTGCAAACATGCACATGCACATGCACATGCAGACACACATACACACACACACACATGCGTACACACATGCGCATGCGCATGCGCACACACATGCACATGCACACACATGCACATATGCGCGAGCGCACACACACACACATGCACATGCACATGCACATGCAAATGCACATGCACACGCATGCCAATTCACATGCACATGCACATCAATAGGTGGGCACAATCAGAACAAGTTGCGCCCAAAAGGAAGCACAAGAGGAGCATGAGGGGAGAACGGAATTGGAGAAGCATGCAATATCGGCAGCCCCTGTTTCAAGCTGTGAAGTATTAAGCCACTAAGTCTGAAGGCTAAGGTTGTGGGAAACATACAGCGTAGAAGAGGCTGAGAAAGAGAGGGTAGCGCAGGAGATGCACGAAGGACTCGGGCATGAAGAAGAAGCCCGGCGTGGTATCCTCAGCGGCCCCTGGAGGCAGGAAGGATGAGTCCCCGTCTACATTGGATGGGTCGTCTGTGATGTTGAGTGCACGCTTGGCCGTGGTGAGTGTGATGTGGCTGTACTGCATGCCGGTCGGGTACAGCCTGATGGAGGGTTTTCATAGTGGAAGAGGGCGAGAGGTGGATGGGTGGATGGATGGATGGATGGATGGATGGATGGATGGATGGATGGATGGATGGATGGATGGATGGATGGATGGATGGATGGATGGATGGATGGATGGATGGATGGATGGATGGATGGATGGATGGATGGATGGATGGATGGATGGATGGATGGATGGATGGATGGATGGATGGATGGGTGGATGGATGGATGGATGGGTGGGTGGATGGATGGATGGATGGATGGATGGATGAAAGAGAGCAAGGGAGGCGGCGTCAAGGAGTGATTACAAGGAGGCGTAGCTGGCGCCGGCAGAGAGAGAAAGAGAGCAAGAAGGAACATGGAGCAGCAGCAAGGTGGTTATCATTACAAGGAGGCGTAGCTGGCGCCGGCAGGGAGGCCGGTGGCTCCGATGGTGAGATGGCTGCTGCCTGTCTGCAGCGGCACCTTGCCATCCCACCCCGTCTTGTTCGTCAGGATGGGCTGCTCCAAACACACAGCGAAGGCGCTAGTGCTTGAGGTGAGCTGTTCAAGAAAAGGACTATCCCACCCCAGCCCCAGCACGCCTCCTGCTGCCCACGAGCCGTACTGCCACCCTTGCATGCCCCACTGGCCCGTCTGGTTCACTCCACAGCTGGGGAGGCAATGGGGGGCGCGCAGAGAGCAGGAGAGAGAGAGGCAGTCCGAGGTAAGGGGTGAGGAACCGATCAAGAGGTTGGACGGGAGAGAAGAACCACGGGAGAGAATGAGAGAAGAAGCATGGGAGAGAGCGTGCAAAGCTATGTTGAGTTTACTTTGAGACATCTCAAAAGAGACAAACCACGGGAAAGAGGCATGGGAGAGAGCATGCAAAGCTATGTTGAGTGTGCTTTCGAGAATTCTCAAAAGAGGCAAACCACAGGAGAGAAGAAGCATGGGAGAGAGCGTGCAATCGGCATGGAGTCTCACCCTAGAATCATGGATCGGTTGGCTTCGGTACCATCAGGTGCAGTGAGGTAGACAGTGTCCTGCACCACATGCCCTACCGACTCAGAGTACCATCCTGACTCATAGTCAGCTTCGTAGTAGTCGTAGGGCTCTGCGTATGCATCAAAAACACAGAGTGCGTCGTCGCCAGGCAGGTAGCCCGTGACGTTGAGGTAGTTGGAGAGCCCATCCGTGTTGCAGCCGTAGTAACCACTTCCGTCCTTGCTGCCCCCCTGGCAGCGCTGGTCGGCGCAGGAGATGTACTCAAGCGTTGTGGAGGTGAGCGTGCTGAAGGGCTTGCTTGTCGTGGTCTGCGCGGCGAGGGAGAGTTAAAGGAGTCGTTGGGGAGTGGAGTTGGGGGCATGGGGAGATGGGTGGGGACGGGAAGGGTTTGGGGAAGTGAGGCTAGAAGCAGAATTGGATTCACCATGACTGGATTCATCATTCTTGCATGTGTCTTCACAGGGCAATGGGAGAGAGAGAGCTAAGGACAGAGGCATGCGGCTTGAGCAGGCTAGATGAACTCCACCCAAGGAGATGCAGGAAATGAATTCCTTGGTGGGGGGTTACACAGAATGGAGAAAAGAAGGAGGGATTCATGGCCATGCCTGGATGGACCTCAACCCACGGAGAAAGATGAGAGCAGGGGCAGAGCGAGACGAGCTTTTAGTCGACATAAATAATAGATTGTTTTCAACCCGGCAAGCAAGATGAGAGCAAGGGGGAGACGGAGGGGAAGAAGTGGCAAGGCAAGGGTGGGAAGGGTGGTTTCAAAATACCAGCAAGGGAGAAGCGATGTTCCAAAAGACCCTCGCACACCCTCGCACCCACTCCCACCCAGAATCTCACTAACTCTCACCCTCACTTTCACTCACTCTCATTCTCACTCACTCAGTTTCACCCTCCCTCTCCCAGTCCCAGCCCACCACCGTCTCCTTCCCCTTGCACCCCTCGCTCGCGTGGTCGGCACAACCCCACGCACCCCCATGCGAGAGGTGCCGCAGTGCAGGCAGTCGCAGGGCACGAAGGTAAAGGGCGAGGCCAGGTTGAGAGCCATGCTGAACTGCTGCTTCTGCGACCCCAGCTTGAGCGTCACGTAGTACGGATACACGCTGGTGGGGGAGAGATGTGCAAAAAGGTGGAAAGGGGGGGGGGGAGGGGAAAGGGAAGAAAAGGGGGAGGAGGGGAGAAAGAGAAGCAAGGTCGCAGAGGAGTGGGCGCCGGGGGGAGGAGTGAGGGAGTTGCTGTGGGCGGAGTGAAAGAGTGGGCAAAGGACACGGGTGGAGTGGGTTTTAAAGCCCTGCGCATGTGAGGGAGGGAGGGAGGGAAGACGCTGGCATGTTTCGCTCCATCTATTAGACTCCATCCTCAGAAGGCAAGACAACCAGTGGCGTGCAGAAGGGGGAGGGGAAGTGCAAGCATGTGAACAAAGCGCTCGCATGGGAGATTCTGGTAGAAGGCGGGCAGCTGGATGGGATGCGCAGCACATATGCATGCAGCGAGTGGCGTGCAGCAAGTGAGATGCAGCGAGTGAGATGCAGCGAGTGAGGCACGGCTCGGAGCATACGGGAGGCGGATCTGGTTGTCGTCGAGGTAGGTGCTGTAGTTGACCAGGGTGTTGCCCAGGGTGCCGTTAGCCGTGGAGAGCAGCGTGCTGTCATAGTCCAGCAGCGGCAGCGGAAACCCTTTCTTCTGCACGCAACAATGTAGGAACACCGACCGGACGCGGCACAATAAGTCAGACTTACACGAGGCAGGGGCAGGCGAGATGCTTGTTTGACAGCAAGACACGACAAGGCTGTTGTTTAGACATGCGATGGGAAATGAGAGACCCGAGGACGCACTGGGAAGCAACGGAGCAATGAGTCCCAATTCAACACCTCGCGGCAAGGCTAGAAATGGGCGAATGGCGGGCAGCTGGTGAAATGTCGTGTCGCCTGCCTCTTGCCAGCCACCTGCCACCGTGGCATACGGTGAGACCATCAGACTACTAGTGTGCTATGGTAGTAGCAGCAGTCGTTTCGTGAGTGCCCACCCACCTGCGATGACTTGGGTGAAGTTCCTTTGTTCTTCAAGCCGCCGCCTACGCCCTGCGCATGCCACGGATCGTGGGGGGAGCATGAAGCGACGAGGAGACACACATTATGGGTGCACGTCAATCGCAACGACACACCGCAGCAAAGCAGCCAAGTCACGTCATAGATTATAGAATTCTGTGTATTACTGACTCCTCTTACGTCCGCCAGCCTAGAGGGAGGCAACGCTCTGTGATATCGTGAAATCGGTCAAGCAGCAGCAATGCCCTGCTCCCGGCCCCTCCACTCCACTCCCCTCCCCGCACTCACGGAGGGGCCGAGGATCCGCCGGTGCAGCTCGTCCCTGCTGGGGGCGACTTCCGCGCGCTGCAGGGGGAAGAAGTGCGCGCCCGCTTCCGCTGATCGCCGCCGCCACTCCGCAATCGACTCCGTAACGTCGCTCCCCGTGTTGGCCGCCCCTCCGCCGCCGCTGCCGGCTGATGGATCGTTCTGGCGCCCCCCGGATGCTCCGACCTGCGAAATTGTAAAAAATAGTAGCCACAAAGCCGGTCATGCATCTGATTTCTGAACTACACGTAGCGCCACATCACGCGGCGGCGTCCTAGGATGTGAGTCACCATGTCGCGGCGACTTTATTGCAACTACTAATCTAGCGCCACATGTCGCGGGACTGTGCCCAGCAATGCTAGCATCGCCTGCGAAATCGCCTGCGAGTCGAACTGCTGTTGGAAATTGCGGCATTTCATGTAATACTTCTGCTCGAACGAGCGTCCGCAACGCCTACCTCGGGGCCGTAGCGCGCGTGGATCCGCAAGACGCTGAGGGAGAGGAGCAGGAGCGACACGAGCAGACAAAGGGAGGCGCCACGGCACGAGGAATCCATAGTAGAAGCCGCGTGAATAAGTTTACGTTGTGCGAGCGTCACGAAGCTCCACAGACACGTAGGGTAATGAGATTAGTGCAAAGCGCTATAATTATCACTAGAGTGGAGTCCGAGTAGAGGCGAAAGGCTTTGGCACGAAAGCTTGTCACTATAGGTATGGCCCATACCTATAGGTACGGCCGGGCCGTGAAGCCGACACAGCCACTCGCAAAAATCGCAGGACTCACCGCCAAACGAACGAGCGGCTGGCGGTGGGCTCGTCGCACGTAATATTCTCGAACCTCTTAGCCAGTACATCTAGTGGCTTCGATGGGTGCGGTGCGATGCGACCCAACCACATGCGACGTTTGGCAGACAGGAAATGAATCAGGCGGTCTGTGCATCTGTGATGGCATTAGCCCTGTGCTGCACACAGCAAGTCCCGCCAAGCAAGATTCGGCTTTGGGTTTGGTTTGGGACGGGCCAGACCGCAACAGATTCGGTTCTGTTACGATCACAGCCAGTCATATCTTCTCTACAGTCAACCCGACCAATCAGGGACTACTTTGAGAGGTGCCGTACCTCCGGCATACCAGGTTTGATATGTTGATATGCACAACCGATCGCGCCCCCAGCTTCTCGCAAGAAGTTTAAGGCGCGTAACCATTTTTACGGTTTCGCTTTCGCCAGAAACGTCGCAGCACCTCGATTGTTGCGTGCTGTTACGGGTGCAATGAATCGAAGTAGTGAGAATTGCACTAAGGTGTCAAACGAGTACAAAATGTGAGCGAAGGCATGAGCGAACATTTATACGCGAAAACATGCAAACGGTAACGCGGTGCGTGCGAGCTAGCTAGTGCTATGCTGGAAGCGAGGCTCGGGCTAGTCCAGAAGCGTAGGCCGACGCGGCCAGGCGAGCAGTGCGAGGTTTGGTGAAACAGTGCGCGAAGTCGGCGAAGCCCCGTTAGCAGTAACGGGCGAACAACGGCTGCTGCTGTACGCGGTGTTGCAGGGCGCGCTAAGGAATATCGAGAAAATTCCTTACACGTGCTTTATCTCTGTACACTGTACTGGGCTAATTTTTGTTTAATTATAATCACTGACTGGCCCTGTACTACTAACAGCTGGCTGGACTATCGCAGTGCCATTTGGTATGGACTCATTCATTATATGGTCTCGCCTGATGCGGCTTATTTCCCAGTTGTTACCATCTTGCAGCTAAGGTCAGGGTTTGATTCCTGAAGGCGTGTAGTTGCGCCTTGTTTTCTTACGCTACAAAGTAGATTTGGTCTGGAGATTCAGACAAAGTGTTTATGTTCCTTCTGCACCTGAGTAAACGTCTTCCATTGGTCCTTGGTGACCCATTTCCTGGATTGCACCAGGTGGAGTCATCACCACTTGCCACCATCAGGTCAGGACCTGAACCTTCTAACAAGTGCTTCTATATCGCACAAAAGCAGCCACTGCGAGCATCACACATGTACAAGCCCTTCTTACGAAAACACCATTCAGCCAACAAAGGACACAGCATCCAAGCAGCAAAATGTAGATAGAACTATTTTTTCGACATGTACGCACTGCCTGATAAGCTTCCACAAGCTGGCCAGCAGCACAGGAGCAAGCGAGAGACACAGGCTCGAAGTGCTCCTGCAGAACTCAGGCTCTACAGGAGAGTGAGAGCAAGCAGGGCGGTGGAGGTGACAAGGACAAGGGCAGCTGAGAGTGCTGCGGGCACTGGGGAGAGGGAGTGGGAGGCCCCTTTGGAAACAGGCGAGGGTGGTGGAGGAGGGGAGGGTGGCGGCAGCAGAGGCTCAGCTCCACCTGTTGAGATGAGGGGGAAGGGAAGCGAGGGGAGGTGAGTGGAGAGGAGAGGAGAGGAGAGGAGAGGAGAGGAGAGGAGAGGAGAGGAGAGGAGAGGAGAGGGGAGGAGAGGGGAGGAGAGGGGAGGAGAGGAGGAGAGGAGAGGAGAGGAGAGGAGAGGAGAGGAGAGGAGAGGAGAGGGGAAGAGAGGAGAGGAGGAGAGGAGAGGGGAGAAGAGAAGAGTGAAGGTTCAGAAAGGGGTGTGAGGCAAGCGAGGGCCAAAGAGAGCAAGATTTACACAACAGACAATTACGGAAATGGGCCGAAATAGAGTGCGGACATTGGCAAAGCACTTGTGCACTGCACAGAAAGTTGGATACTATTCCATAGCAAGGACAGAAAGACTTGGTGTGAATAGCCTAATCCTTCTACTGATTTTTACAGTGATAAAAGGTGAAGGACACAGGATGTCCGCAGAAAGCAGAGCCGAGAAATTCACAAGACGGAGTAAGAAAGACGACTTGGACAAGAGGTGGATACGTGTGCTGGAGAGACGGAAAGGGCCGGCAGGCGTTGCGGGCAGGGTGAGTGGTAGCTTACAGTGAGGGGCATTCATCCATCCTCCAATCCCGTCTTTGTGGTCGATAAAGAGGTACTTGCCGACCAGCCCCGGCTCTGCTCATCACCGCCACGTGCACCCGGAGTGGAGGGCAGGGACAAGGGAGTGGTGTTGGTGGCAGGGAAGTGGGAAGGGCAGGTCAGGCAGGGACGAAAGGCGATGACATTATAAAAGCCCATCTGGACTCCCGCTTGTGGGCTCCAGAATGAAGTCAGTCATACATGGAGTCATACCGCATGCAACCGCGTTTGGAGATACATGCCTGCCCAAGTTTCTCAGTTTGCATCGGTCAGTGAACGGATGGGATGGGAGGCGTGTTGTCGTGGATGGCAGAGAATGGGCAGCACAACGAACGAAGGGAGCGAAGTAAATTGGTGGGGAAAGGCGAACGAAGGGAGCTGGCAGGAACTCAGGTTGCATCTGAGAATTCTCAAGATTGAATCACATATTGCTGGCAGAATTTCAGGAGAAGTGCAAATGTGCCGTAGGTAGCTCTCTTACCTCCAATGTAACTGGCCCACTTTTCACTTTGAGGAGTAGCGGTGGCCAAGATGCAGTATTCAGAATCACCACCAATAACCTGTGGGGGGCGCATGGGATTGGGGAGGCATGGGCCCAAGCGACAGCCAGCCACTGAGCGACTCAGAGACCCAGTGATGTTAGCCAAAGGCTCTGACAATGGGACTCAGGGTGAAGTAGGGCTTAGATGGCATGGAAGAGTGGAACATGGGGAGAGCAAGGGGATAAGAGCACCGCAGGGAGCGGAGAGATGATGAGAGGGAAGAGAGAGTGGAGGAGACGAGAAAGGAGGGGAGAGGAGACGGAAGGGAAAGGGCAGCAGAGAGGGGAGAGAGCATGCGTGTGGCAACTGAAACGTGACTCCCTGTTTGTCCTGCTCTGACATGTGTTTGGATAAGTTGAAATAAACGGAAACCGAGGCTGCTGGTTAAAGGTTCTAGCAATGACAAATGGGCAGGTGTACTAGAGTGCAACGAGAGGAGCCCGTGAATCACATTGGCAGTTTTACTCGTGAGGTATTCGAGAGGAGCCAGTGAACCACTGACCTGTGTGAGGTACTCGCGAGGCTTGAGATAGAAGTGGGAGATGGTGCTGTTGGGAGAGAGGAAAGCAATGTCGATGGTGGGGAAGGTGGTGAACGGATCCCCCGCCGTGTTTTCGTTCGTGTTGGCGCGAGTGAGGAGGAAATGGAGACAAGGCGGTCAGAGGACTTACTGGAAAATTTGTCAGAGAGTAAACTAGAAAGAAGAAACCACTCATTATCAAACCAGAGTCAATGGTTAAAAAGGCAGACAGTATAAAAGGGGGTGTACAGTTAGGTTATGGAGGAGTGTGTGGGTGAGCCAATATGAACACTTCAACACTATTGGGCGGTCAGTAGAGTGGATTTCCATGTTACACTGATGACAACGCTGCCTTCCTCAGCGAAAACTCCCGTTGTCGTAGCAAGCACTGACCTTGGACGCACACACGCTCATGCTTCCACAACAGCAAATAGAGTGGGCCGCACACCTTATAGCTACAAACCCATTCCATTTTAGGACCTAGGAACCTGGGTATAACCATTCCAGGCTCCCAGATGGCTTCATGGTTTAGCCAGCTATACAAATCCACAGCCAAGCGGACACACTGCACGTCCTGTTCATGTAACCTGCCATTGGTTCACCTGACGTGCTTTGGATTGGGTTGCGGCAGCAGGTGATGCACCTAGGCGCCCAAGAGCTAGAGGTGATCCTTCCACAGAGGTTGGATCGGTATGGCTCACTCACCTTGCAGTCACAGCATAGCATGTACTCCTAGGTTCCATTCACACTAAGGAACGCTTGTGGGAGAGATTAACAAGAACATTAACACGAACGGACATATGCACTCTCTTCTCGATCGGTTGACGGAGGTCTGGCTTAGAAACTCACTCGAAGCATGGAAGCTGAAAATAACTGCCATCAGTTTGAATGTATTGTCCTGTCATGGATTTGAGCTGAAAACGTGCACACGCACACGCACATGCACACGCATACGCACATCCACGTGCACATGCACGCATATGTACATGCACATGATTACGCACATGCACATGCACACACATGCGCACGCACATGTACAAGCACAAGCAATGAGCGGGACGGTACAACGAGAAGTGGATACGAGCATGATGAACCAGGCACGCACATGAGGAGCTTGAGAGGGACGCTCTCCCATGGATGAAGGAAACAAGCCCTGCTGCGCTACATACAGTCAACCAAGTCCGAAGCCGCTCAACAAGAATCCAGACCAGTTCTGAACCACGTAATATACATGTAAGAAAACAGATAGTTGTCTCCACGATAAGACAATAATATACATGTAAGACAATAATGTTGTTTCCACGATGGCGTACAGACTTTTACCATATTTCTAAGAAATAACACGCCTTAAGCCAGAAGCCAGGCCATTATCAAGACACTAGAATGCACGTAAAAAAAGAGACTGATGTCACACGGACAATGATGTCACCCGACTCCGTGGTCCGAGGTGACTTTTGAGTCGACTCAAAAGACATTTGAATACACGTAAGAAAAGAGACTGATGTCACACAGACAATGATGTCACCCGACCCTGTGGTCCGAGCAGCACGGAGCAAGCCAATTCCCTGATGACTCGAGTAACCAGTCACGGAGAGCAGACCAGTCCTAGCGGCATGAGACAGCTCAAACAACAACAACGGAACGCATAAACGCAGCAAGAATGATGCCAGCTTCACTCGCTAGTTTGGCCTGGCCAGGCTTCCAGACAAGCAGAGGCTGAAGAGAACATACCCCGTCGATAAGGCTCATCAAGAGAGGGAAGCGCAGGAGATGCACGAAGGACTCGGGCATGAAGAAGAAACCCGGCGTGGCGTCCTCTGGGAAGCCCTTAGGCAGGTGGGTTGTGGTGGTGGTATCTGTGTAGGCTAGGTCGTCTGTGATGTTGAGTGCACGCTTGGGCGTGGTGAGTGTGATGTGGCTGTACTGCAGACCCGCCAACAACCCACTGGCCCTGCGAGGAGGGATTGCTCACGGGTAATGCGGTAATGCGTGGATGAGATCGGTCGATGGATCATGAAATTATGGATGGATGGAGGGTGAGAGGAAGGGCTATAAATTTATTTACCGTTAAAAAAGGCCGTTAAAATCAGTTTTAAAGGGTTCCAGGAGGTGTTTCTGTTTTATAAACGAACCGGACTGTCGGAGAACACCCCTCCTCCAGCACCTGCTCTTCTTCCTGTTGCCATTCCTGCTTTCTTTCCCCCTCTTTTTCTTGGCAGAGTATGGCCCCCATTCCTTGGCTGCTCCAGTCGGTGTAGAGGGTAAACGGCTGGTTCGCTACCGGGAGCTGCAGCACCGTTGCCGTCTTAACCGCTGTCATCAAATCCTTCAAAGCCTCCTTCTGTGCTTCTCCCCATTCCCACGCCTTGTCCTCCCTCAGCATCCCATTCAGCACCGTGGCTCGCTTGCTGAAGTTAGGCACGAACCGCCTGTAGTAGCTTAGGAAGCCCAGCACTGCCCGCAGCCCCGATTGATCCTTGGGCTCCCGCAGCTTGTCCAGGACCTCCACCTTGGCCTGTTGAATCCCAATCTGCCCCCCTGTCACCTCGTACCCCAGGTACAGTACGGTTTGCTCTCCCCATCTACACTTCTTCGGGTGGCAGGTGAGTCCTGCCCCCTCTATTGCACTCAGCGTCCTCTCCACATCCTGTAAGTGCTGCTGTTCCGTGGCGCTGAAGATTACTACGTCATCGATGTAGCATGCAGCACACTCCACATCACGCAACACTGAATCCATGACCCTCTGGAACACGGCTGATGCGTTCCTCAGACCGAAGGGCATGTACAACCACTCGTACAGCCCGTCTGGCCCATGGAACGCAGTTTTCTTGGTGTCTTCCTCTCTGATCTTAATCTGATTGAACCCTTGTCGCAGGTCCAGCGTCGTGAAGAAGACCCCATCCGCCAGCTTATCAAAAATCTCTTCAGCCATTGGCATCGGGTACCTGTCCGGTACGGTGATTTTGTTGAGTGCTCTATAATCACCGCACATCCTCCTGCTCAGAATCTCCCCCGTCAGGTCCTTTCGTGCAGCTACCACTGTCGGTGTGGCATACTCCGACTCTGACCGCCTAATCAGCCCTGCCTCCAGCAATTCCTTGATCTTCTCCTTACAAATCTCCTCATCCCCAGGTGGCATCTTCCTCCTTCGGTGGAACACGGGCTCTGCGCTGCTCAATTTCAGCTCCATCTCCTTCACCTTGCACCGTCCCAACTCCTGCAGGGTGAAGGCGAAGCATTTCCTATGCTTGGCCAGCAGCTGTTGCATGGCCTCCTTCCCCTCCTCACTCATCTGGTCCCCCATTGTCCACCTTTCTTTCTCCCCCTCCCGGCAGCTCCATGCTCCTTGCGGGACAGGCGCAGTTTCATTCTCATCTTCCCGGTGCCCCCAGTTCAGAACCGTCTCTCTCCACATCCGCTGAACCAGCCACCTCAGCATGTTGTCGTCCATGGCATTCCCTAACGCCTTCCTCCTTTCTTCCTCGCTCACTCCGGTGGCTGCTGTGACATCCTCCCCATATCCCATGGCCAGCTCTCGCTCCAGCGCGGTTGGTTCCTCCCATTGCCGGCTCTTATGGTCATATATTAACCCCGGCCCCGGCTTCCCCGCTTCCCACTTATAGCCGGTTGCCCCCTGATAGGCGACCAGGGTGGGCAGCGCCCGTCTGTCTTGTCCCACCTGATTACATGGGTAATGCCTGCTGTAGCTCTTCCTGCTCACTGGTGCTGGGGTCCGCCCGGGCTCCAGGATGTCCTGTACCTTTCTCTCCGAAGCTCTCCTCACCCCATCCGCCTCCTCTTGCAGGTCTTGCACTGGCACAACGTTTTGCCAATACATCCTGAGCCGGTGTGCATACGACCCCATCCTTGCTGCATCAGAGGTCACCCCTTTGCCCAACTGTCTCTTAATCTTCTCCCTCACTAGCCGAATTGGCTCGCGATTGTCCCCTTCCAGGTCCAAGTTCTCCAGCAGGTATGCCACCCTGCCTTGCCTCTCCTGCAACCAGTCCATGATACGAAACAGGTCCTCCATCAGCTTCGTCTTGGGGTCCAGTTCTCCCTTCCCCTTTCCGGCCCATGACACCCCTTGACATTCCCACCCTGCCACCAGCAGGTCCACCTGCCCCCAGCTGGCTACCTCTTTCTCTGTCACCTTCCTCACATCATGAATGGTTCTGCCCATTGCTTCCCAAATCACCTCCCTGCTCAGTAGCTCTGGGAACTCTGCGTGTAACTTCAACGCGTGGTGTTCCGCCATCTTCCTCGCTGCTGGTGCCTGTTCCACATATATCCACTGTCTCACGGCGATTCCACTTCTCACCACAGCTGCCAATCCTGCCCCGATTCCCCCGAACAGCTCCACCAGTCGGATGGGCTGCCGCCAGTCAGTCTGGTGCCTCGGCTCATCCATGAGCTTCATCTTGGGCTCTTCCTCTGCTCCTTTAGGTCCCTTCTGTCCCCTTGCCTGCTGTTCCCCTGGCGTCTGCCCTGCAGTCGCCTGGTACGCTCTCTTCGGCTCCACCTTCACGAACTGTACGGGCAGCTGCCCCAAGGGCCCTTCCTTCTTCCAGTATCGCATCCGGAACTCCACTCTCTCCGTCCACGTGCATATCGTCATCCCCACCGCAAACACCATCTCTGTGCCCACCAGGACATCGAAGTCCTCTGAGTCTGAGATTCCACACTTCATCCTGATTTTGGTCTCATGTTCTTCCCCCGGCAGCAATTTCAACTCTATGGGTGTCCGTGTGCACGGCATCCACTTCGGTTCCCCCCCTTCTGCCGTCATCACTAGCATTCCTTTCGCTACGTGCTTCTCTGGGGCCATCAATCCAAGCTTTTCTGCCATGCTCTTGCCCAGCATCACACTTTGTGCCCCGGTATCTATGATGGCAGTCCTCACCCTCTCTCCTTCTACCTTCATTGCACCCCCCTTTACCAGCAGCATGGAGGTCTGACAAGCCAGCCTCTCTTGTGGGTGGCGCGCTGGCAAATTCTCCTGCTCTTGCTCCTCTAGTTTCCGCCCCTTCTCCCGCTCCTTCCTCACATGGTCTTGTCTGCCGTCTCTCCCCCCGCTCCGCAGCCCCCTCTCTTCCCTGCCTCTCCAGGCCATGAGGGCACACTGCACATCCTGTTCCACCTCTTCTCCCTCTTCATCCCTGGCGTACATTCCCGCCTCTGCTTCCCGTGTCGGTCTTAATGCTTGCAGCTGCGACTGCAGTTTGCTGATCTGCCGCTCCAGGTCTGCTGGGTTCCTCTTTGCTCCTCCTTCCCGCTGATAGCAATCTTTCGCCTCGTGCCCCCTCTTGCCACAAATCTCATAGCTTGGGGCGTCAGGACAGTCTCTCCTTCGGTGCCCTGGCTTCCCGCAGCAATCACAGTTCTTGCAGTCCCTGCGAAGATGCCCCACTTGCCCGCATCTGTGACAGGTCCGAGTATCAGTCCTGCCCTCCCCTCGACCCTCTGGTCCCCCTCGTTCCTCGGGAATCATCGCTGCTGCCCATGTTGGCCTGCGGCTGCGCTCTGACGGCTTGGGCAGGTATGCTTCGTACTTCCTTTGTGCGAGCTCCACTTTTTCCGCTAGCTCGAATACCTCTTCTAGGCTCGCATCTGCCCCCAACTCATACACCCTCATCCTTAAGCCACCCCCCAAGCTCTCGTCCAGCCCCCCCAAGAACTTGCTAATCAGGAGGCTAGTGTCCGTGCACGTCACGTCCTCCGCCACGTTGATCAATCGGTTATAGTAGGTGAGCAATGACTCCATCCGCCCCCTCTTAAAGTCTTGAAACTCCCTTATCCGTTCTGCAGTGTGTCCCGGAAACTGTCGCTGCAGCCGGCGGAGGAACGCCTCCGTGGGGTCTTCACCGTGCCTTCCCGCCCTCCGCAGCAGCTCATCCTTTCTCATCCGATACAATGTCTCCGCCTCTCCCTCCAGCGTGTTAGGTAAGCTCAGAAAGAAGTCTACCGGGTCCATGCCGCTCCTGTCACACCGATACCGCACGTTTCCCACTTGCATGAGGTAATTCTTGAGCGAGGGCCCCGTACGTTGATCTCCTGAGAACCTCGCCGGGACCTCCACACGTGGTACCGCAACCGCACTCCCTCGACCTTCTCCCCAGGACTCGCTTGTTGCTCTGGCCTGCCTTCCGTGTGTCCCCCTTTTCCTTGCTCTCTCCACTCCTTCCCTCGCCTCTCTGGCTCGTTCCGCACTGTATGCCAAACTCCCGCCCCCGACCTTGCTTCCCCGCTGGTCCCATCCCGCCTCCTTCTGCAGGTCCCTCGAGCTCGTGCGCCCTTCCGTGCGCTGACCTTGCCTATCCGGCGAGTGGTCTTCCCTCGCCCGTTCTTCCGGCAAATTCCAGCAAAGTAGTAGGCGCAGTAGGCGCAGTAGGCGCAGTAGGCGCAGTAGGTGCAGTAGGTGCAGTAGGCTCACTCACATTCGATGCTTTGCCTGACTCTCCTTTGCCCTTCAAGCCGCCCCCCACACCCTGCGCATGACGACACGGATTGTGGGAGGGAGAGGAAGCATCAATCAAGCCACGAGGAGACTCACCTCACGAGGGTGCATAACGCAAAAGACACACTATCCAGCGAAGCGGCAGCAACGGCTGATGATAGGCGCCGGCTGCTGTCTACTACTCAGTACTATGCGATGGCGTCACAAGCAACTTCGCGTTATACTCTCTCCTCATACGGCCCGTGGCGCGTGGTGGGGGGAAGCCTAATAGTATTATGACCGACGGTACAAGCAGCAATGCCCTGCTCCCGACCCATCCCCCCTCTAGGCATGTTTAACATGGACAGATCAAGCAGCAAAGCTCTGCTCCTGGTACCCTCCACCCGCCCCCCTCACTTTCGGTGCGAGGATCCGCCGGTGTATCTCCTCCCTGCTGAGGGCGTCTTCCGCGCGCTGCAGGGGGAAGAAGTGCGCGCCCGCTTCCGCTGATCGCCGCTTCCACTCCGCAATCGACTCCGCCGCGCCGCCGCTCCCCGCCGCGGCCGTCGTGCTGCACGGCGCCCCACCTCCGGCGCTGACGGATTCTTTGGATGGTCGGACCTGCGATGACTTGACAAGAGAGCGAGAGGGGTGGTGGGAGGGAGAGGGAAGGGAGAGGGAGTGGGAGAGGGAGAGGGAGAGGAAGAGGGAGAGGGAGAAGGGGGGAGAGAGAGGGAGAGGGAGAGGGAGAGGGAGAGGTAGAGGGAGAGGGCGAGGGAGAAGGGGGGAGACCTGACGCTGGTAGACCTAACTAGAAATGAGTTTTCAACTACTACCAGAAAACCTTTCTCAGCGCTGTTTGTAGTCCCAGGGAACCTCTAGCGCCACTTAAGGCGTTCCAGGATGTGTGCCAGCATGTGACTTACTAGTAACGGCACAGGATCTAGCGCGTCGCGCTGTTCCCAGCGATGCTACTACTAGCAGCGGCTGGGCTCGTGTGATGCTACAGGTCGTACCTCGGGTGACCGCGACTCGGAGTCGAACTGCCGGTGGGAATTTGCGGCATATTCGGAAATTTTGCTGCGGGAATGCTGAGCGTCCGCAACGGCTGTTTCGGAATCGAGGCGCGCGTGGATCTGCAAGACGTTGAGGGAGAGGAGCAGGAGCGACACGAGCAGACGCGGGGAGGCGCCACCGTGGCAGCACGAGAAAGCCATGATGGTAGCAGCCACGGGGAGAGGGGTTTGTGTTCTGCAAGCGTCACGGAAGCTCCACTGCCACGGAGTGCAACTTGTTGACTCATCGGTGCGAAAATGCTGGTAGTACCAGTAATGTAATGTAATTCCACTGCTTCCACGGCGAAAAGAGGCAGGCTCTACTCGGACGGAAGAGGCGGAAGGCTTCGGGTCAGTGGCTGTGACGGCGACACAGCCACAGATGTAGCATGACTACAAACGACGAGTGTTTCGCACGCTGGTCGACGAAATCCCGATTCCCGATCCTTCCTAGACCTGTGTAACCCTAATAGCCAGTACTGCTGAGTCACGCACGCCCCCCTGCCCTGAGTTTGCGGATGGATGCGCGGTTAGTTGAAGGGGAAGGCTTCCCCAGAATTCGTGTGTAGCTGATTTCTCAACGCAGGTCACACCAGCTTCCAAAACAAGCTGGACGTGTGTCCTCAGGGTCGAACTTGGCCTAAGGGCGTGTTACATTTTCGAATTTTCCGTACGGTCCGGACATTCACCACTCTGAAACAATGTGAAACCCACTTGAACAAAGCGTTTAACAAATAAACCGATTTAAACCGTTCAGACGGTCCGGTCCGTTTGGAAAAAAATCGAAAATGTAACACGCCCTAAGTTCGACCTTATAGAGAGGTTTTACGCGGTAAAATACATTTGAGAGACGTATCGCCACGGTTAAAAGATTTTAGAGTTCAAACTTTGACAAGGACGCATGAAATATTTTCTATAAGCGGTAGTCCGGACACCCGTCCGAGAACGGTTCGAATACCGAAAATCGGACAATCCGAGTCCAGCGTCCAGACTGAGTCTCGTCCGGCTGCTGGTTAGGGCGTGTTACATATTTTTTCTTCTTTTCGTCCGGATGGCCAACCGTCCGGACTATTGTGAGGTTACAGAACTCGTCAATTCTCGGCAGTGAGCTCGTCAGGGTCTAAACGACGTCGCATTCTTCGTATTGCCTCCTTGCGACATCGTTTCGGTCGCGAAGCGACCGTGCGACGTCGCAATCTTGGTACGCGTCCGGACAGCCGTCCGGACTTTCAGCGACTTTGAAAAATGTAACACGCCCTTATGACTTTTCCCCACTTCCTAAATATATAATACTAACGAAATTGTAACAAGCCAGAATGCGATACAGAGGAAGTGATTACAACTATATCAATACTAACTATGGCGATGGCTAGCTATTCCGAGGCCGCGGTACCGCGTATGGTCTGGTGCAAGTTCGGGGTTGGGAAACCCGAAGGCGACGCGAGGGACGTTTGGAAGGCGAGGTCGTCGGACTGAGCCTGAACTCCGTAAGTTGGAGTTGTACGCGTACAGAATGCCGCAGTAAGAAATTAGGCAAAATTCCTTACAATAACGATATAGTGTCAGAACATTATAGCTCATGCATATTGTGTAGGCTATAGTGGGGTAGCCCATAAGGGGTACAACCCAATTAGGGTTAGTACTTGTACCCAATTCATTCATAGTTCATTCATTCCTTGTTTCTTCTCATGGTATCAGAGCAGGTTCCCTAGTGGGAACGCTTCCTAGGGCCCACCACGAAATTTTTTTTTCCTGCCCGGAGCGCGCTTCGCTCCCACAGTCGCGCCCTCTCACGACCCCTCACGGCCCCTCGCGTCGCCCTTAGCGGCCCCTTACGGCCCCTCGCGCCGTCCCTTACGGCCCCTAGCGCGGCCCCTTAAGGCCCCTTACGGCCCCTAGCGCGGCCCGTCGGCCCCTTACGGCCCCTTACGGCTCCTAGCGCGGCCCCTCGTGCCGCCCGTCGGCCCCTTACGGCCCCTTACGGCCCCTCGCGCGGCCCCTTACGGCCCCTTACGGCCCCTTACGGCCCCTCGCGCCGCCCGTCGGCCCCTTACGGCCCCTTACGGCCCCTCGCGCGGCCCCTTACGGCCCCTTACGGCCCCTCGCGCCGCCCGTCGGCCCCTCGCACCGCCCTCAGCGGCCCCTTACGGCCCCCTACGGCCCGTCGCCGCCCTCCGCGGCCCCTCGCGCCGCCCCTTCACGGCCCGTCGCCGCCCTCCGCGGCCCCTCGCGCCGCCCCTTCACGGCCCGTTGCCGCCCTCCGCGGCTCCTCGCGACGCGGCCCCTCGCACCGCCCTCTCCGGCCCACTGTCGCCGCCCCTACCGCAGCGGCCGCCGCCGTCCCTGCAGCAGCAGCCGCAGCCGTCGCCAGCAGCAGCCGCCACCACCTCCCTCGGGGCCGCGGCTGCTGCCGCAGCTGACTGCACCCGCCGACGCCGCTCCACTCGGCCCCGCCGCCGCTCCCGACGCGGCCTCGCCGCGCCACCTGAGCCGCCCGGGCCTGCCGAGCCGCCGTACCGCCCGAGCCGCCGTACCGCCCGAGCCGCCCGAGCCGCCGTGTCGCCGAGCCGCGCTTGTTGCCGAGTCGCCGTACCGCCGAGCCGTCCGAGCCGCCCGAGCCGCCGAGTTGCCGAGCCGCCGAGCAGCTGAGCCACCCGAGTCGCCCTGTCCGGTAAGTGCAGCGCCTCTGTCCCTGCACTGCCCTCACCCTACTGTTAGCGCTGCTAGTCTACTGCTGTCATGGCTACCCCTAGTGTCCTCGCCTTTGACGCTGAGGGTCGGGCCATTGCCTTTGACGTCTGGGTAGATGACCTGCAGCTTTTCCTACAGTGCGACAGGGCAGACGGTCTCTCCCTCTTTGACCTCACCTCTGGTGCCTCTCCTGCCCCTGCTGCTGATGCCGACGCCACTGTTCGCTCACAGTGGGCCACTCGCGATGCTGCTGCACGTCTTGCTGTGCGTCGCCACCTGCCTACCTCTGAGCGTGCGCACTTTAGCCAGTACAAGAGTGCTCAGACCTTGTACGACGCTGTAGTTGCGCGCTACTCCTCCCCTGCCACTGCTGCACTGAGCCGCCTCATGCTACCGTACCTCTTCCCTGACCTTGCTGCCTTTCCCACAGTCGCTGACCTCATTACGCACCTCCGCACTAGTGACACTCGCTACCGCGCTGCGCTTCCTGCTGAGTTCTGCGCCAAGAACCCCCCCCCCATGTACATCACCCTCTACTACATAGTCACCCGGCTCCCTGACTCCCTTCGCGTAGTCAGGGACCACTTCCTCTCCGTTTGCCCCACCACTCTCACCGTTGACCTCCTCGAGAAGTCCCTCCTAGCAGCAGAGAAGAGCATAGTCGCTGTAGGAGCCTCTCGTGGTGACCCTCGCACCCCCATCTTTGAGGGGTGTTCCCCCTCCCCCCTTTTGCCCTCTGTTGCCTCTGCTGCTGCGGCCGACCTCGTTGGGCTTGAGTCGGTCGGTGCGGCGTCTACCCCTAGCGGGAGACGTCGCCCTGGCAAGGGCAAGGGGGGCAGGGGCACTGGAGGAGCTAGCGGGGGCGGTGGAGGTGGCGGTGGAGGCGGTGGAGGGGGTGGGGGTGGTGGTGGGAGTGGTGGCGGGGGCGGAGGTATCGGTGGCGGCAGTGGAGGCGGAGGCGGCGGTGGCGGTGGCGGTGGGAGCGGAGGTGGCGGCGGTGGAGGAGGAGGCGGCGGAGGAGGTGGAGCTGGTCGGGGTGGCGCTGCACAGAGGGGCGGCTCCGGTGGTGGTCAGCGCCAGCAGCAGCAGCAGCAGCAGCGCACTCGTGACATCCCCTCCCCTCAGCAGCTCCGTGAGTGGTACACTGCACGCCAGAGGGGTGGGGGTACTGGCCCGTGCACCTACGTCCTACGCACCGGCGACCGCGCGGGTGAGCAGTGCGGGGGTGCGCACTCCACCCAGCGCTGCTTTGGCCGCCTGACGGACGCTTGGCGTCACCAGTTCCCTGAGGCCACTGAGATCCCCCGCTGGGGTGAGCTGTCTAGGGCGGGTGTAGCTGTCTTTGACCTTGACTTTGATGCTATTCTTGCTGCCATGTATACTGTGACTATTAGTGATGAGGGTGACTGTTACCGGTGTTTTCCGCCCGACCCGGGCATTGAGACTGCTGCTCTAGGTACTGGTGAGGCTGCTGCTCTAGGTGCCAGCGAGACTGCTGCTCTAGGTGCGTCTGCTCCCTCAGGTGCTGGTGAGTCTGCTCTCTCAGGTTCTGCGTCGGCTTCGAGACCGCACCACACTCACGCCGCTTGACCGGCCAGTTGCAGTCTCTCTGGCAGACCCCTCTGGGGGTCCTGTCCTTGCTCACTTCTCCACTGTCCTCCCGTGTCCGGCGGCCCCCTCTGGCACCCTGTCTGGTCTTTACCTTCCCTCGTTCTCTACGAACTTGGTGAGTGGTGCTGACCTACAGGATGCGGGGGTTCACCAGTTCACTCCTGCGAGTCAGCGGGTGACCCACTGCACGGACGCTCGGACAGGCCGACACCTGGCCACGTTTACCCGTCGGCCGGGGTCGAGCCTGTACACCCTGACCACTGCGTCTCCTCCAGTCACTGCGTCTGGTCAGGTAGCTGCGTCGGGTCAGGTGTTTGCTGCAGCGTCCAGGTCTGGTCCTGAGTCTGCCCCCTGTTCGTGTCGCCTCCTGTCTCACGAGACTCTCCTCTGGCACCACCGCCTTGGTCACCCCTCCCTGCTTCGTCTCCGAGGCATGGCCTCCCGTGTCCTTGTCTCTGGTCTTCCCCGGTCCCTCCCTCCCCTTCCTCCGGGGCCTGGCCCTACCTGCGTCCCCTGTGTCGAGGGGCGGCAGCGGGCTGCCCCTCACTCCTCCCAGTTTCCTCCGACAGAGGCCCCGCTGCAGACGCTTCACATGGACGTGTGGGGCCCGGCCCGCGTCCGTGGACAGGGTCACGAGCGCTACTTCCTGCTGGTGGTTGACGACTACTCGCGTTACACCACAGTCTTCCCCTTGCGCAGCAAGGGTGATGTCACTGAGGTGTTGATCGACTGGATCCGCGCAGCTCGTCTCCAGCTCAGGCGGAGCTTCGGCTCGGACTTTCCTGTTCTGCGTCTGCACTCTGACAGAGGCGGAGAGTTCTCCTCTGGCCTTCTGCGAGCCTACTGTCGTGCGCGAGGCATCCGCCAGACCTTCACGCTTCCGGAATCTCCACAGCAAAATGGGATTGCTGAGCGCCGCATTGGCATGGTCATGGACGTCGCCCGTACGTCCATGATGCATGCGGCTGCCCCCCATTTTCTGTGGCCGTTTGCGGTTCGGTACGCAGCGCATCAGATCAGCCTTCAGCCCAGGGTCTCCATGCCGGAGACCTCCCCAGCTTTACTGTGGACGGGGAAGGTTGGCGATGCGTCTGCGTTCCGTGTCTGGGGATCTCGGGCGTTTGTCCGCGACTTGTCTGCGGACAAGCTGTCCCCTCGTGCTGCTCCTTGCGTCTTCCTGGGTTTCCCCCCTGACGCCCCCGGGTGGCAGTTCTACCACCCCACCTCTCGCCGTGTTCTGTCCTCCCAGGACGTCACGTTCGACGAGTCGGTCCCCTACTACCGCCTCTTCCCCTACCGCACTCCGTCCCTCCCCCCGCCACCGCTCTTCCTTGTACCAGGTCCCCCCCCGATAGACCCCCTCCCCCCTCAGGGTCCTGCCCCTTCAGGTGTGTCCCAGGTAGACGCTGTTGAGCCTGTCGAGGTCGCTGGTGACTCTGGTGCTGCTGAGGGTGCTGAGCCTGGGAGTGCTGACTCTGGGGGTGCTGAGCGTGTGGGTGCTACGCCTGGGGGTGCTGAGCCTGAGGGTACTACGACTGGGGGTGCTGAGCCTGGGGGTGCTGAGTCTGGGGGTGCTACGCCTGGGGGTGCTGAGCCTGGGGGTGCTACGCCTGGAGGTGCTGAGCCTGGGGGTGCGGAGCCTGAGGGAGCTGGGCGTGCTGGTGCTGTGCCTGGCGGTTCTCTGGGTGCTTCTTCTCGCCGGGAGCCACTCTCTCCACAGGAGCTGCGTGAGTGGTTTGCCCGGCGCTGGAGGCGAGCTGCTGGAGCTGGAGGAGCTGCGGGTACTGGAGTTTCTGTTGCTGCTGAGGGAGCTGGTGCCACGGGTCCCGGAGGTGCTCGTACTGGGCGTACTGGAGCTGCTGGACCTGCGGGTACTTCTGGAGCTGGAGCTGCTGCGGGTGTTGGCGCGGAGGCTACTGCTGTCGGTCCTGGAGGCGGTCCTGCTGGGGGTACTGCTGGTGCTGCTGGGGGTACTGGAGCTGGAGCTGCTACTGGTGCTGGTGCTGCCACAGGGGGTGCTGGTGCTGTCCCTGCTGTGTCTGGAGTCGCCGCGCGGCCTCGGCCGTACTTCGTTCCGCTCCTTCGGCAGGTTCTTGGTCTCCCGTCTTCTACTGGTCCTCCTCCTCCCTTAGAGTGTCCACAGCCTGTCCCGTCGCAGTTACAGTTACAGCCGGCCTCCCCACTGCCTGCTCCGTCTCCCTACACTGGTCCTACTGGAGGTCTTGCTGAGCGTCGTGAGCCTGCGTCTCGCCCTGCGTCGCCTGTCCATGCTGCTCGCACTAGTGGTCGCGGTTCGCGTCAGCGTCCTCCTCCTGTCCCTGGCACGCACCGGATGTCTCTGCGTCCGTCCACTGCTCCTCTGCGTGCCCCTTTGCCTTCTCCTCCTGAGTCTTCTCTTCCTGCTCTTGCCGACCCGGAGTCGGACTCTCTTCGTGCTGCCAGTCCTACTGTCACGCGTCTCCTTGCTACTGTTGTCACTGACCCTTCCTTTGAGTCCACTGCTGCGTCTGCCCTAGTTGCTGAGCTCGTCGACTTTGCTGCTCGCTGTCGCCTAGACTACGTCGCCAGTCTTGTTGCTGAGTCTGAGTCTGTCTGTCCTCCGTCCGTCGGGGGTGAGTGTGCCCTTGGCACGGACGTCCTTGAGGACAGGCAGGAGGAGTTCCAGTGCTTGGCCGCTGCTTCACCTCATCTCGTGTCCGTACTGCTTACCCCTGAGGGAGACCCGGATGCACTTGACATCCCGACTCCGCGCTCTTACGCGGAGGCGATAGAGGGTCCCTACTCCTCTCAGTGGCAGGCAGCTATGGACGCAGAGATGGCTTCCTGGAAGTCCACAGGCACCTACGTTGACGCTGTTCCCCCTCCTGGGGCGAACATCGTCAGTGGCATGTGGATTTTCAGGGTGAAGCGACCGCCGGGTTCTCCGCCTGTCTTCAAGGCGCGTTACGTGGCTCGTGGCTTCAGTCAGCGGCAGGGAGTTGACTACTTTCAGACCTTCCCTCCCACCCCGAAGATGACCACTCTTCGGGTACTACTGCACGTAGCTGCTCACCGTGACTACGAGTTACACTCTCTTGACTTCAGCACTGCTTTCTTGCAGGGCAGCCTGCACGAGGAGATCTGGCTGCGTCGCCCACCTGGTTTCACTGGGTCTTTTCCTCCTGGCACCCAGTGGAGCCTACGGCGGCCAGTCTACGGTCTCCGCCAGGCACCGCGTGAGTGGCACGACACACTGAGGACTACACTTGCGGCTCTTGGGTTTGCTCCCTCTACTGCCGACCCGTCGCTGTTTCTGCGCACCGACACTTCTTTGCCGCCGTTCTACATCCTCGTGTACGTCGACGACTTGGTCTTTGCCACAGCTGACACTGCTGGACTCGCCCACGTGAAGTCCGAGCTGCAGAAGAGACACACGTGCACTGACCTGGGTGAACTGCGCAGCTACCTTGGCTTGCAGATCACTCGGGACAGAGCACGCCGCACCATTACCCTGACTCAGTCACACATGGTGCAGCAGGTCCTTCAGCGCTTCGGCTTCACGTACTCCTCGCCTCAGGCCACTCCTCTGCCTACTCGCCACTCGCTCTCAGCTCTGCCTTCGGATGAGTCCGTAGAGTCGAGTGGCCCGTACCCAGAGCTTGTTGGCTGCCTCATGTACCTGATGACCTGCACTCGACCTGACCTTGCATACCCTCTTAGCATTCTCGCACGCTATGTTGCTCCTGGGAGACACAGACCGGAGCACATGGCTGCAGCGAAGAGGGTGTTGCGCTACTTGTGCAGTACGTCGGGCATGGGGCTTGTGCTTGGAGGGCAGAGTCCAGTGGTCCTTACTGGACACGCAGACGCTTCTTGGGCTGACGACCAGGCTACGCAGCGGTCGTCACAGGGTTACACCTTCAGCCTTGGTTCCGGCTCTGTTTCGTGGCGGGCTACTCGCTCGTCTTCTGTTCTCGGCTCCAGTTGTGAGGCTGAGATCTACGCCGGAGCCATGGCTGCACAGGAGCTTCGCTGGCTCACCTACCTGCTGACTGACCTCGGAGAGCCGCCTCGTTCTCCTCCAGTGCTGTACGTAGACAACAAGGCCATGCTGGCCTTGTGTCGGGAGCAGCGACTGGAGCACAGAACGAAGCACATTGCTCTCCGCTACTTTCTTGCTCGTGAGCTGCAGCAGCGTGGTCAGCTGCGTCTTGCGTACGTGGCCTCTGAGGCCAACACTGCTGATATCTTCACCAAGGCGCTTGCGCCTTGTGACCATCAGCGCTTCTGTACTCAGCTGGGCCTTGTGCCTACCTTGCCTCACTTGCTCACCTCTTGACCTTGCTTGTACTGTTACATATATATATACCTGCTCTTGCTTGTCTAGTCTTTTTATATAAATGTACTCCTGCATGTGAACTGGCCTTGTGGCCTTGAACTTGTGCTCGGAATGTGTGGTGACTTTGTGATCCACCCTGAGCTTGCTTTGCTTTGCTTTGCATGACTGGTCTTGTGACCCCTTGTTCTCCCCCACTTTGCCTATGGGGGTGTGTCAGAACATTATAGCTCATGCATATTGTGTAGGCTATAGTGGGGTAGCCCATAAGGGGTACAACCCAATTAGGGTTAGTACTGGTACCCAATTCATTCATAGTTCATTCATTCCTTGTTTCTTCTCATATAAGTAACTGTTCGGACGAGCAGTCTTCTATACAGACAAAAAAAATGTAACACGCCCTTATGCAAAAACTTACGTGGGCGATCCAATTGTTAACGACGTTGCATGGGTCCTAACGATTATTAAAAAAAAATCAAAAAAAAAAAAAAAAAAAAAAAAACCGACAAAACAGGTGACCACTGAACGTACCCATGATGCCATGTCAGATTTATATGACATAGCTACTGTAGGCTATAGTGGGGTAGCACATATGGGGTACAGTTTTCTAGGGCTTACATTTGTACCCAACTTTCCCTTAGTCAATTCATTCTCGTTCAGTTTCTCATGGTATCGAGCAGGTTCCCCTGTGGGAACTGTTCCTAGGGCCCACCACCTTTTTTTTTCCTGCCCGGAGCGCGCTCTACACTGCCCGAGTCGCGCTCCCCTCTCTCGACCCTGTCGCGCCGCCTTAGCGGCCCCGTCGCGTCGCGCCTGCGGCCCCGTCGCGTCGCCCTCGCGGCCCCTGCACGTCGCGCCGCCCTAGCGGCCGCGTCGCGCCGCCCTCGCGGCCCCAATCCGCCGCCCTCGCGGCTCCTTCGTGTTGCGCCGCCTCGCGGCCCTTTCACGCCGCCCTCGCGGCCCTTTCTAGCCGCCCTCGCGGCCTCTTCAAGCCGCCCTCGCGACCCCCCCCTCCTAGCCGTCCTCGCGGCCCCGTCGCCTACCCCTGCGGCCCCGGCGCCGCCCTTCCCTGCCTCGGCGCCGCCTCTGCTGGCCCCGTCGCCTACCCCTGCGGCCCCGGAGCTGCCCTTCCCGGCCCCAGAGCTGCGCTTCCCGGCCCCGGCGCCGCCTCTACTGGCCCCGACGCCGCTCCACCCGGCCCCGACGCCGCTCCACCCGGCCCCGACGCCGCTCCACCCAGCCCCGCCGCCGCTCCACCCGGCCCCGCCGCCGTCCCCACGCGGCCCCGCCGTCACCACCGAGCCGCCGGCGCCGCCGAGTTACTGCCGAGCCGCCCGATCCACCAGAGCCGCCCGAGCCGCCGCGCCACCTGAGCCGCCCGAGCCGCCGGGTCGCCGAGCCGCCGAGCTGCAGTTGCTGCCGAGCCGCCGTACCGCCGAGCCGCCCGAGCCGCCCGAGCCGCCGAGTCGCCGAGTCGCAGTTGCTGCCGAGCCGCCGTACCGCCGAGCCGCCCGAGCCGCCCGAGCCGCCGACCCGCCGAGCCGCTCGAGCCGCCCTGTCCGGTAAGAGCAGCGCCTCTGTCACTGCACTGCCCTTACCCTACTGTTCGCGCTGCTAGTCTACTGCTGTCATGGCTACCCCTAGTGTCCTCGCTTTTGACGCTGAGGGTCGGGCCATTGACTTTGACGTCTGGGTAGATGACCTGCAGCTTTTCCTACAGTGCGATAGGGCAGACGGTCTTTCCCTCTTTGACCTCACCTCTGGTGCCTCTCCTGCCCCTGCTGCAGATGCCAACGCCACTGTTCGCTCACAGTGGGCCACACGCGATGCTGCTGCACGTCTTGCTGTGCGTCGCCACCTGCCTACCTCTGAGCGTGCGCACTTTAGCCAGTACAAGAGTGCTCAGACCTTGTACGACGCTGTAGTTGCGCGCTACTCCTCCCCTGCCACTGCTGCACTGAGCCGCCTCATGCTACCGTACCTCTTCCCTGACCTTGCTGCCTTTCCCACAGTCGCTGACCTCATTACGCACCTCCGCACTAGTGACACTCGCTACCGCGCTGCGCTTCCTGCTGAGTTCTGCGCCAAGAACCCCCCCCCCATATACATCACCCTCTACTACATAGTCACCCGGCTCCCTGACTCCCTTCGCGTAGTCAGGGACCACTTCCTCTCAGTTTGCCCCACCACTCTCACCGTTGACCTCCTCGAGAAGGCCCTCCTAGCAGCAGAGAAGAGCATAGTCGCTGTAGGAGCCTCTCGTGGTGACCCTCGCACCCCCGTCTTTGAGGGGTGTTCCCCCTCCCCCCTTTTGCCCTCTGTTGCCTCTGCTGCTGCGGCCGACCTCGTTGGTTTCGAGTCGGTCGGCGCTGCGTCTGCCCCGAGCGGGAGACGCCGCACCGGCAAGGGCAAGGGGGGCAAGGGTGCTGGAGGGGCTGGCGGGGGTGGCGGAGGTGGCGGTGGCGGCAGTGGAGGGGGTGGGGGTGGTGGTGGGAGTGGTGGCGGGGGTGGAGGTGTCGGTGGCGGCAGTGGAGGCGGAGGCGGCGGCGGCGGTGGCGGTGGGAGCGGAGGTGGCGGAGGTGGCGGCGGTGGAGGAGGCGGCGGCGGAGGAGGTGGAGCTGGTCGGGGTGGCGCTGCGCAGAGGGTCGGCTCCGGTGGTGGTCAGCGCCAGCAGCAGCAGCAGCAGCAGCGGCAGCAGCGCACTCGTGACATCCCCCCCCCTCAGCAGCTCCGTGAGTGGTACGCTGCACGCCAGCGGGGTGGGGATACTGGTCCGTGCACCTACGTCCTACGCACCGGCGACCGCGCGGGTGAGCAGTGCGGGGGTGCGCACTCCACCCAGCGCTGCTTTGGCCGCCTGACGGACGCTTGGTGTCACCAGTTCCCTGAGGCCACTGAGATCCCCCGCTGGGGCGAGCTGTCTAGGGCGGGTGTAGCTGTCTTTGACCTTGACTTTGATGCTATTCTTGCTGCCACGTATGCTGTGACTATTAGTGATGAGGGTGACTGTTACCGGTGTTTTCCGCCCGACCCGGGCATTGAGACTGCTGCTCTAGGTACTGGTGAGGCTGCTGCTCTAGGTGCTAGCGAGGCTGCTGCTCTAGGTGCTCGTGCGTCTGCTCCCTCAGGTGCTGGTGAGTCTGCTCTCTCAGGTACTGCGTCGGCTTCGGCCTCCCACACCTTCACCCTTGACTCGGGGGCTTCTCGCTCCTTCTTTCGAGACCGCACCACACTCACGCCGCTTGGCCGGCCAGTTGCAGTCTCTCTGGCAGACCCCTCCGGGGGTCCTGTCCTTTCTCACTTCTCCACTGTCCTCCCGTGTCCGGCGGCCCCCTCTGGCACCCTGTCTGGTCTTTACCTCCCCTCGTTCTCTACGAACTCGGTGAGTGGTGCTGACCTACAGGATGCGGGGGTTCACCAGTTCACTCCTGCGAGTCAGCGGGTGACCCACTGCACGGACGCTCGGACAGGCCGACACCTGGCCACGTTTACACGTCGGCCGGGGTCGAGCCTGTACACACTGACCACTGCGTCTCCTCCAGTCACTGCGTCTGGTCAGGTAGCTGCGTCGGGTCAGGTGTTTGCTGCAGCGTCCAGGTCTGGTCCTGAGTCTGCCCCCTGTTCGTGTCGCCTCCTGTCGCACGAGACTCTCCTCTGGCACCACCGCCTTGGTCACCCCTCCCTGCTTCGTCTCCGAGGCATGGCCTCCCGTGTCCTTGTCTCTGGTCTTCCCCGGTCCCTCCCTCCCCTTCCTCCGGAGCCCGGCCCTACCTGCGTCCCTTGTGTCGAGGGGCGGCAGCGGGCTGCCCCTCACTCCTCTTAGTTTCCTCCGACAGAGGCCCCGCTGCAGACGCTTCACATGGACGTGTGGGGCCCGGCCCGCGTCCGTGGACAGGGTCACGAGCGCTACTTCCTGCTGGTGGTTGACGACTACTCGTGTTACACCACGGTCTTCCCCTTGCGCAGGAAGGGTGATGTCACTGAGGTGTTGATCGACTGGATCCGCGCAGCTCGTCTCCAGCTCAGGCAGAGCTTCGGCTCGGACTTTCCTTTTCTGCGTCTTCACTCTGACAGAGGTGGAGAGTTCTCCTCTGGCCTTCTGCGAGCCTACTGTCGTGCACGAGGCATCCGCCAGACCTTCACGCTTCCGGACTCTCCACAGCAAAATGGGATTGCTGAGCGCCGCATTGGCATGGTCATGGACGTCGCCCATACGTCCATGATGCATGCGGCTGCCCCCCATTTTCTGTGGCCGTTTGCGGTTCGGTACGCGGCGCATCAGATCAACCTTCACCCCAGGGTCTCCATGCCGGAGACCTCCCCAGCTTTGCTGTGGACGAGGAAGGTTGGCGATGCGTCTGCGTTCCGTGTCTGGGGATCTCGGGCGTTTGTCCGCGACTTGTCTGCGGACAAGCTGTCCCCTCGTGCTGCTCCTTGCGTCTTCCTTGGCTTCCCCCCTGACGCGCCAGGGTGGCAGTTCTACCACCCCACGTCCCGACGGGCAAAATGAAAAATGTTACACACCCTTACAATGAAAGCAGCGATACTAAGGGTATATTCAGTGCCGGCATTTGTGTCTCGATCGCTTTGTGACTGCGAAAAACGGCATAGACTATATTGTGTCCCAAATGCGAGTCGCGTTTCATCGACCGGTATTGTATTTTTAATTGGTCGGTGTGAAACGCGCTGACGTCACTGACGAAATGCACCTTTAACCGTCACTTCGAAAAATTCGCTCGCGACTCGGAACGACCGACACGACCACACATGCGCTTCGACATCTCACAATGCCAATTTCGCGAGAGGAAAAATCCTGCGCATTGAAATCACACTCCCATTCGCCTGGTCACCCCTGTCACCGAATCAAATTCGCACAATTGTACATTCCACACTGTCGCCTAGTGTCGTGATACACTCAGATTTTGTGACGCGATGTTGACAAAATGTGTAGACGCGACTCGGGAAAATGGGCATTGAGACATTTGTGTCGACACAGGAATGTACCCTAAATAGGGGAAATCCTGTCTAGGCGGAGAGGTCGGGCGAGGATGGCTTCGAAGGGTTTTTGCGATTTGTGCAATAAGCCGAACTGGGTTGTCGCGTGGCCTTCGAGGTTGTACTCGCTAACAGGTGCTACGGTAACGATTTGTAAATCCTTACACTCTCCCACAATCTAAACAAGGCACCTTGTACGTAGAAGAAGCCTACACTAGCAAGGATGTCATTAATATTCTCTTCAGTTGAATCCAACGGTTGAAAAATGCATTCAACCAATTTTAAAATAAAGTTGGAATGTCGACTGTTGATCGAACGGATGCGAATAGCTTGACGAAAACGAAGTGGAGGTTGGAGTGTGGCCCGTGGATGAAAATCAAAATTCGATTTGACGGCAGAAGATGACGAGATTTTGGAGGGAACATGCTGATGTGAAATTCAATCACGACATAGCATGAATCGTTGATTCAGGTGAAGAGATCGCGGTCATCCGTCGTGCTGTTGAAAGTTGACAAGGGCGAAAATGTCAGATTACAATTGTATCTCTAGGCTACAGTAGGGTCACTCCTTAGTGAGTACAACACTTTAGGGTTAGGTTTCCCCTACTTGTACTCACCTCTTGCCTAGTTCAATCATTCGTTCCTAGTTCTATTCTTGACATGTTATCAGAGTAGGAACCGTTCCTACATGGGCCCACCGTTACCCCTAATGGTAGCGCCACGCCCTACACAGTAGCCAGCGCGCTGGCGCCCCTAGCTCTCACTGTCGCGACCCTTGCAGCCCGTGCGCTGCCCCTGCGACCGCGCTGCCCTTGTGCCGTCCACGCTCACCGCACCATGCGGAGATAACTGCTGCAACGGGAGCTAGACTACGGGCTAGGCACGGGTGCTCGTGTGATCTCTGCGTTCGTTCACTTAGTCGTTTCCTTGTGTTCACGCTGCTTGCTAGTTCACGGGGAGAATTGGCAAGAGTTTCACTAGGAAAACATGACAACAATCGTCCAAATCAGTTGGCATGGCAAGACTACATCAGAGCTAGCATTCAGGTCGGTCGACTGCCAGCACAGCATGGTCGACCGCGTTCCAGCACGACTTGGTCGACCGCGCTCCAGCAGTGCAAAGTCGACGGCGTGCCAACGCTGCAGGTTGACGGTGTGCCAGCATTGCTCCCGGAGAACAGCAGCGCACCTACTTCGCAGGTGCTCGTAGATGATTGGCGGGCTAAGCCTCGTCACCTGAACAGCGCACGCACCAAGTCATCCTCGTGCTGACAGCTCCACCTAATCCGCCACGTCGACCTCGGGATACCACCACCGAGGTCGGACTCGCCAACTTCGCCTTGGCCACCGTCGCACTCCTCCGCAGAAGTTCGTCACCCAGGTAACCTGGTCGACTTGGCAACCACGTCGACCAGCTGCTCCCGTACATGCCCGTCGACCTCCCAAGTCGGTGACCTTGCAAGTCGGCGCCGACTTCCGGGTCGACGTGCCACATCGCCGACCACCAAGTCGGCGGCATTGCAGTGGCCCCGTGCAAGTTGACCAACCCCGTCGACCAGCTCGCCCAAGTCGGCGTCGCCCACTGCAACAAGTTGGCTGTACCTCCTGTACACCCAACCACGAAGTCGGCTCCGCCCAAACGAGGACGGGGCCCGTTGACAGACCAAAGATTGAATTGACTAAGAGGCTGTTCTTAGCCAGCAGCTAAAATAGTGACCCCCCCCTTCTAGTTGGGTCCACTCGAAAGCAGAAGTTTTTTTGGAACGCTTCGTAAAGTTGGAAGTGCTGTGCTTTTATATTTTTTCACTAGAGGCGAGTCTGTCAGAACATATATATAGCTTATGCTGTTGTGTAGGCTATAGTGGGGTATCCCATAGGGGGTACAACCCAATTAGGGTTTCCCATATGTACTCACTTCATTCATAGTTCATTCATTCTCGTTCTACTATTCTCATGGTATCGAGCAGGTTCCCTCGTGGGAACTGTTCCTAGGGCCCACCGGTTTTTTTTTTTCCTGCCCGGAGCGCACTCTGCCCCTACCCGGGTCGCGCTCCCCTCTCTCTTGGCCCCTAGTGGCCCCTTTAGCCGCCCGTCACGGCCCTTAGCCGCCCGCGCGCCGCCCGTCCCGGCCCCTAGACGCCCGCGCGCCGCCCGTCCCGGCCCCTAGACGCCCGCGCGCCGCCAGTCCCGGCCCCTCGACGCCCGCGCGCCGCCCGTCCCGGCCCCTCGACGCCCGTGAGCCGCCCGTCCCGGCCCCTAGACGCCCGCGCGCCGCCCGTCCCGGCCCCTAGACGCCCGCGCGCCGCCCGTCCCGGCCCCTCGACGCCCACGCGCCGCCCGTCCCGGCCCCTAGACGCCCGCGCGCCACCCGGACCGACCCCTAGACGCCCGCGCGCCGCCCGTCCCGGCCCCTCGACGCCCGCGCGCCGCCCGTCCCGTCCCCTCGACGCCCGCGCGCCGCCCGTCCCGGCCCCACGCCGCCCTACCTGCGGCCCACTCACCGCCCTACCTGCGGCTCGCCCGCCGCCCTAACTGCGGCCTGCCCGCCGCCCCACTTGCGGCCCTACCGCCCCCCTACCTACGGCCCGACCGCCGCCCTACCTGCGGCCCAACCGCCGCCCTACCTGCGGGAGCCGCCTAGCAGCAGAACCGCCGGGAGCCGAGCCGCCCTGCCGCCGAGCCGCCCGGGAGCCGAGCCGCCCTGCCGCCGATTCGCCCGGGAGCCGAGCCGCCCTGCCGCCGAACCGCCCGGGAGCCGAGCCGCCCTGCCGCCGAGCCGCCCGGGCGCCGAGCTGCACTGCCGCCGAGCCGCTGAGCAGCCGAGCCGCCCTACTGCCGGGCCGCCCGACCTGCCCTGTCCGGTGAGCACAGCCCCACTGTCACTGCGTGCCCTTCCCCTACTGCTTGCACTGCTCGTCTGTCGTCGTCATGGCTACCCCTAGCGTCCTCGCTTTTGACGCTGAGGGTCGAGCCATTGACTTTGAGGTCTGGGTCGACGACCTGCAGCTGTTCTTACAGTGCGATAGGGCGGACGGTCTTTCCCTCTTTGACCTCACCTCTGGCGCCTCTCCTGCCCCTGCTACTGATGCTGACCCCACTGTTCGCTCTCAGTGGGCCACCCGCGATGCTGCTGCACGTCTTGCTGTGCGTCGCCACCTGCCTACCACTGAGCGCGCGCACTTTAGTCAGTACAAGAGTGCTCAGACCTTGTACGACGCTGTAGTTGCGCGCTACTCTTCCCCTGCCACTGCTGCCCTGAGCCGCCTCATGCTACCGTACCTCTTTCCTGACCTTGCTGCCTTTCCCACCGTCGCTGACCTCATTACGCACCTCCGCACTAGTGACACTCGCTACCGCGCCGCCCTTCCTGCTGAGTTCTGCGCCAAGAACCCCCCCCCCATGTACATCACTCTCTATTACATCGTCACACGCCTCCCTGACTCCCTTCGCGTAGTCAGGGACCACTACCTCTCGGTCTGTCCCACCACTCTCACTGTCGACCTCCTCGAGAAGTCCCTCCTGGCGGCGGAGAAGAGCATCGTCGCTGTAGGAGCCTCTCGTGGTGACCCTCGCACCCCCATCTTTGAGGGGTGTTCTCCTTCCCCCCTGCTGCCCTCTGTTGCCTCTGCTGCTGCTGCCGACCTGCTTGGTCTTGAGTCGGTCTGCGCGGCGTCTGCCCCTAGCGGGAGACGCCGCCCTGGCAGGGGCAAGGGGGGCAAGGGCGCGGGTGGAGCTGGCGGGGGCGGTGGAGGAGGCGGTGGAGGCGGAGGAGGGAGTGGGGGTGGCGGTGGGAGTGGTGGCGGGGGCGGTGGTGGAGGTGGCAGCAGCGGAGGAGGAGGCGTCGGTGGCGGCAGCGGTGGGAGCGGAGGCAGCGGTGGTGGTGGAGGTGGAGGCAGCGGTGGCGGAGGGGGTGGAGCTGGTCGGGGTGGTGCCCCGCAGCGTAGCGGCCCTGGTGGTGGCCAGCGTCAGCAGCAGCAGCAGCAGCAGCAGCGTTCGCGGGACATCCCCCCGCCCCACCAGCTCCGTGAGTGGTACACGCAGCGTCAGCGGGGTGGGGGTTTTGGTCCATGCACCTACGTCCTTCGTTCCGGTGACCGAGCGGGTGAGCAGTGTGGGGGTGCGCACCCCACTCAGCGCTGCTTTGCCCGCCTGACGGACGCTTGGCGTCAGCAGTTCCCCGAGGCCAGTGAGATTCCCCGTTGGGGAGAGCTGTCTAGGGCTGGCGTAGCTGTCTTTGATCTTGACTTTGATGCTATCCTTGCTGCCATGTATGCTGTGACTATTAGTGAGGAGGGTGACTGTTACCAGTGTTTCCCGCCCGACCCGGGCATTAGTACTGCTGCGCCAGGTACTTCTGCGGCTGCTGCTCTAGGTGCCAGTGCGTCTGCACTCTCAGGTACTGGTGAGGCTGCGCTCTCAGGTACTGCGTCGGCTTCGGCCTCCCTCACCTTCACACTTGACTCAGGGGCTTCTCGCTCCTTCTTTCGAGACCGCACCACACTCACGCCGCTTGGCCGGCCGGTTGCAGTCTCCCTGGCTGACCCCTCTGGGGGTCCTGTCCTCTCTCACTTCTCCACTGTCCTCCCGTGTCCGGCTGCCCCCTCGGGCACCTTGTCTGGTCTGTACCTCCCCTCGTTCTCGACGAACTTGGTGAGTGGTGCTGACTTGCAGGATGCGGGGGTTCACCAGTTTACTCCTGCGAGTCAGCGGGTGACCCACTGCTCGGATGCCCGCACAGGCCGACACCTGGCCACGTTCTCGCGTCGGCCAGGGTCGAGTCTCTACACACTGACCACTGCGTCTCCTCCTGTCCCTGCGTCTGGCCAGGTAGCTGCGTCGGGTCAGGTGTTTGCTGCTGCGTCCAGGTCTGGTCCTGAGTCTGCCCCCTGCTCGTGTCGCCGCCTGTCTCACGAGACTCTCCTGTGGCACCACCGCCTTGGCCACCCCTCCTTGCTTCGTCTTCGGGGCATGGCTTCCCGTGTCCTTGTCTCTGGTCTTCCCCGGTCTCTCCCTCCCCTCCCTTCGGGACCCGGACCTTCTTGTGTCCCCTGTGTCGAGGGGCGGCTTCGGGCTGCCCCTCACTCCTCTCAGTTTCCCCCGACAGAGGCTCCTCTGCAGACGCTTCACATGGACGTGTGGGGCCCCGCCCGCGTCCGTGGGCAGGGTCACGAGCGCTACTTCCTGCTGGTGGTTGACGATTACTCGCGTTACACCACAGTCTTCCCCTTGCGCAGCAAGGGTGATGTCACTGCGGTGTTGATCGACTGGATCCGCGCAGCTCGTCTCCAGCTCAGGGGGAGCTTCGGCTCGGACTTTCCTGTTCTGCGTCTGCACTCTGACCGAGGTGGAGAGTTCTCCTCTGGCCTTCTGCGAGCCTACTGTCGTGCACGAGGCATCCGCCAGACCTTTACGCTTCCGGACTCTCCACAGCAAAATGGGATTGCTGAGCGCCGCATTGGCATGGTCATGGACGTCGCTCGTACGTCCATGATGCATGCGGCTGCCCCCCATTTTCTGTGGCCGTTTGCGGTTCGGTACGCGGCGCATCAGATCAACCTTCACCCCAGGGTCTCCCGGCCGGAGACCTCCCCAGCTCTGCTGTGGACGGGGAAGGTCGGCGATGCGTCTGCGTTCCGTGTCTGGGGATCTCGGGCGTTTGTCCGCGACTTGTCTGCGGACAAGCTGTCCCCTCGTGCTGCTCCCTGTGTCTTCCTCGGCTTCCCCCCTGACGCTCCAGGGTGGCAGTTCTACCACCCCTCCTCTCGTCGTGTTCTGTCCTCCCAGGACGTCACGTTCGACGAGTCAGTCCCCTTCTACCGCCTCTTCCCCTACCGCACTCCTTCCCTCCCCCCGCCACCGCACTTCCTTGTGCCAGGTCCCCCCCCGGTAGACCCCCTTCCCCCTCAGGGTCCTGCCCCTTCAGGTGTGTCCCAGGTAGACGCAGTCGAGCCGGTCGAGGTTGCTGGTGACTCTGGTCCTGCTGCGGGTGCTGAGCCTGGGGGTGCTGAGTCTGGGGGTGCTGAGCCTGGGGGTACTGCGACTGGGGGTGCTGAGCCTGGGGGTGCGGAGTCTGGGAGTGCTGAGCCTGGGGGTGCTGCGACTGGGGGTGCTGAGCCTGGGGGTGCGGAGTCTGGGGGTGCTGAGCCGTGGGGTGCTGCTACTGGGGGTGCTGAGCCAGGGGGTGCTGCGTCTGGAGGTGCTGAGCCTGGAGCTGCGGAGCCTGCGGCCACTGGACCTCCCCTTGTGGCGTCTGGCGGTGCGGGACCTGGCGGTTCTCCGGGTGCTTCGCCTCGGCGGGAGCCCCTCTCTCCACAGGAGCTGCGCGAGTGGTTTGCCCGGCGCTGGAGGCGTGCTGCTGGAGCTGGAGGTTCTTCGGCTACTGAGGGTGCTGGTGCCGCGGGTCCCGGAGGTGCTGGAGCTGGAGCTGCTGAGGGCGTTGGTGCTGAGGCTACTGCTGTCGGTCCTGGAGGCGGTCCTGCTGGGGGTGCTACTGGTGCTGCTGGAGGTCCTGGAGCTGGAGGTGCTACTGGCGCTGGTGCTGCCGCTGGGGGTACTGGTGCTGTCCCTGCTGTGTCTGGAGTCGTCGCGCGGCCTAGACCGTACTTCGTTCCGCTCCTTCAGCAGGTTCTTGGTCTCCCGCCTTCTACTGGTCCTCCTCCTCCCTTAGAGTGTCCACAGCCTGTTCTGTCACAGTTACAGTTACAGCCGGCCTCCCCACTGCCCGCTCCTTCTCCCTACACTGGTCCTACTGGAGGTCTTGCTGAGCGTCGTGAGCCTGCGTCTCGCCCTGCGTCGCCTGTCCGTGCTGCTCGCACTAGTGGTCGTGGTTCGCGTCAGCGTCCTCCTCCTGTCCCTGGCACGCACCGGATGTCTCTGCGTCCGTCCACTGCTCCTCTGCGTGCCCCTTTGCCTTCTCCTCCTGAGTCCTCTCTTCCTGCTCTTCCTGACCCGGAGTCGGACTCTCTTCGTGCTGCCAGTCCTGCTGTCACACGTCTCCTTGCTACTGTCGTCACTGACCCCTCTTTTGAGTCCACTGCTGCGTCTGCGCTTGTTGCTGAGCTCGTCGACTTTGCTGCTCGCTGTCGTCTAGACTACGCTGCCGGTCTTGTTGCTGAGTCTGCGTCTGTCTGTCCTCCGTCCGTCGGGGGTGAGTGTGCTCTTGGCACGGACGTCCTTGAGGACAGGCAGGAGGAGTTCAGGTGTCTGGCTGCTGCTTCACCTCATCTCGCGTCCGTACTACTTGCCCCTGAGGGAGACCCGGATGCACTAGACATCCCGACTCCGCGCTCTTACGCGGAGGCCGTAGAGGGTCCCTACTCCTCTCAGTGGCAGGCAGCTATGGATGCAGAGATGGCGTCCTGGAAGTCCACAGGCACCTACGTTGACGCGGTTCCCCCTCCTGGGGCGAACATCGTCAGTGGCATGTGGATCTTCAGGGTGAAGCGGCCGCCGGGCTCTCCACCTGTCTTCAAGGCGCGGTACGTCGCTCGTGGCTTCAGTCAGCGGCAGGGAGTTGACTACTTTCAGACCTTCTCTCCCACCCCGAAGATGACCACTCTTCGGGTGCTGCTGCACATAGCCGCTCAGCGCGACTACGAGCTCCACTCTCTTGACTTCAGTACTGCTTTCTTGCAGGGTAGCCTGCACGAGGAGATCTGGCTGCGCCGTCCACCTGGCTTCACTGGGACTTTTCCTCCTGGCACCCAGTGGAGCCTCCGACGGCCAGTCTACGGTCTCCGCCAGGCACCGCGTGAGTGGCACGACACACTGAGGACTACGCTTGCGGCTCTTGGGTTTGCTCCCTCTACTGCTGACCCGTCGTTGTTTCTGCGCACCGACACTTCTTTGCCGCCGTTCTACGTCCTCGTGTACGTCGACGACTTGGTCTTTGCCACAGCTGACACTGCTGGACTAGCCTACGTGAAGTCCGAGCTGCAGAAGAGACACACGTGCACAGACCTCGGTGAACTGCGCAGCTACCTTGGCTTGCAGATCACTCGGGACAGAGCACGCCGCACCATTACCTTGACTCAGTCACACATGGTGCAGCAGGTCCTTCAACGCTTCGGCTTCACGTACTCCTCGCCTCAGGCCACTCCTCTGTCTACTCGCCACTCGCTCTCAGCTCTGCCTTCGGATGAGTCCGTAGAGTCGAGTGGCCCGTACCCAGAGCTTGTTGGCTGCCTCATGTACCTGATGACCTGCACACGACCTGACCTTGCATACCCTCTTAGCATTCTTTCACGCTATGTTGCTCCTGGGAGACACCGACCAGAGCACATGGCTGCAGCGAAGAGGGTGTTGCGCTACTTGTGCAGTACGTCGGGCATGGGGCTAGTGCTTGGAGGGCGGAGTCCAGTGGTCCTCACTGGGCACGCGGACGCTTCTTGGGCAGACGACCAGGCTACACAGCGGTCGTCGCAGGGTTACACCTTCAGTCTTGGTTCCGGCTCTGTCTCGTGGCGGGCTACTCGCTCGTCCTCTGTTCTCAGCTCCAGTTGTGAGGCTGAGATCTACGCCGGGGCCATGGCTGCACAGGAGCTTCGTTGGCTCACCTACCTGCTGACTGACCTTGGAGAGCCGCCTCGTTCTCCTCCAGTGTTGTACGTAGACAACAAGGCCATGCTGGCCTTGTGTCGAGAGCAGCGCTTGGAGCACAGAACGAAGCACATTGCTCTCCGTTACTTTCTTGCTCGTGAGCTGCAGCAGCGTGGTCAGTTGCGACTTGCGTACGTGGCCTCTGAGGCCAACACTGCTGATGTGTTCACCAAGGCACTTGCGCCTTGTGACCATCAGCGCTTCTGCACCCAGCTGGGTCTTGTACCTGTCTTGCCTCACTTGCTCTCTTCTTGACCTTGCTTGTACTGTCACATATATATTCCTGCTCTTGCTTGTCTAGCTCTATATATATATGTGTACTCCTGCATGTGAACTGGCCCTGTTGCCCTGTCGTTGTGCTCGGACTGTGTGGTGACTTTGTGATCCACCCTGAGCTTGCTCTGCTTTGCTTGACTGGTCTTGTGACCCCTTGTTCTCCCCCACTTTGCCTATGGGGGTGTGTCAGAACATATATATAGCTTATGCTGTTGTGTAGGCTATAGTGGGGTATCCCATAGGGGGTACAACCCAATTAGGGTTTCCCATATGTACTCACTTCATTCATAGTTCATTCATTCTCGTTCTACTATTCTCAGAGTCTCGGTGTGAACAATAACATTTGGAACATGTGTACAATTCTGATTGGAAGCGAAACTCACACACAACTCACACATACGTGTATGCGATTTTGGCGCAAGGCTGCAATGCCTGTATGCACCCTGAGAAGTGATCGTAACTTCACCAAAACATCACATCAATCAAACACCAGGCAAAATCCAGCGCACGCACACATGCAGGAGATAAGAGTGGAGGTGGGCTGATGACCTGGCAGATCTGCGAGAAAAGGCGTTTCCCTGTATTTGAGAGGCTGAAAGAGGTTATAAAATAGTGAGTCGAAGAACGAGGGGAAAAAATAAGTTGGACAAGGTATCACGAAAGGATAGTACGATTGAGATGGGGAGAGAGAGAAGAACAACGAGTTGGGGGGAGAGGAGGCGAACGACGAGATGGGAGGGGAGAGGAGGAACGTGAGCGCGATGCCGACGGGAGGGAGAGCGCGTAGGCGACGGGACGTGAGAGCGCGAAGGCGACGGGTGGGAGAAGAGACATGCGACAATAGGGAGAGCGCGAAGGCGACGACTGCAACGGGAGGGGAGGGGAGAAAAGGAGGTTGATAGGAAGGGTGGGTTTAGAGCGAGGGTGACGAGAGGGAAGGGAAGCGGAGACTGCGAAGGCGACGAGAGGGAAAACGACAAGAGGGGAGCGGACAGAGGAAGAACGACGGGCGGCGAAGGGAGAGAGCGCGGAGGCGACGGAGAGAGAGAGTGCGGAGGCAACGGGAAAGAGAGCACGGAGGCGACAGGAGAGAGAGCGGAGAGAGCGCGGAAGGCGACGGGAGAATGAGCGCGAAGGCGACGGGAGGGCGAAGGCAGCGGGAGAGAGGATAAGCGACGGGAGAGAGGAGGGCGACGGGAGAGAGGAGGGCGACGGGAGAAAGGAAGGCGGCAGGAGAGGGATAGGCGAAGCACGAGAGATATTGGCGACCGGGAAAAATGTAGAGCGACCGAAGGGCGATTATACCGAGAGCGCGACACATGCGAGAGAGGAGAAAAATGTATACTATAAAAATCGTCGTTTACTACATTACGCACGCGAGCTAAGTCGATACTTCGTGCCTGGGCCAGAAACATCTAGGCTCTATCAGCTTTACTACTACCGTATGCTACGCAACACAGTAGTGTCGTCGGGACTGGAAGAGAGCTAGTCATTCACCCAGTTCCAACTTGAAGTGGAAGTTGGGCCTGGCGATGGAAACGATCGCATGGCAACGGTCGTGCGGGGAGCAGCGTGTAAAAATGTGACGGCTAACTTGGGCCTCGAAAATCGTTTTGGCGGGAGGGGAAATTTTCAGATTGGCTTGAGCCAATCAGATAAGTTCAACCTGCCAACACGGTTTGTTTGGAACAGTGTTGTATCACCCGAACTATTCGCAGCGATTTCAAGTTGGGTCTGCCTTCACTATTTTATATTTCAGTTTTAAGGGAATGTACCTCTTAGAGTACATGGCTAGCTGGGACGATTCGAATTTTCCTGTACTCATATTTATACTTTCTGTACTTGCATGCCTTAATCATCTCAAAGCATCTTACATTCACTCTGCTACTGAGTTCAAGGGCCCACCACCACTACTCAGTTGTTTGCGAACCTTCTCGAGGTGATCCTAGGGTCGATCATTCTTTGATCGTAACATGTAGTATATATACACAATTTGGGTGCAATATCTGGCCTCTATAGCGATATTGATGATAGTCTAAATGAAATTATACTCCAAAGTTAGGTGTGTATGTTGTTTGTTTTATCAGAAAGTTGTTGCCGAACGTCTTATGTTACAACTATATTTCTGTTGACCAAAGATTGAATTGACTAAGAGGCTTCTTAGTGAGCGTTGCCCTTTTTTCTTCTTTCTCCTTGTTACCGTAAGTGACATTTTCCAAGCTTCCCGCCATAGCTCGGAACCAGGGCAATGGCTTGGCGGCTAGGAAGTCCTGTACTCAAGCTGAGCACGCCAGAACCGAACGAGCACGTTCGGGAACTCAAAAGCAGGGGAGCAAAAAATGTTCGGGGCATGGGATGGAGATCCAGGCCACGTACCGCTTCAGCGAGAGAGGACTCGAAAATTTCGGCTGCTGGCAAGACCTCCTTCACACAACCCGTGCCTTCTCCTGCTTTTCCGGCGTTTCGTGGGCGTCGCGGAGTTTTCGTGAAAATAGGCAAGCATTGCAGACCCCGACCGTGAGCACGACCAACCGTTGCGCCCACGTAGGGCGCAACCCAGGGCTGGTTGTTCGTGAAAATAGGCAAGCATTGCGGACCCCGACCGTGACCCCTCTCCAACAGTCCAACCCAGGGCTGGTTGTTCGCCTTGGTGGAGTGGGTGAGTCCAGCACCACCCCCGTTTGTTTCCACCCACGCAGCGCGCTCCACGCGTCGCTGTTCATTCGCTCGTTTGCCGCTGTCCCCTTGAACGAAATTCAACATCATGTAGGTTGCAACTGACATCATAAAAACCAACCAGCAGCCCCACTTTTCTCCATTACAAATTTCGTGCTCTTCTTCACTGAAGCATCAGCCAGCTCGTCTCTCGCGGCCTCCACACACGCTCGCCATCAGTCGCCCCTTCCAGTCTCATCACACCCTCACTCAAATCACCGCAGCCGTACTAAGCAACTTGCAAGTCATCGTTGTGCTACTCAAGTCCACAAGCCATCGCAAAGAGATGGCTGTCGCACTGCACAACACCAACATGAGCCGCGCGTTCTTCCTGGCGCCCCTTCTCGTGGTGCTCGTCTTGCTTGCAGGGTGTGCAGCAGCATCCACGACGCAGCAAACCAGCGTACGTTTGCTGTCTCTCACAGCGAAGCACCGTGTTCGCATACTCGTTTAGCTCGAAGAACCACCGTTACACTCGACACCAATTTCGAAGTTGAAGCGCACAGCCTCATTTCAAAGGCGTCGTCCGCTTTTGCTCACATCCCTCTTTTGTTTTTTCAACAATCTACTTCCTCTTCTCTTATTTTGCAGCGGCTGCGAGGGAGGTCGTTGGCTGCTTTCAATGCTCTGGAAAAGAACGTAACACGGGTAAGCTGCCCTTCACACCTGAACTCACCTCCACCGCTCATGACAAATACGACTCGACGAATTTTCGTCGTCGTCCGCTTGTTGCGATCGAAAGCCATCTGCCTCCACCTCGCTTTTGGTTTCCACCTCCATCCGCTTTTCCTCCCGGCTGCCCCCTCTAACGTGGATGATTTTCCCGTACGTGTTTGCAGCCGGTCAAAACCCCCCTCGACGACATGAAAAAGAACGGCGAGGGGTCAGGAAGCTACGGGAACGCCGAGGGAGCTTCCGCCGACGACCAAGAAGCAGCCGACGAGGCTGATGCAACGTTAAGCGTTGACGAGAACAACCAGGGCGAAAGCGATTCCGGTTCCAAGGACGACACGACTCTGGACGACACGACTCTGAACGCCCAATCCAGCCAGCCCACGCCGCAGCCTCCGCCGTCCGATGGCTGCCCCACGTCTCCTGACGTGTGCAGCTTCGTGTTCAAAGGCTACGAGGACTCGATCCCCGTGTTCCCGCTTCCCAAAACCGCTGACTCCCCGATCGGCACTACCATTGAAGGCAACGTCAAGGGCAGCTCGATCGTCGTGCGCACGCTCAACTCGAAGGACGCGGTGTACCCGTGCACGACGAAGAGCGACATGGAGAAGCTCAAGGACCAGTTCTACGCCGTCAACGATGTGAGCCTGCCTGCCTATTGCAGCAGCTGTTGTCGCGCCTCCTTCCCTTGTGCCCACCCCTCGCCCCTCCCCTCTCGTCTCACAGTTTTCGGCGGTTGTTTTCCTGATTTCTTTCCTTTTTATTTCTTTCACGGCCTTTTTATTTCCTCATCCGTCCTCTCCTTCCTCGCTCACCTCTTACCCGTTGCGCTGCGCCAGGTGATCCAAGTGCGCACCATCCAGTCGGACGAGGACAGGAAAAAGCTGAGCGGTGAGATCGTCAGGGTGCGGATCTCGGGCGCGGCAATCGACGTGTTCAACCAGCTCTTCAACCTCAACCCCGGCGATGGCTCCACGTCCTTCCCCGAGGAGAAGCGTTGCGTCGTCTTCCAAGTCGCCTAGACCGGCCGCCCCCGCGGCGCGTGACATGATACATCAATACTGGCGCTGCAAGAGCGGGCTGGCTGAGCACCGGCCACGCCACCATTTATGGCGGGGTGTAGGTTGGGGATCGTAGGCCCGGGCATCCTACTCTTCATAAAGTTCTGATACCAGTTCCCCAATGGTGTGTTATACTGCCGGGAGGTAGTGGCGAACTTCTAGCAACAGCAGGCTCATCTAGTAGAGAGCGTAGCAACTAATAGGAATATGTAGGTACCTGTAGCTTTCACTCAGGCTAGGCTTGATACCTCGTCCATGCGTCGAAATTCATTTTTCCGGATAATAAAGCTTTGCAACCAATTATAATATTCTGTCTTGAGTCAGTGACTAAGTGATGGTTCTGTCGGTCTGGACCTGAAGAATTGCAGGATTGCAATTCTTTGACTACCTGAGGAATTGCAGCATTTCATGCAGTCTTTGTTGCACTGTTGTTTTACTTCCCACAATGTGATGGAAAAACACATGCACCATGTGAGGATAGTAGATCTCATATGAGTAAGTCTTCTGCAGGGTGGGATAGAAGTCTTTGTTGAACTGGTCTCTCTGTGCCGTCAGCGTGGTGTGCACGTAGGCGGATGCCTGCTACTCGATCAGCAATAACACAACATATGGGTGCTGTTCGCCAGCAAATTGAAAATTTGAATGAAAAAGTTGGCATCAGCATCGCGACCGCATCCGGAAACGGAGGCGGAACCAACCTCCGAGGTTTGGGTGTAATGCCACTCAAGAAACTTCTGCGCCCGAAAAGCGAAATTACGCAACCGCATCGGGAACCTCCATCCCCACCTTCCCCCCCATGGCGCGAAAGTTTAGCTATACTGACCTGACCACAGCCTGCCCGCTGGCCAAAAAGTGCTCGACTTGGGTGAAAGGCGCAATTAAAAACCCAACCCTACGGGGGCACATCGAAGGTGTGCTCGGGAGGGGAAAAATGGGGGGTATACAAACCCCCATTTGTCAAACAAATGGCTCGTTCAGAGGTTCCTCTCTGAACGGCAATGCAACGGCTGTGTCATCGCTGTCCTTTGAAAAACGGGGGATGGCGATGGCATAGCCTGGGGAGGGAGTTTTGCATGGGGACGAAGTTGCGTCCCCGCTTCCACAAGCCGTCGAGGAGTTCGATTTGATCGATAAATGGGGGCGTTCGCCAGACCCCCACTTTGGTTTTTGGTTTGGACGATAGGAGAGGCTCGGCAACATTTTTACGGGCTGACCAGGTTGACGGAGGTTAACGAACCCTAACTCACGCGATCAGGAAGGCGAGACTGACCTTCCTGATCCCGTCGCTATCCCGCCATTTTACTTGTCGGTGGTGCTGGCGAACAGCACCATGGTGTTTGTACAGTGAACTGTACCACCTGCTTCCGTCGAACATGCAAGATCATGCGACCTGCACAGGCCAGTGCCACCACCGCACCGCCACCTGCCACCTCTCCTGTCCCCTTGTGATGTTCTAACTAGACAGCAAATGCCACTTTCGACTTCAGCAGAAACGCTAATCCTGTTACCACAACTCAGGGTTGTGCTCTTTTTTTGCTATTATAATTTAAGTTTGATACAAAGTCGTGGTAATTAAGATAAGGGGTATAAGAGGAGGGTAGAAATGGTGGAACAAAGAAAGGGTGATAAGGAGAGAAGAGCTGGAGAAGAAGAGGAAGACCAAAGGAAAGGTGGAAAGAGGAAAAGAAGAGAGGAAGAAACTAAAAAAAGGAAACACCTAAGGACGAAAACACCACAGCAAACCCCACCACAACGCGGGACACAACCTTTCAAGCACAATCGCTAAACGCACACACATATGCATCGTACATATACTGCATGTCTGCCACGCTCTCAAAGCAGCCGGTAATGTGATCCCAACTGCCGCACCGTGTGCTGTATAATAGTCCGAGCCTGCGCTCGCTGCAGTGCCACGGATAGTCGTGTGTTGAGTCCGTTCTCGAAAATCCGTGCTGACCCATCATCACCCCCCCCCCCCCCCCCCCCCCCCCTAAGTCTTTACGCCGCTGTGCAATCCGCCGCGCACAAAGTGCCAAGATTCGAAGCTAGAATATCTTGAACTATGAGAGAGATGGGTACAAATAGAAACCCTAAAGGGGTTGTACCCCATAGTGGCTACCCCACTGTAGCCTACACAGAACTAACACATATGTATAGTTTGACATGTTACAATACTAAGCACAGTGAGGAGCCATAGCTAGGGTTTAGCTAGCTAGGCAAGAGAGAAATGAAGAAAGGAGGGGTTTCACTAGCAGCAGTTGGGATACATATAGCAAACCCTAACTGGGTTGTACCCGCTATAGAGCACCCCACTACAGGCTAGATAATAACATTCTGACATGACACACCCCCATAGGCAAACAAGGGGTCAAAAGACCAGTAAAGAAGAGCAAAGCAAGCTCAGGGTGGATCACAACGTCACCGCACACTCCGAGCACAAGCAAAGGGCCACAAAGCCAGTTCACATGCAGAGGTATATATGCAACAACAACAGTACAGTGATCACTACCTAACAGAAGTAGGCATGCAGGTATTCTCGCTCGCCCTCCCGTTCCGATCATCCTCGCGCCGTCCGTTCCGTCGTTCGTCCCGTCGCCGTCCCGTCGCCTTCCCGTCACCGTCCCGTCGCCGTCCCGTCGCCTTCCCGTCGCTGTCCCGTAGCCCTCCCTCTCCGTTCGCCCTTCAACTCTCCGTTCGCCCTTACCCTCTCCGTTCGCCCTTACCCTCTCCGTTCGCCCCTCCCCTCTCCATTCTCCCTTCCCCTCTCCGTTCTCCCTTCCCCTCTCCGTTCGCCCTTCCTCTCTCCGTCGCGCTTCCCCTCTCCGTTCGCTTCCCCTCTCCGTTCGCCCTTCCCTCTCCGTCGCGCTTCACCTTGTGAAATGTCGAGGAAAATGAGATTGACTAAGGGAAAGTTGGGTACAAGTACAAACCCTAGAAAACTGTACCCCATATGTGCTACCCCACTACAGCCTACAGCAGCTATGTCATATAAATCTGACACACCCCCATAGGCAAAGTGGGGGAGAACAATGGGTCACAAGACCAGTCAAGCAAAGCAAGGCAAGCTCAGGGTGGATCACAAAGTCACCACACATTCCGAGCACAAGTTCAAGGCCAGAAGGCCAGTTTACATGCAGGATTACATATATATATAAGGCTAGACAAGCAAGAGCAGGTGTATATATATATGAAACAGTCCAAACAAGGTCAAGGGGTGAGCAAGTGAGGCAAGGCAGGCACAAGACCAAGCTGAGTACAGAAGCGCTGATGATCACAAGGCGCAAGTGCCTTGGTGAAGATATCAGCAGTGTTGGCCTGAGAGGCCACGTACGCAAGACGCAGCTGACCACGCTGCTGTAGCTCACGAGCAAGGAAGTAGCGAAGAGCAATGTGCTTCGTTCTGTGCTCCAGTCTCTGCTCCCGACACAAGGCCAGCATGGCCTTGTTGTCTACGTACAGCACTGGAGGAGAACGAGGCGGCTCTCCAAGGTCAGTCAGCAGGTAGGTGAGCCAGCGAAGCTCCTGTGCAGCCATGGCTCCTGCGTAGATCTCAGCCTCACAACTGGAGCCGAGAACAGAGGACGAGCGGGTAGCCCGCCACGAAACAGAGCCGGAACCAAGGCTGAAGGTGTAACCCTGTGACGACCGCTGCGTAGCCTGGTCGTCAGCCCAAGAAGCGTCTGCGTGCCCAGTGAGGACCACTGGACTCTGCCCTCCAAGCACAAGCCCCATGCCCGACGTACTGCACAAGTAGCGCAACACCCTCTTCGCTGCAGCCATGTGCTCCGGTCTGTGTCTCCCAGGAGCAACATAGCGTGCGAGAATGCTAAGAGGGTATGCAAGGTCAGGTCGTGTGCAGGTCATCAGGTACATGAGGCAGCCAACAAGCTCTGGGTACGGGCCACTCGACTCTACGGACTCATCCGAAGGCAGAGCTGAGAGCGAGTGGCGAGTAGGCAGAGGAGTGGCCTGAGGCGAGGAGTACGTGAAGCCGAAGCGCTGAAGGACCTGCTGCACCATGTGTGACTGAGTTAGGGTAATGGTGCGGCGTGCTCTGTCCCGGGTGATCTGCAAGCCAAGGTAGCTGCGCAGTTCACCCAGGTCTGTGCACGTGTGTCTCTTCTGCAGCTCGGACTTCACGTGGGCGAGTCTAGCAGTGTCAGCTGTGGCAAAGACCAAGTCGTCGACGTACACGAGGATGTAGAACGGCGGCAAAGAAGTGTCGGTGCGCAGAAACAGCGACGTGTCGGCAGTAGAGGGAGCAAACCCAAGAGCCGCAAGTGTAGTCCTCAGTGTGTCGTGCCACTCACGGGGTGCCTGGCGGAGACCGTAGACTGGCCGCCGGAGGCTCCACTGGGTGCCAGGAGGAAAAGACCCAGTGAAGCCAGGTGGGCGACGCAGCCAGATCTCCTCGTGCAGGCTGCCCTGCAAGAAAGCAGTGCTGAAGTCAAGAGAGTGCAGCTCGTAGTCACGGTGAGCAGCTATGTGCAGCAGTACCCGAAGAGTGGTCATCTTCGGGGTGGGAGAGAAGGTCTGAAAGTAGTCAACTCCCTGCCGCTGACTGAAGCCACGAGCCACGTAACGCGCCTTGAAGACAGGCGGAGAACCCGGCGGCCGCTTCACCCTGAAAATCCACATGCCACTGACGATGTTCGCCCCAGGTGGGGGAACCTCGTCAACGTAGGTGCCTGTGGACTTCCAGGAAGCCATCTCTGCGTCCATGGCTGCCTGCCACTGAGAGGAGTAGGGACCCTCTATCGCCTCCGCGTAGGAGCGCGGAGTCGGGATGTCAAGTGCATCCGTGTCTCCCTCAGGGGTAAGCAGTACGGACACGCGATGAGGTGAAACAGCAGCCAAACACTGGAACTCCTCCTGCCTGTCCTCAAGGACGTCCGTGCCAAGGGCACACTCACCCCCGACGGACGGAGGACAGACAGACTCAGACTCAGCAACAAGACTAGCAGCGTAGTCTAGACGACAGCGAGGAGCAAAGTCGACGAGCTCAGTAACTAGGGCAGACGCAGCAGTGGACTCAAAGGAAGGGTCAGTGACAACAGTAGCAAGGAGACGCGTGACAGTAGGACTGGCAGCACGAAGAGAGTCCGACTCCGGGTCGGGAAGAGCAGGAAGAGAGGACTCAGGAGGAGAAGGCAAAGGGGCACGCAGAGGAGCAGTGGACGGACGCAGAGACATCCGGTGCGTGCCAGGGACAGGAGGAGGACGCTGACGCGAACCACGACCACTAGTGCGAGCAGCACGGACAGGCGACGCAGGGCGAGACGCAGGCTCACGACGCTCAGCAAGACCTCCAGTAGGACCAGTGTAGGGAGAAGGAGCAGGCAGTGAGGAGGCCAGCTGTAACTGTAACTGTGACGGGACAGGCTGTGGACACTCTAAGGGAGGAGGAGGAACAGTAGAAGGCGGGAGACCAAGAACCTGCTCAAGGAGCGGAACGAAGTACGGTCGAGGCCGCGCAGCGACTCCAGACACAGCAGGGACAGCACCAGTACCCCAAGTGGTAGCACCAGCGCCAGCAGCACCTCCAGCTCCAGTACCTCCAGCAGCACCAGTAGCACCCCCAGCAGGACCGCCTCCAGGACCGACAGCAGTAGCCTCAGCGCCAACACCCTCAGTAGCTCCAGCTCCAGTCGGACCACGAGAAGACGCAGTAGTACCTGCTCCAGGAGTACCCGCAGGCCCAGCAGCTCCAGTACTCCCAGTACGAGCACCTCCGGGACCCGTGGCACTAGCACCCTCAGCAGCCGAAGAACCTCCAGCTCCAGCAGCACGCCTCCACCGCCGGGCAAACCACTCGCGCAGCTCCGGTGGAGAGAGTGGCTCCCGCCGAGACAAAGCACCCGGAGAACCTCCAGGCACAGTACCGCCAGACGCCACGCGAGCGGGCCCAGCTCCCTCAGGCTCCGCACCCCCAGGCTCAGCAACTCCAGGCATAGCACCCCCAGGCTCAGCACCCCCAGGCGTAGCACCCCCAGGCTCAGCACCCCCAGTCGTAGCACCCCCAGGCTCAGCACCCCCAGTCGTAGCACCCCCAGTCGTAGCACCCCCAGGCGTAGCACCCACACGCTCAGCACCCCCAGAGTCAGCACCCCCAGGCTCAGCACCCTCAGCAGCACCAGAGTCACCAGCAACCTCGACAGGCTCGACTGCGTCTACCTGGGACACACCTGAAGGGGCAGGACCCTGAGGGGGAAGGGGGTCTACCGGGGGGGGACCTGGCACAAGGAAGAGCGGTGGCGGGGGGAGGGACGGAGTGCGGTAGGGGAAGAGGCGGTAGTAGGGGACCGACTCGTCAAACGTGACGTCCTGGGAGGACAGAACACGGCGAGAGGTGGGGTGGTAGAACTGCCACCCTGGCGCGTCAGGGGGGAAGCCAAGGAAGACACAAGGAGCAGCACGAGGGGACAGCTTGTCCGCAGACAAGTCGCGGACAAACGCTCGAGATCCCCAGACACGGAACGCAGACGCATCGCCAACCTTCCCCGTCCACAGCAAAGCTGGGGAGGTCTCCGGCATGGAGACCCTGGGCTGAAGGTTGATCTGATGCGCCGCGTACCGAACCGCAAACGACCACAGAAAATGGGGGGCAGCCGCATGCATCATGGACGTACGGGCGACGTCCATGACCATGCCAATGCGGCGCTCAGCAATCCCATTTTGCTGTGGAGAGTCCGGAAGCGTGAAGGTCTGGCGGATGCCTCGTGCACGACAGTAGGCTCGCAGAAGGCCAGAGGAGAACTCTCCGCCTCTGTCAGAGTGCAGACGCAAAACAGGAAAGTCCGAACCGAAGCTCTGCCTGAGCTGGAGACGAGCTGCGCGGATCCAGTCGATCAACACCTCAGTGACATCACCCTTGCTGCGCAAGGGGAAGACTGTGGTGTAACGCGAGTAGTCGTCAACCACCAGCAGGAAGTAGCGCTCGTGACCCTGTCCACGGACGCGGGCCGGGCCCCACACGTCCATGTGAAGCGTCTGCAGTGGGGCCTCTGTCGGAGGAAACTGGGAGGAGTGAGGGGCAGCCCGCTGCCGCCCCTCGACACAGGGGACGCAGGTAGGGGCAGGCCCCGGAGGAAGGGGAGGGAGGGACCGGGGAAGACCAGAGACAAGGACACGGGAGGCCATGCCTCGGAGACGAAGCAGGGAGGGGTGACCAAGGCGGTGGTGCCAGAGGAGAGTCTCGTGAGACAGGAGGCGACACGAGCAGGGGGCAGACTCAGGACCAGACCTGGACGCCGCAGCAAACACCTGACCCGACGCAACTACCTGACCAGACGCAGTGACTGGAGGAGACGCAGTGGTCAGTGTGTACAGGCTCGACCCCGGCCGACGTGTAAACGTGGCCAGGTGTCGGCCTGTCCGAGCGTCCGTGCAGTGGGTCACCCGCTGGCTCGCAGGAGTGAACTGGTGAACCCCCGCATCCTGTAGGTCAGCACCACTCACCAAGTTCGTAGAGAACGAGGGGAGGTAAAGACCAGACAGGGTGCCAGAGGGGGCCGCCGGACACGGGAGGACAGTGGAGAAGTGAGCAAGGACAGGACCCCCAGAGGGGTCTGCCAGAGAGACTGCAACTGGCCGACTAAGCGGAGTGAGTGTGGTGCGGTCTCGAAAGAAGGAGCGAGAAGCCCCCGAGTCAAGGGTGAAGGTGTGGGAGGCCGAAGCCGACGCAGTACCTGAGAGAGCAGACTCACCAGCACCTGAGGAAGCAGACGCACTAGCACCTAGAGCACCAGCCTCGCTAGCACCTAGAGCAACAGCCTCACCCGTACCTAGAGCAGCAGTCTCAATGCCCGGGTCGGGCGGAAAACACCGGTAACAGTCACCCTCATCACTAATAGTCACAGCATACATGGCAGCAAGAATAGCATCAAAGTCAAGGTCAAAGATAGCTACTCCCGCCCTAGACAGCTCGCCCCAGCGAGGGATCTCAGTGGCCTCAGGGAACTGGTGACGCCAAGCGTCCGTCAGGCGGCCAAAGCAGCGCTGGGTGGAGTGCGCACCCCCGCACGGCTCACCCGCGCGGTCGCCGGTGCGTAGGACGTAGGTGCACGGACCAGTACCCCAACCCCGCTGGCGTGCAGCGTACCACTCACGGAGCTGCTGAGGGGGGGGGAAGTCCCGAGTGCGCTGCTGCTGCTGCTGCTGCTGCTGCTGCTGGCGCTGACCACCACCGGAGCCAACCCTCTGCGCAGTGCCACCCCGACCAGCTCCACCTCCCCCGCCGCCGCCTCCTCCACCGCCGCCACCTCCGCCACCTCCGCTCCCACCGCCACCGCCTCCTCCGCCTCCGCCTCCACTGCCGCCACCGACACCTCCACCCCCGCCACCACCCCCACCGCCACCCCCACCCCCTCCGCCGCCTCCACCGCTGCCTCCACCGCCCCCGCTAGCTCCTCCAGCGCCCCTGCCCCCCTTGCCCTTGCCAGGGCGGCGCTTCCCGCTAGGGGTAGACGCCGCACCGACCGACTCAAGACCAACGAGGTCGGCCGCAGCAGCAGAGGCAACAGAGGGCAAGAGAGGAGAGGGGGAGCACCCCTCAATGACAGGGGCGCGCGGGTCACCACGAGAGGCTCCTACAGCGACTATGCTCTTCTCTGCTGCTAGGAGGCGCTCCTCGAGGAGGTCAACGGTGAGGGTGGTGGGGCAAACAGAGAGAAAGTGGTCCCTGACCGGGCGAAGGGTGTCAGGGAGGCGGGTGACTATGTAGTAGAGGGTGATGTACATAGGGGGGGGGTTCTTGGCGCAGAACTCAGCGGGAAGGGCAGCGCGGTAGCGAATGTCACTAGTGCGGAGGTGCGTAATGAGGTCAGCAACTGTGGGAAAAGCTGCGAGGTCAGGGAAGAGGTACGGCAGGATGAGGCGGCTAAGTGCAACAGTGGCAGGGGAAGAGTAGCGTGCAACTACAGCGTCGTACAAGGTCTTAGCACTCTTTTACTGGCTAAAATGCGCACGCTCAGAGGTAGGCAAGTGGCGACGCACAGCAAGGCGTGCAGCAGCATCGCGTGTGGCCCACTGTGAGCGAACAGTGGCGTCAGCATCAGCAGCGGGGGCAGGAGAGACACCAGAAGTGAGGTCAAAGAGGGAGAGACCGTCTGCCCTATCGCACTGTAGGAAAAGCTGCAGGTCATCTACCCAGACGTCAAAGTCAATGGCCCGACCCTCAGCGTCAAAGCGAGGACACTGGGGGTAGCCATGACAGCAGTAAACTGGCAGCACGAGCAGTAGGGTAAGAGCGGCACAGTAGTAGAGGTGCTGTTCTTACCGGGCAGGCGAGACGGACCGAGGGTAGAGGACAGGGCGGCTCGAACGACTCGGCAGCTCGTCGGCTCGGCAGCACGGGTGGCTCGGCGGCTCGGGCGGTTCGGCGGCTCGGCGGCTCGGGCGGCTCGGCGGCTCGGGCGGCTCGGCGGCTCGGGCGGTTCGGCGGCTCGGGCGGATCGGCTGCTGCAGGGGCAGCGGCGGCTGCTGCTCACAGGACGGCGGCGGCCGCTGCTGCAGCGGCGGCGGCAGTTGCTGCTGCAGGGGCGGCGGCGGCCGCTCCTGCAGGGACGGCGGCGGCCGCGGTTGCAGTGGCGGCGGGTGCTGCTGCTGGGGCGGCGGATGCTGCTGCTGCTGGGACGGCGACCGCGGCTGCTGTAGCGACTGCAGCTGCTGCTGCTGTAGAGGCGGCGACGGCGGGCCGAGAGAGGCCGTGAAGGGCGGCGGACGGGCCGTGAAGGGCAGCACGAGGGGCCGCGGAGGGCGGCGACGTTCCGTGAAGGGCGGCGCGAGGGGCCGCGGAGGGCGGCGACCGGCCGTGAAGGGGCCGCGGGTGGCCGCGGAGGGCGGCGACGGGCCGTGAAGGGCGGCTCGAGGGGCCGCGAAGGGCAGCGACGGGCCGTAGGGGGCCGTAAGGGCGGCGCGAGGGGCCGGAAGGGCGGCGCGAGGGGCCGTAAGGGCGGCACGAGAGGCCGTAAGGGCGGCTGGAAGGGCCGTCAGAGGAGCCGCTAAGGGCGACGCGAAGGGGCCGTAAAGGGCCTAGAGAGGGCGCGACGGTAGGGAGGGCACGCGGGGCGCGACTCGGGCAGGAGCGAAGCGCGCTCCGGGCAGGAAAAAAAAAAAATCGATTTGGTGGGCCCTAGGAAGCGTTCCCACGAGGGAACCCGCTCTATACCATGTGAAATGTCGAGGAAAATGAGATTGACTAAGGGAAAGTTGGGTACAAGTACAAACCCTAGAAAACTGTACCCCATATGTGCTACCCCACTACAGCCTACAGCAGCTATGTCATATAAATCTGACACCCCTCTCCGTTCGCCCTTCCCCTCTCCGTTCGCCCTTCCCTCTCCGTTCGCCCCTCCCCTCTCCGTTCGCCCCTCCCCTCTCCGTTCGCCCTTCCCTCTCCGTTCGCCCTTCCCTCTCCGTTCGCCCCTCCCCTCTCCGTTCGCCCCTCCCTTCTCCGTTCTCCCTTCCCCTCTCCGTTCGCCCCTCCTCTCTCCGTTCGCCCTTCCCCTCTCCGTTCGCCCTTCCTCTCTCCGTCGCGATTCCCCTCTCCGTTCGCCCTTCCCCTCTCCGTTCGCCCTTCCCCTCTCCGTTCGCCCTTCCCTCTCCGTTCGCCCCTCCCCTCTCCGTTCGCCCCTCCCCTCTCCGTTCTCCCTTCCCCTCTCCGTTCGCCCTTCCCCTCTCCGTTCGCCCTTCCCCTCTCCGTCGCGCTTCCCCTCTCCGTTCGCCCTTCCCCTCTCCGTTCGCCCTTCCCCTCTCCGTTCGCCCTTCCTTCTCTGTTCGCCAGTCCCCTCTCCGTCGTGCTTCCCCTCTCCGTTCGCCCTTCCCCTCTCCGTTTGCCCTTCCTCTCTCCGTTCGCCCTTCCTCTCTCTGTGGCGCTTCCTCTCCCGTCGCCCCTCTTCTCTCCCGTCGCCCCTCTTCTCTCCCGTCGCCCCTCCTCTCTCCCGTCAACCTTCCTCTCTCTCCTTACTACGTCGCTCTCGCTGTTCTCGCTCGAAGTACTACCGTGCCTGATTAAATTGTTTCTTTAAGGTGGCATTGGGCACTGAGAGGGACGTGGGTTATGCGGCTCTCTCCTTTTGGAACTACGAATTAACTTGGATTTATTTTCTGTTAGAAATTTTCATCGGGTGAACCATTCAGCCTTGGTGTTCAAACATTACTCACGCTCTCCCCGTCGCATCTCCCTCGCGCTCACGCTCTCCCCTCCCATCTCCCTCACGCTCACGCTCTCCCCGTCGCATCTCCTCTCGCTGCCCCTCGCCCTCGCATTTGCTACGGTAGCGAGCCCCGCTGTTATTCGGCTATCTCGTCCGTCCCGTCGCCCTGCCATAGCCCTGTCGCCCTCACAATCACCCCTCCCAGGCCCCAAAATGTCAGGGTAAAATACCCTGATTGCCCTGACTGGCGGCCGCTTTTTTTGGGGTTACCCTGACCCAGTCAGGCTCCCGGATTTCTTACCCTGACTAATACAGAGTTTGATTTTTTGTACCCTTATGAATTCCGAGCTATAGATTGTTTCCCCTGACTTTCATCAGTGTTTTAATCCTGTTACACTGATACCGAGTCTTTCGTAGCGAGGATATAGTGGATGTTGCGCAAGATGGCACCATCAGGTAGTGCACTACGCTTATTTCCCAATGCGAGCATCGAACTTGCGACATTTCCTCTCACAACTCCGCCCCTGACCGACTGAAACACTTCAACTGTAATGTAATAAATATGGACTCTTACACGAAATCAGAGTACAAATTTTTTTTACCCTGTTTTCATCAGGGTACGAAATTGTTTACCCTAGGAGTCAGGGTTGGCCCACCCTGGAACTCTGATTTGACAGGGTGGGCCAAAACCAATTTTGGGCCCTGCTCCCTTCATCTCGCCCTCACGATATCCATCCAATTCCGTCGCAATCGATGCCTCTGCTGCACTTAGTCGTATTCTTCAGTGTATGTGTGTGCTTGGGATCTTGTCTGTGCTGTTGCTAGATATGCATTTGATGAAGTCACAACTCGTCAAATGGTTGCACTGCCTTGCACGTCGCAGCTCTTTGCGCCAAATTCGCACATCTGTTTGGCTGCCAATCAAAATTGAGAAAGAACTTTGTTCCTTGTTCACTCCGAAACTTGTCTGGAGCTGGAAAAAAAACACACGCACAGTACTTCAACCTTCTACAACACTACAAAGAAACTTGGGTCTTCAAGTTGGACCCGACTAGAAGGGGGGGGTCACTATTTTAGCTGCTGGCTTTAAAAAATCTCAATGAGTGTACATCTCCTATACGCACATAATTTCTATAAACGTTCTCAGTTACCGGTAGTCGTTGTCCTTACCCTGCCTCTGTGTGTGGGCATCTTGCACCCTTCCAATCCTCACGGTATTAGACTGGAGATTCTTTCTTGCTACGATAATATACCCCTAAACCGGTGCACTGCAGCCCTTTTCCTGGGTACAAAGCATCTTTGACAAAATCATGTGATTTTCCTCGTTATGACCGCCTTGCTTTAAGTACTGCTCTTGCATCGAAGCCATGTCAGTATCATTATGGTTGCATTGCAGCAAACTTTCATGAACACATACGACATTACAAGGCTGCACTTATTCGCATGCATAAAAAAAGGGGGGGGGGGGGGGCTAGCTAGCAGGCTACTATTGCACCTTACACAGGCGCTTCAGATATCAACACGCATCCAGCACACACACATACACATCCAGCACACCCACTGCAACATCTTCACTCTTTTCGCCCATCATCTACCCGAACCTCAGTCAACCCAGCCACCACAACGCCCGAGCTCATGCCTTTATTATCCCCAAAGTGCTCCGCCTCAACAGCCAGCAATCTCTCGCGCACGTCGCGCATGCTGGGCCGTTGATCCACCAACTCCTGCACGCAGTCCGCTGCAATCTGCCCCAGCAGCTGGAACGCACCCGCAAAGGCGCGTGAAAAGACACGCGGGTCCGCAATCAGGTGCACGTCGCCCTCATGCACGTAGTGCACCGCCTGTGTAGGACATATGCGATGTGTAGGACGGCCGCACACCAGGCGGGGGGTAAAGTGAGAAGGGAAGGGGATAAAAGCCAGCAAGAGGAAGGCAGAGAGGCAAGGGGGAAGCGGGAAGGGAGATAAGGGGACTTTGGGCACAGGGAACAGACATGGATATCTGCTATTCAGGGATCGAGCAAGCAGCAGCTGAGCTGAGCCAGCAGAGGCACTGATGGGTGGATGAAGATAGCAGAATGAGTCGTGGCACTGACCCATTCCGTGATGCGCAGCCTGCTGTCTGCGTCGTCGGGATCAGGCACCACAGCCCGCCGCCCCGTGATCAGCTCCAGAAGAATCACGCCGAAGCTGCCAACAACGCACCACCACACACACACACACCAGAAAAAAGCGGGGTTAGAACAGCAGGCGAGCAGCACACACCTAGTCTAGGCTACAATGACAGTCACACACAATCTCCTCTCCAGCCTCCCCTTTCCCCCAGCACCCGTGCCTGTCCCCCATCCCCGCGCAGTCCCCCGCTCGGCGCACCTGTACACGTCCGTGTGTTGCGGGGTGAGGGCGGAGGGCGCGAGCAGCGGCGTGGCGGGGTCGCGGTAGCCCTCCTCGTTAAGCGCCTGCGGCACGGCGTTCAGCCGCCCGCCCTCGCCGTGGTGCACGAAGCAGAAATCCGCGATCTTGGGCTGCCGCGCGGTCAGGGCGGACGGGCGGAGAAGGCAGGGAAAAGGGGGGAAAAAAAAAGGGAAGGGTGCGGAGCAAGGGTTTAAGGTTAGACCTGCAGGCAACTCGTTAGGTGTTAGAAGCAGAGCAGCAGCGGGACGAAATGACTCTTAGGCGGATCGCGGAGCGGTTACACGGGTGCAGCAAGGCCGCGTGGCGGCGTGGCAGCGTGGCGGCGTGAGCGGCGTGAGCGGGGAGCGCACCTGGCCGTCGGCGGTGAGCATGATGTTGGACGGCTTGAGGTTGCGGTGCAGCAGCCTGGGCCGCTGCGAGTGCATCCACGCCAGGCCCTCCGCCACCCCGATCGCCACGCGCACGCGCTGGTGCAGCGGCATGGGGGAGTCTGCGGGGAAAGGGGACAACGTGGGGTAGAACGCATAGAGAATGCTAACTCAGTACATGTCAGGCAGTCCGTCATACACGAATGTCTCAGAGGGAGTAACCTAGCAAGCTTCAGCGGCGGCGCGGAGAGAAGTCCGCGCAAGTGAAGGTTACCAACTTGAAACGGCCCTCCGTGGCGAGTGATTTTCCAAACTTACTGCCGGCGGTGAGAAGGTTATCGCGCAGCGACCCGTGCGGCATGAGATGGTACACCACGAGCCGCTCGCTCCCCGCGCAGCAGAACCCGACGATGCCCACGATGTTGCGGTGCGACCGCCGCGCGATCGCCTCCACCTCATCCACGAACAACGGCTCGGATTCCCCCGCCGCGCCCCAGTTGAAGCGGTGGAAGCGCTTCACCGCCCACTCCAGCCCGCCGGGGGCCTCCGCGCGGAACACCGCGCCGTAGGCTCCGCTGGTGCTGGAGGGCGCGGCGAGGCGGCGCAGCACGTTGAAGCCGCTGGTGGCGCGGCGGAGCTCGTCGAAGGTGAAGCGCACGCACTTGGACTTGGAGGACGGCGTGGACGGCACTGCGGAGTCGATTCCGCCCTCGAACGACAGCTCCTTGCAGGCCGCTGGCGGGACGGGCGGGGGAGAGAGCGGAAGCGGAGAGAAGGGAAGGGTGACACGCGGGGATTGGAAAATAATTTGGCTGGTTAGTCCAGTTTAACAGAGTTTGTCGTCATCTATAAAGACAGGGTTGGCGGCAAGATAAGCTTTTGGATCTTACGAGCAGACCGGCGCTTGTACATGACGAAGATGGCGATGAGAATGGCGGCCACGACGGCCACAGGCACGGCGATTATCACGACGAGAGAAAGCGGCGACGGGGAGGAGGAAGAGGAGGAGGAGGACGCGTCGCCCGATGCGAACACGGAGAAAAGACCGCCGGCCGCGCTTGCGCCGTCGATGGGCTCAACGGACACGCCATCGACGATCGTGCTGTTCTCAGCCGAGAGCACTGTGAATACGACCGCCGTCTTGTCTCCGCTCGCGTCGACCTCCAGCATGCCCTGCGCGTACCCGTTCGCATCCACGCTCGCGGCATCGGCGGAAGAGAAGGAGGCGTTGGCGCCGCCGAAAGAGACCTGCATGAGCAGCGCGCGCTGCAGCGGTTGGCGGCGCGCGAAATAGAAGGTCAGGCGGTACCGCCGCCCGGGCTCCGTGGGGATAGACTGCTCCGCCGCGCCCCACAAGCAGCGATCAGGTTTGTCGCAGCCGCCGAGCTGCAGCACGCAGCTGCCATCGTACGGCGGAGGGGCGTCGGAGGACGGGGGGCGGATGTCGAGGCGAGATGTAGCGGAGGCGGCGAGCGAGGACGAGGCGGTTTGGCAGATGGGATGCGCGAACGACCATAGATGCCAGGCTGATGAGGAAGCCTTTGATTGCTGCAGCTGCTCAAAACTCGGGTCGCTCACGAGATCTGCGAGGGGGAGGCAGGGAGAACGAATCGGGTGAAAAGGTGAGAGCGAGGTGGAACGGGTAGCGGACGATGCGAAAAATTGCGTTGTCGTGATCGTACTAGTGTTTATGGTGTGCCTCTATTGCTAAAAGAACGCTACATAAAGCGAGCGCCCACCTGAATCTGTCATCCCGAGTGCTGCGAACGCTGTAAGGAGCAATCCTATCAGTAGTGGCGCGGCGACGCTATCCTGACCACCCATAGTACAGGGTACAGGCTCTTCCTACTCGGAGAACTGAAGTGATGTTGTTTGTAGTCTTAAGTTTAACTATCGATCAAAAGCAGAGAATAATGGCAGGTTGTACCCTCAACTTAGTTGTTTACGACAGATATGAGAACGGACGGTTTATGTGTTGCTCTTGTTGCTTGGTTCGATTTGAGTCGAGTGGAGATAGTTTGGAGTGAAGTCAAGGAGGCGGTGAGGTGAGGCGAGGGGTAACCAACCAATGACCATGCAGGGTGGATGGATGGATGGGTCCACATGTGCAAGCTGTAATGTATTGACTTCCCACACTGACTCGCGCACACTGCCTCGCAAGAATTCCCTCCCCTCTCTCAATTCAAGCAGCGCCGCGTCAGCTCATCGCTGTCAAGTTTTCTTCCCCGGGGTCCTCCCTACAATGATTTAGCCAATCACGTTCGACTCAACCATTTTGAGATGCGCGATGTGGTTCTCCTCCGCACTCCGTTCTCCCTCTCGCTGACGCATCGCCAAAGACTACGATTTGTCGAGCATTGGACGCGCCACTGTGCTGGTCTTGGGTTTCTGCAATGCAGTTTCAAAGAGGCAAGAGTGGGCAGTTCTTGAAAGGGCCCAGGGGCCAGGACGGTAGCGAGAGAGTCAATCGAACAAAACAGCACTTGGCTTTTGCTTGATGTCAAGCTCTGGACTCCAACAAGCCCAGAGTTCAGCATTAATTAGCTGAAAGGTTTGAGAGCGGTTTTGTGCAATTTAAAACATTCTATTTTTCACCGCGTTCAACCGCTTTTCACCAGCCTGAACACATACCTCGTCTGTAAGCAAACGGTACGAAGTTGGCTTTCAAAACAGACCTTGCTCTGATGGCACTGGCGAGCATCTGAACAGGTGCTGCAGGCCTGCTCTCTTGCTAGTTTTCAGGGTCATCGAGATTTGAACAATGGCTGGGAAAAACAAAACTTCACAGGGCGCAGTCAAGAGGGAAACCAATTCCGGCAGGATAAACGTGCCTGCCAGTGTTGGCAAGAAACGAAACCTGCACTATACACAGTTCACAACTGTAGTCGAGTCGAGACTGGGAAAGGGCCAATTCCATTCACTGTACTTCAAGCCAATTGCGTTTCTGTACGGAGTTTTGACGCTTGACGAAGGCCCAGCTTCCAGCACTGATTGGAAAAGGTTTGGGGTCCCGGCGTGGTTGGCTGGGACAGGAGTTTTTCGTTGACGCGAGGACCCAAGGTCTCACACTCTTTAGGCATCATCTCTCATTTCCTCCATCGGGGACACATTTCGGTGCATAATCATCTTTAGACCAGCGATATATCTTGAGACAAGTCCCTTGAACCGGCAGAAACAAACACGCCAAACACGACCTTACAGCTTCGTCAAGGACAAGACTTTGATGGCTGTCTTCGTGGCTAGCCGGGTGTGAAAACGCCAAAAAGGGCGACTGTGCTGTGATGAACTCGCAACATTTTAGAGTATGAACTTTCGATAACGACACCTGATACGAAGTGCAGGAATTGCACTAACAGAAAATCCCCGTTGTGTGGAGTTCGGCAAAAGGCATAAACGTTTGGGTATAACCTGAAAACGTTACCTGCAAGCCCCCGGAAATATGTGCACCCTGTATCAACCACCAGTGACGGGTGTCATGCTCTCCCAGAAAGATGCCCTGGAGGTGTGTACAAAAAGCATCAGTAAAAACTATTGTCAGTCTCCGGATCTATCGTCCTTAATGAAAAAATCAGCTGCTTTCCACAGATGGCAACGGCTTTTCAATACCAGTCTCGAATCTGGGCTGATGCAGTAATAAGACGTAATGGTCCAATAAATGGGTGCATACAGTCATATGAAGTATTTAACGATGTATGTGAAAGTTATAATAAGGTAATACAAAGCACCTTAGTATATATGGGTAATTGCACTGCATCCCCTTCCCGTGCAGCACATATGAAGAATCAAAACATAATAAGACAATACCGTATTTCAAAAGAATGTTGACCCTGTAGGCGAGCTACCCCATTCGACACAAAACATAACAAGGCAGCGAGAACATACGGTAAGATTAAATCAAGCTTCCTCATGAATCCACTGCCATGTACATCTGACAATGTCAAATGTCATTTGAGGGCACGCTCATACTTTCTTTTTGGGCTCAAAAACGTATTTAATGATGGAAGACCTAATGTCAAGCATCTCTGGGAACTCTGTCTTCAGCTTTGTGGCATCCAGCTCGTTGTTGCTCCGTGCAGCAACAATGACCTTTGCCTGAAACAGCAAAAGTTGTCGATGAGTGAAGCAGCATTAAACACAAAACAGAAAAGTTACAAGAAAGGTGACTTGCCTGCTCCTCCAGGGTGAAGTTTTGCCACTTGAAGTTGGGGTCAATGTAATCCCGGTACAGCTCAAGGATCTGATTATGGCTAATCACTCCAGGGTTGGTGAAGTTGTAAATACCATGAAGACCCCTCTTGGCCATCTCAATGGAAATGGGCAGCAGCTCGTCCAGAACTGTCATGGAGTTCGGGATGTCCACAACCTGCAAACACAGGAAAATATGCGAGACAAGTGAGAATCATCACTACTTGGCAAAGAAAAAATCACCACCAAAAACAGACAACGCCCGACCTTCTGATAGCGGGAGATCTTGGTGATGAAATTTCGCGGGTTGGACAGGTCGGATGAGATCGGCATGCGAACTCTAAGCACACAGACGTTGTCATACGCCTTGAGCATCTCCTCAACCTGCAAGAAATACAATGAAGCACAGTTGAGAATGTGGCATTCAAAGGCCTGAAATTGCAACATGAAAGAGACAGACAGCATAGATTACCATGCCCTTGGTTCTGGAGTAGTAAGAACCAAAGAAATTGGCGCTTTCCTCTTCTGTGAAGCCAATCCCTGTGCCAAGAGGGTGCTTGTCATCGTACTCAAAGATGCAACCGGTTGCGTAGTTCATCACCAGCAAATCATGGTTCCTGCACAGATGAGAAGCGGGAGTCAGCAACAGCCAAGAAATTCCAAGATGGCCGCAAAGACAACCAGATCACAAACCTTGCAACATCGCAGAGCGTGAGCACACCAATGACGTTTGCTCGGAGGGTTTCCACCTGGTGCGACTCGCACCAATCCACATTGGGCCGACCAGTGACACCAGCAGCGTTGAAAATGTGCGTGGGCTGAATCCGCGAAATATCCTCCTCAATAGAGCGCCGATCCTCCAGCCTGCCAGTACCATATTCGTACGCGATGCCCCTCTCGTCACAAAGCTTGCCCAGCAACCCGCCGATCCAGCCAGTTCGACCATAGATCAAGAACTTCAGAGGTGGCTTGCCCTTCACCACCGACGGCGAAGGAATCTCCATGAACTGCTCCGCACGGGGCATCGGTTTCTCCATGCTGTATGACGAGAGCATGCGAGGATGAGGAAGCAAAGCCCCCGACACATCACCCCAGTAGTCGAGATTCTGTTTGTACCAATCAAACGTCTTCCTCAAACCGTCTTCCCACGAAGTCCGCTCATCCCAGCCGAGAGCCTTGAGCTTTTGGTCGTTGAGAAAGTACCGGAAGTCATTGAAAGGCCGGTTCTCGACAAATTCAATGTACTTCTCGGGGTCAAGGTTAAGCATCTTGCAAATGTCGTGGGCCACATCAATAACTCGCCTTTCCCTCAAAGTACCGATGTTGTACACTTGACCCACGGCTCCCTACACAGGGTAAAACAACAAGCCGTCATTGCTGTTAAACGTAAATTTCGAAGGGTCATGTTCTTGTGTTTAAGGATCTTACCTTGTGCAGGACGACATCGAAGGCCTCAGCCACGTCCTCGCAGTACAGATAGCTCCGCACGTTGGATCCATCGCCGTGAATGGGCAAAGGCTTGCCTTGCATGGCGAGCAGCATGAACTTGGGAATCATCTTCTCCGGGAACTGGTACGGACCGAAGACATTGTTGCCGCGCGTTGTGATGCAAGGGATGCCGTACGACTGGCTATATGCCATGACCAGCATCTCAGCGCCAGCCTTGGTGGCAGAGTACGGGTTGGTAGGGAGCAGGCGGGAACCCTCGCTGTTGCCCACGAGAGCGTCAGCACTAGTTTCGCCGTAGACTTCGTCCGTGCTGACGTGGATGAAGCGTTTGATGGTTCCCGCCTGCTTGCACGCCTCGAGGAGCACGTGAGTGCCATAAATATTGTTCTTGGTGAATTCAAAGCTGTTTCCGAACGAGTTGTCCACATGGGTCTGAGCTGCGAAGTGCATGACAGTGTCGATCCCCTCAGTCAGGAGAAGATAGTTCACGAGATCAGCGCTTGCGATGTCGCCCTTCACGAACTTGAAGTTGGGCGAACGCATCGATCCATCCAAATTCCTGAGATTTGAGCAATAATCAAGCTTATCCAGAACCACCACACGGTACTGCGGGTGGCTCCGGACGATCCTGTTGGCGACATGAGAGGCGATGAACCCTGCAGCTCCTGTGATCAAAATAACGTTAGGCGTGTACGTCTCAGCCATGGCGGCTCTCAGTTACAAGGGACAGGGAAGTGAAAGCGAGCTGGTGTGACTGACTCAGGGTTATCCAACAGAATACTGAATATCTTTCCTTCCTTCCACCCCAACAAGACAATTCTCTGCCATCAGGCTGGAAGTTGGGTCTTCCAGCTTGGCATGTATCATCAGATCCGGAAATCTCTCAGGTTGGTCAGTGATGGGATGTGGGGCGGGAGTGGGGTGGGGACCTTCAGCGCCTCGGCACTTGCGGAGGAGGGTTTGGCGGGAGAGGGTCGCCTTTGCTACTGCCAGAAGCAAAACCAACCACCATTGGTTGGGACTCCACCGACTCAAAACAGGCTGCTGATCTGTGACATGACCACTGGCTAACGACATCACAGTAACATCTAACAATGTACTGAGGTAAACTACAATGAATGTAGATATTCATTACTGAGTCTTTGTTACGGGTGCAATGGATCGAAGTAGCTAGAATTGCACTAAGGTGTCAAACGAGTACCAAATGTGAGCGAAGGCATGAGCGAACATTTATACGCGAAACATGCACGGTAACGCGGTGCGTGCGAGCTAGCTAGTGCTACGCTGGAAGCGAGGCTCGGGCTAGTCCCGAAGCGTAGGCCGACACGGCCGGTCCAGCAGTGCGAGCTTTGGTAAAACAGTGCGCGCAAAATCAGCGAAGCCCCGTTAGCAGTAATGGGCGAACAACGGCTGCTGCTGTACGCGGTGTTGCAGGGTGCGCTAAGGAATATCGATAAAATTCCGTACACTACCCCCCCCCCCCCTCAAGAAGCCCCCTCCGCTACGCGAGTGCGTGTATATTGCGGAAACCCCGGCTCCTCAGGTACACTTGCAGGGTAGGGTGGTTTTCGATGTTGGCCAGGGGCACCCAGCTATCTTCAGTTGGCGTGCGATCCTTCCAGCGAACGAGGAATTCAATCCTCCTGATTCCCGTGGGGTGTCGAATCCGATGGCTCTGGATTTTTTTGGGCTCGATGATCGGTTCCGATGCAGGGCGAGTCATGGATGGCGGGCGGTGACGAAGCATTTGGCTTGTGGTTGGGATGTATGGGCGAAGCAGGCTGACGTGGAACGTAGGGCTGATGTACCAGTCCGTCGGCAACAGCAGGTGGGTTGTCACTGGGGTAATCATGTGGCTGATTTGGAATGGTACACAGTAGCGGGGTCGTAATTTTGGTACGACGGACAGTCTTAAGTTCTGTGTGTCGAGAAGTACGTAGTCTCCTGACTGGTACGTGACTGGGCGGCGGTGGCGGTCAGTGTTGCGCTTAGCGATGACATTGGCTTTGCTTCTACGGCTCTGGTGCAGGCAGCTTGCAGAATTTCGGCGAACTGCTATGCCCGTGGTGTTGGGTTGTCTGGACTCGGCGTCATGGGCACTGTAGGGTTTTGCCCGTAATTTAGGTAGAGAGGGAACTGCTGCGTCGTTGCTGACGTGGCGTTGTTGTACGCGAACTCGATCAGGGGCAGCTGCTGTTGCCAAGTGGTCGGGTCGTCGCACGTGGCACAAATCAACTGCTCCATCGTCTAATTCGTCCGCTCCGTTTGACCGTCGGTCTCGGGGTGGTACGACGAGCTGAACTGTAGCCTTGTCCCGAACTGCTCCCAGAGGTTTTTCCAGAAGTTGCTGGTGAACTTCGTGTCGCGGTCGCTGTTTATCGCGGCTGGTATCCCGTGCAGTCGAACGGCGGCTGCGATGAACAGGCGAGCGATTTCTTCGGCTGAGATCGATTTCTTGCACGCAGCGAAGTGTGCCATCTTCGTCAACCTGTCAACGACGATCATAACTGCGTCGTTACCCCCAGGGTTCGAAGGTAACCCCGTGATGAAATCCATGGTAACCTGCTGCCAGGCATGCTCAGGCGGTGGAATCGGCTGCAACTGACCCGCCTTTCTTTTTCGCGAGTTCTTCATCACCTGACACGTAGGACACGAGCCCACGTGGTGCTGTACGTCGGTCAACAGCTCCGGCCAGTAGTAATACCGCTGCAGTTGCTGTCGCGTTTTTTCTACCCCGAAATGTCTCGAGGTAATCCCGTCGTGTGCTTCCTGTAGTAACAGTTCCCTCAATAGTGAGTACGCGGGTACCCAGATGCGGTTGGTGCCTGTTTTTACGTAATACGCCTTTGGCCTCTGCCAGTTGCTGTGAACTTCCGGTCGTGAAAAACGGGTCGGTACTGTATCCGTGGGTGAATAGGCATGTTAACCGTGGATTGGTTTGGGCGAGTAAGATGGCGTGGAGTTGGGCGGTGGGGCGTGTGAGTGCGTCGGCGATGTTGGATGCGCCTTTTTTGTACGTGACCGTGTAGTGGAAGTTGGACTCCAGATAGTCCAACCAGCGGATCTGTCGTGGGTTGAGATTCGGCTGGGCGCGAAGGTACTGTAGGGATCGGTGGTCTGTCCGTACTGTCACGTCTGCTCCCGTGAGGTAACATTGCCACACTTTGAACGCGTGCACGATCGCCAACATCTCGCGGTCGTGTATCGGGTAGTTGCGTTCAGGTGGGTGAAGTTTGCGGGACTTGTACGCGATTGACTAGAGGCCGTTCCCGAAGTCCTGCAACAGTACTGCTCCCACAGCGATGTCGCTAGCGTCGGTGACGAGCTCGAACGGACGGTGCGGATCTGCGATGTGAAGTACGGGCGGCGAGCACAAAATTTTATTGAGGGCCGAGAAGGCAGCTTGCTCTTTCTCCCCCCACGTGTACTCAACCACCTTCCTCAGCCGGTCGGTCAACGGGGCAGTCAGCTTCGCCATGTCGGGGACGAACCGGTGCACGTAGTTGACGATGTCAAACTCATATGCTATAGTCTGTGTAGGCTGTAGTGGGGTAGACAATATGGGGTACAACATTTCTAGGTTTTCCTACTTGTACCCACCTGCTTGCTAGTTCATTCATTCCTCATTTCTTCACATGGTATCAAAGCAGTTTCCCTAGTGGGAACGCTTCTTAGGGCCCACCACTGAAATCGATTTTTTTTTTCCTGACCGGAGCGCGAGTCGCCCCTGCCCGAGGCGCGCCCCGTGGGCCGCCCTCTCGTCGCGTCCCCTGCCCTTAGCGGCCTGTCGCGCCCTCCTAGAGGCCCCTCGCGGCACCCTTAGCGGCCCCGTCGCCACCCCTAGCGGCCCCGTCGCCACCCTATACGGCCCCGTCGCCGTCCTTTGCGGCCCCATCGCCGCCCCTCTAGGCCCCTCGCGGCCCCTTCGCGGCCCCGTCGCCGCCCCCAGCGGCCCCGTCGCCGCCCTTCGAGGCCCCTCGCGGCCCCTTTGCGGCCCCGTCGCCGCCCCTAGCGGCCCCGTCGCCGCCCCCTATCGGCCCCGTCGCCGCCCTTCGCGGCCCCGTCGCCACCTCTAGCGGCCCCGTCGCCGCCCTTCGCGGCCCCGTCGCCGCCTCTAGCGGCCCCGTCGCCGCCCTTCACGGCCCCTCGCGGCCTCTTCTCGGCCCCGTCGCCGCCCCTTTCGGCCCCTCCCCGGCCCCTTCATCGCCGAGCAGCCGAACCGCCGAGCCGCCGAGCCGCCGACCCGCCGAACCGCCGAGCCGCCGAGCCGCCGAGCCGCCGAGCCGCCGAGCCGCCGAACCGCCGAGCCGCCGAGCCGCCGAACCGCCGAGCCGCCGAGCCGCCAAGCAGCCGAGCCGCCGAGCCGCCGAGGCCGCCGTCGAGCCGCCACTACCGAGCCGCTGCCGCCGAGCCGCCGTCGAGCCGCTGCCACCGCAGTTGCAGCCCTGTTCCTACCGGCGAGCCCCGGCCCTACCCACCCGGACTGGTGAGAGCACTCCCTGCTAGACCACTGCTGTAATGGCTACCCCCAGTGTCCTTACCTTTGATGCTGAGGGTCGTGCTGTTGACTTCGAGGTCTGGGTCGATGACCTACAGCTCTTCCTACAGTGCGATAGGGCAGACGGACTCTCCCTGTTCGATCTCACCTCTGGTGCCTCTCCTGCCCCGCCTACTGATGCTGACAGCACTGTTCGCTCACAGTGGGCCACACGCGATGCTGCTGCCCGTCTTGCTGTGCGTCGCCACTTACCGACCGCTGAGCGTGCGCACTTTAGTCAGTACAAGAGTGCTAAGACCTTGTACGACGCTGTAGTTGCACGCTACTCTTCCCCTGCCACTGCTGCCCTTAGCCGCCTCATGCTGCCGTACCTGTTTCCTGACCTCGCCGCCTTTCCCACTGTCGCTGACCTCGTTACGCACCTTCGCACTAATGACACCCGCTACCGCGCTGCGCTTCCTGCTGAGTTCTGCGCCAAGAACCCCCCCCCCCATGTACATCACCCTCTACTACATAGTCACCCGGCTCCCTGACTCCCTTCGCTCGGTCAGGGACCACTTCCTCTCTGTTTGCCCCACCACACTCACCGTTGACCTCCTCGAGGAGCGCCTCCTGGCAGCTGAGAAGAGTATAGTCGCTGTAGGAGCCTCTCGAGGTGACCCTCGTGCCCCTGTCTTTGAGGGGTGCTCCCCCTCCCCCCTTTTGCCCTCTGTTGCCTCTGCTGCTGCCGTCGACTTCGTTGGCACCGAGTCGGTCGGCGCTGCGTCTGCCCCTAGCGGGCGACGCCGCACCGGAAAGGGCAAGGGGGGCAAGGGCGCTGGAGGGGCTGGTGGGGGCGGTGTAGGTGGAGGTGGAGGAGGCGGAGGGAGTGGGGGTGGTGGTGGGAGTGGTGGCGGGGGTGGGGGTTTCGGTGGCGGCGGTGGCGGCGGAGGCGGCGGCGGCGGTGGCGGTGGGAGCGGCGGTGGGAGCGGAGGCGGCGGAGGTGGCGGAGGCGGCGGCGGCAGCGGTGGAGCTGGTCGCGGCTCTGCGCAGAGGAGTGGCTCCGGTGGTGGTCTGCGCCAGCTGCAGCAGCGCACTCGTGAGACCCCGTCCCCTCAGCAGCTTCGTGAGTGGTACGCTGGGCGTCAGCGAGGTGGGGGTACTGGTCCCTGTACCTACGTCCTCCGTACCGGCGACCGCGCTGGTGAGCAGTGCGGGGGCTCGCACTCCACCAAGCGCTGCTTCGGCCGCCTGACGGACGCTTGGCGTCACCAGTTCCCTGACGCCAATGAGATCCCTCTCTGGGGAGAGCTGTCTAGGGCGGGGGTTGCTATCTTTGATCTTGACTATGATGCTATTCTTGCTGCCATGTATGCAGTGTCTAATAGTGATGAGGGTGACTGTTACCTGTGTGTTCCGCCTGACCCGGGCATTGAGGCTGCTGCTCTAGGTGCTGGTGAGGCTGCTGCTCTAGGTGCTAGTGCGTCTACTGCCCCAGGTGCTGGTGAGTCTGCTCTCTCAGGTACCACGTCGGCTCAGGCCTTACACACCTTCACCCTTGACTCGGGTGCTTCCCGCTCCTTCTTTCGAGACCACACCACGCTTACGCCGCTTAGTCGGCTGGTTGCGGTCTCCCTGGCGGACCCCTCTAGGGGTCCTGTCCTTGCTAGCTTCTCCACTGTCTTACCGTGTCCGGCAGCCCCCTCTGGCACCCTGTCAGGTCTCTACCTCCCCTCGTTCTCTACGAAATTGGTGAGTGGTGCTGATCTACAGGATGGGGGGGTTGACCAGTTCACTCCTGCGAGTCAGCGGGTGACCCACTGTACGTGTGCTCGGACGGGCCGACACTTGGCCACGTTTACCCTTCGGCCGGGGTCGAGCCTGTACACACTGACTACTGAGTCTCCTCCGGTTGCTGAGTCTGGTCAGGTAGCTGCGTCGAGTCAGGTGTTTGCTGCAGTGCCAGGTCTGGTCCTGAGTCTGCTCCCTGCTCGTGTCGTCTCCTGTCCCACCAGACTCTCCTTTGGCACCACCGCCTTGGCCACCCCTCCCTGCCTCGTCTCCGAGGCATGGCCTCCCGTGTCCTTGTCTCTGGTCTCCCCCGGTCCCTCCCTCCCCTCCCTCCGGGGCCTGCCCCTACCTGCGTTCCCTGCGTCGAGGGGCGGCAGCGCGCCGCCCCTCACTCCTCCGAGTTTCCTCCGACAGAGGCTCCCCTGCAGACTCTTCACATGGACGTGTGGGGCCTCGCCCGCGTCCGTGGCCAGGGTCACGAGCGTTACTTCCTGTTGGTGGTTGACGACTACTCGCGTTACACCACGGTGTTCCCCTTGCGTAGCAAGGGTGACGTCACTGAGGTGTTGATCGACTGGATCCGCGCGGCTCGTCTCCAGCTCAGAGAGAGTTTCGGCTCGGACTTTCCTGTTCTGCGTCTGCACTCTGACAGAGGCGGGGAGTTTTCCTCTGCCCGTCTGGGAGCCTTCTGTCGTGCACAGGGCATCCGCCAGACCTTCACGCTTCCGGCCTCTCCACAGCAAAATGGGATTGCTGAGCGCCACATTGGCATGGTCATGGACGTCGCTCGTACGTCCATGATCCATGCGGCTGCTCCCCATTTTCTGTGGCCGTTTGCGGTTCAGTACGCAGCGCACCAGCTCAACCTTCAGCCCCGGGTCTCCTTGCCAGAGACCTCCCCCACCTTGCGGTGGACGGGGAAGGTTGGCGATGCGTCTGCGTTTCGTGTCTGGGGATCTCGGGCGTTTGTCCGCGACTTGTCTGCGGACAAGCTGTCCCCCCGTGCTGTTCCCTGCGTCTTCCTTGGCTTCCCCCCTGACGCGTCTGGTTGGCAGTTTTACCACCCCACCTCGCGCCGTGTTCTGTCCTCCCAGGACGTCACCTTTGACGAGTCGGTGCCTTACTACCGTCTCTTCCCCTACCGCACTGCGCCCCTCCCCCCGCCGCCACTCTTCCTTGCACCAGGTCCTCCCCTGGTAGACCCTCTCCCCCCTCAGGGTCCTGCCCCGTCAGGTGTGTCCCAGGTAGACGCAGTCGAGCCTGTCGAGGTAGCTGTTGACTCTGGTGCTGCTAGGGGTGCTGAGCCTGCGGGTGCCGGGTCTGGGGGTGCGGAGCCTGGGGGTGCTGAGCCTGGGGGTGCGGAGCCTGGGGGTGCGGAGCCTGGGGGTGCTGGGTCTGCTCGTGTGGCCTCTGGCGGTGCTTCGTCGAGGCGGGAGCTACCCTCTCCGCAGGAGCTGCGCGAGTGGTTTGCCCGGCGCTGGAGCCGTGCTGCTGGAGCTGGAGGTGCTACTGTTGCTGCTGGTCCTGGAGGTGCTCGTACTGGCGGTACTGGAGCTGCTGGGACTGGGGGTGCTGCTGGGGCTACTGGAGTTGGTCCTGCTGGAGGTACTGCTGGAGCTGCTGGCGGTACTGGAGCTGACGGTCCTGCTGGAGCTGGAGCTGCTGGAGCTGCTGGAGCTGGAGCAGCTGGGGGTGTTGGCGCTGGAGGTGCTGCTGGCGCTGGTGCTTCTGAGGGTGCTGGAGTTGGCGCTGTTGGAGCTGGAGGTGCTGCTGGCGCTGGTGCTACCGCTGGGGGTACTGGTGCTGTCCCTGCTGGTTCTGGAGGCGCTGCGCGGCCGCGGCCGTACTTCGTTCCGTTCCTTGAGCAGGTTCTTGGTCTCCCGCCCTCTACTGGTCCTGCTCCTCCCTTAGAGTGTCCACAGCCTGTCCAGTCGCGGTCGCAGTTACAGCCCGCCTCCCCCCTGCCTGCTCCTTCTCCCTACACTGGTCGTACTGGAGGTCTTGCTGAGCGTCGTGAGCCTGCGTCTCGTCCTGCGTCGCCTGTTCGTGCTGCTCGCACTAGTAGTCGTGCTCCGCGTCCGCGTCCTCCTGCGGTCCCAGGCACACACCAGATGGCATGGCGTCCTTCCACTGCTCCTCTGCGTGTCCCGTTGCCGTCTCCTCCAGAGTCCTCTCTTCCTGTCCTTGCTGACCCGGAGTCTGACTCTCTTCGTGCTGCCAGTCCTACTGTCACGCGTCTCCTGGCTACTGTTGTCACTGACCCTTCTTTTGAGTCCACTGCTGCGTCTGCCTTGGTTGCTGAGCTTGTCGACTTTGCTGCTCGCTGTCGTCTAGACTACGCTGCTAGTCTTGTTGCTGAGTCTGAGTCTGTCTGTCCTCCGTCCGTCGGGGGTGAGTGTGCTCTTAGCACGGACGTCCTTGAGGACAAGCAGGAGGAGTTCCAGTGTTTTGCTGCTGCTTTGCCTCATCTCGTGTCCACGCTGATTGCCCCTGAGGGAGACCCGGATGCACCAGACATCCCGACTCCTCGATCGTACGCTGAGGCGATCGAGGGTCCCTACTCCTCACAGTGGCAGTCAGCCATGGACGCAGAGATGGCTTCCTGGAAGTCCACAGGCACTTACGTCGACGAGGTTCCCCCACCTGGGGCGAACATCGTCAGTGGCATGTGGATTTTCAGGGTGAAGCGGCCGCCGGGTTCTCCGCCTGTCTTCAAGGCGCGTTACGTGGCTCGAGGTTTCAGTCAGCGGCAGGGAGTTGACTATTTTCAGACCTTCTCTCCCACCCCGAAGATGACCACTCTTCGGGTGCTGCTGCACATAGCCGCTCAGCGCGACTACGAGCTTCACTCTCTTGACTTCAGCACAGCTTTCTTGCAGGGCAGGCTGCACGAGGAGATCTGGCTGCGCCGCCCACCTAGGCTTCACTGGGTCGTTTCCCCCTGGTACCCAGTGGAGCCTCCGGCGGCCAGTCTACGGTCTCCGCCAGGCGCCCCGTGAGTGGCACGACACACTGAGGACTACACTTGCGGCTCTTGGGTTTGCTCCTTCTACTGCCGACCCGTCGCTGTTTCTGCGCACCGACACCTCTCTGCCGCCGTTCTACATCCTCGTGTACGTCGACGACTTGGTCTTTGCCACTGCTGACACTGCTGGACTCGCCCACGTGAAGTCCGAGCTGCAGAAGAGACACACGTGCACAGACCTGGGTGAACTGCGCAGCTACCTTGGCTTGCAGATCACCCGGGACAGAGCACAGCGCACCATTACCCTGACTCAGTCACACATGGTGCAGCAGGTCCTTCAGCGCTTCGACTTCACGTACTCCTCGCCTCAGGCCACTCCTCTGTCTACTCGCCACTCGCTCTCAGCTCTGCCTTCGGATGAGTCCGTAGAGCCGAGTGGCCCGTACCCAGAGCTTGTTGGCTGCCTCATGTACCTGATGACCTGCACACGACCTGACCTTGCATACCCTCTTAGCATCTTGGCACGCTATGTTGCTCCTGGGAGACACCGACCAGAGCACATGGCTGCAGCGAAGAGGGTGTTGCGCTACTTGTGCAGTACGTCGGGCATGGGGCTAGTGCTTGGAGGGCGACGTCCAGTGGTCCTCACAGGTCACGCAGACGCTTCTTGGGCTGACGACCAGGCTACGCAGCGGTCGTCACAGGGTTACACCTTCAGCCTTGGTTCCGGCTCTGTTTTGTGGCGGTCTACCCGCTCGTCTTCTGTTCTCGGCTCCAGCTGTGAGGCTGAGATCTACGCGGGGGCCATGGCTGCACAGGAGCTACGCTGGCTCACCTACCTGCTGACTGACCTAGGAGCGCCGCCTCGTTCTCCTCCAGTTCTGTACGTAGACAACAAGGCCATGCTGGCCTTGTGTCGGAAGCACAGACTGGAGCACAGAACGAAGCACATTGCTCTTCGCTACTTCTTTGCTCGTGAGCTGCAGCAGCGTGGTCAGCTGCGCCTTGCTTACGTGGCCTCTGAGGCCAACACTGCTGATATCTTTACCAAGGCACTTCCGCCTTGTGATCATCAGCGCTTCTGTACGATGCTAGGTCTTGTGCCTACTTGGCCTCACTTGCTCACTTCTTGACCTTGCTTGTACTGTGATCTTTCTATACATGCACTTGCTTGTTTACCTTTATATATGATCTTGCATGTGAACTGGCCTTGTGGCCTTGAACTTGTGCTCGGAATGTGTTGTGACGTTGTGATCCACCCTGAGCTTGCTTTGCTTTGCTTGACTGGTCTTGTGACCTCTTGTTCTCCCCCACTTTGCCTATGGGGGTGTGTCAAACTCATATGCTATAGTCTGTGTAGGCTGTAGTGGGGTAGACAATATGGGGTACAACATTTCTAGGTTTTCCTACTTGTACCCACCTGCTTGCTAGTTCATTCATTCCTCATTTCTTCACAGACGAACCCCAGAAAACTTTGCAACTCGGTCAAGTTGGTCGGTGCGTGCCATGCTTGAATCGTCGCGATTTTGTTCGAGTCTATTTCCACTCCTGCAGCTGAAATAACGTGTCCCAAAAACTCCAGTCGGTCCTGTAGAAACTCACACTTAGACGCTTTTGTCAGTAGGCGGTTCTCACTCAGAATCTTAAGAACTGCTTCGATGTCCTGTAAGTACTATGCTCTGTCAGGGCTGTAAATCAGTATGTCGTCCAGATACACGATGACACACTTATCTAAAAGCGGGTGGAAGGCTTCGTTCATGGTCATTTGAAAGGTGGCGGGGGTGTTGGTTAGTTCGAAGGGCATGACAGTGTATTCGAAGGATCCGTAGCGTGTTCGGAAGGCTGTCTTAGGGCAGTCGGGTGGGTTGACGCGAATCTGGTGGTAACCTCCTCGAAGGTCAATTTTCGAGAAAACCCGGGCTGTGCGCAGTTGGTCGATCAGTTCGTCAGCTCGCAGGTTGGGGTAACGGGATTTTATGGTAACCCTGTTCAGTGCTCTGTAATCTATGCACATGCGAAACCCTCCGTCCTTTTTCGGCGTTAACAGTATCGGTGTTGCGAAGGGTGACGAACTAGGGCGAATGAACTCCTTCTCGAGCAGGTAATCCAGCTGCTTCCTCAGTTCGTCCAGTTCGGGTTGGGTCAGTCGAAACTGTCGCTATACTGTTGGCTGTGCCTCCGGTTCTAGTTCTATCCAGTGGTCGTGCGCTCGCTGAGGTGGCACTCCCGTCGGTAGGTCGTCCGGGAAAATGTCACTGTACTACTTCAACAGTGCTGCCAGATCACCCGGTACGTCGGCTAGCAGTTTCTGTAAATCCCCTCCTTTGTCTGCTGCCTCGGCTTCCCGAATGTCAACCGCATACACATCAGCTCCTGCCGCTACGGCGCATTTCATTGTGATCGCGTTGATACGCACCGACGAAGACTCAGGCGAGCCCCAGCGAGGTAAGGCGATGCTGTTACCGTTCACTCGCACAGTGCAGTCACCCGTCGTCTAGTCGATTCGCGGATTGTGTCGTCGCAGCCAATCATGCCCGAGTAAAATGTCGGTTCCGTCGAGGGTCGTTGCGAGCATTTCATGGCTAAACGTGAAGTTACTTCCGCATCGAATCCGAACTCGGTCCACACGTTCCCGTATCGCCAGTAGCGTGCCGTCGACCAGTCTTGCGTCGATCTCAGGTAAGCATCTGTCCAGTGGTAGTCGCAATTTCCGTGCTGTGGCAGTGTTGATAAGGCTGTGGCTGGCCCCTCCGTCTACAAAGATTTTAACTAAGTCCGTCCCGATTTTCCCACTAAGCAGTATGGGGCTGTCTACCGTAGTACCCTCCTTATTCGGCCGGGTGTGGTCGATTGCGTGAACCGGCACAATCACTCGGTGAGGGTCGGTTGGGTCGGGCGAGCGGCGTGACCTGTCAGTAGAGGGCCCGTCTGCTACTCACTCCCAGCGTTTTCCTGCTGCTTGGTCTGTTTCTGGTGCTCAGCTTCCCCCTTTCCCTTAGCGTTTTCCGGGCATTCGCTCTTGCGGTGTCCCGGCCGATTGCACACAAAGCAGCGCCCTTTGAATGGTGCGGCAGCGGCATTTGCGGCGAGGGCACGTATCGTAGCCCCCTCGTTCGTCCCACGAGGCCGATGTCCCCAATTGCTGCTTCCGTAGGACCTCGGTCTCGGTCGGCGGAAAAAATCGAGCTTCTCCGCCATAGCGAGTCGGTGACGCCGCGAAGCTGGATTTCCTTAGCGATGTCCTGCTTCAGGCCGCCGATGTAGCGGTCGATGCGCTTGTCAGAATGTTATATTTGTCTTGCCTGCAGTGGGGTACTCTATAGCGAGTACAGCCCAGATTAGGGTTTCCTATATGTACTCAACTGCCTGCTAGTGTAAAGCCCCTTTTGCTGTTTCTAGTTTCTGCCTACTGATTCTGACAGCGCTCGCTCTCATGCATATATCCCACCTGCTCGCATAGCGCCAGAAATCCGCTCGTGTAGTCTTGGACGGAACCGAGTTGGCGCCAAGTGCGGAGCTTCTGTCGCGCCGCGATCGAAGCCGCAATTGGCTCGAAACGAGCGCGCAGACCTGCGCACCACGCGTCCCACGTGCGATACTGGGGCACCTCCACGAAATACGACGGCGACCAGGGTCCGGTTTGTCCTTCCCGTGTCGGTATAGTCGCATAGTCCACCGGCTTCGTGACGATGACACGCCACCAGTCCATGGCGGGTCTTCGCAGCAACGACACGGCGTAACGAATATTTGCCGTATCCTCCGAGACGTAGTTCGCGTCGAAGAAAACATTCAACGTGAAGAGCCACGCCTGAACGGTAGGACCACCCCGTTGACTCGGGTCAAAACACGGGAGACGCTGCGGCTTCAGCGGCATCGGCGACGGTAGAGTCGATTCGCCGGCCGGCACGGAAATCGTAACTCGAGGATGATTCCTGGCCGCATTCGTTGCGTCGGGGTGTGTCGTGCCGTGGTCGTCGTCTCCGTCGTGGCGGACGACGCCATCACTGGCCGCGCTCGCGGGTTGCCCCACACTTCCGTGTTGCGATGTCTGTGGTGCGGGCTGTATCGGAGTGCCAGGTGCTTGGGATTGTGTTCGTGCGAGGTCATTTTGCAGGGAGGTGCGTTCCGCCGTTAATGCCGCGATTTCTTCGGAGCTTTCGTGCAGTTGTCGCAGCAGCTCGTCCAGGCGGTCCTGCGTGAGGGTGGTGACGTCGATGCGTTCGGCCATTCCGAAGGGCGTCGGCTCGTCTTAGTCTAGGCCCAGTCGTGGATGCACGTGTTTACGAGAGAACGCGAGGACAACGGCTCCTAGGGGCTAACGTGCGTGAGTCCGTTCGAGTGAAAAATCAAAAGTTGATTTCCTGGGGTGCGGAGATGCGCGGTACGAAAGGAGAGAGGCTCTGATAACCAAGTGTTACGGGTGCAATGGATCAAAGTAGCGAGAATTGCACTAAGGTGTCTAACGAGTACCAAATGTGAGCAAAGGCATGAGCGAACATTTATACGCGAAACATGCAAACGGTAACGCGGTGCGTGCGAGCTAGCTAGTGCTATGCTGGAAGCGAGGCTCGTGCTAGTCCCGAAGCGTAGGCCAACACGGCCGGTCCAGCAGTGCGAGGTTTGGTAAAACAGTGCGTGCGAAGTCGGCGAAGCCCCGTTAGCAGTAACGGGCGAACAACGGCTGCTGCTGTACGCGGTGTTGCAGGGTGCGCTAAGGAATATCGAGAAAATTCCTTACAGTCTTCCTAGGGCGAACAGCCCCAAGCACTTTGCGTCAGTTTCAGGTTCGGCCTACACTTCGGCCCGAACCATTGCCGAGTCCTTCCGCACCAATCGCGGCACATCCAACCCATGCACGTCCCAAGGTCCGCGCCTAGTACGTATTCACCATATAAATGCATACTTTATTCATTGTCTCATCATTTTGTAATTCATCCCTTTAATAAAGTCTTCCGCACACTCTGTTTAGTACAACTCATAACACTTGGTATCAGAGCTACTTTCCTAGCTCACCTCGCTTTTAAGAGTATAATACCTCTTGGGAGGGGACACGGAAGGATGCCGTGGGGTCCAGGAGCTGTGCGCTAGCCGGCCAGGAGAACGGGTAGTTGCTCCTAACGGCTGTTGCGATCAAAAGGTGATCGACCCTAGGATCTCCTCATGAAGGTTCGCACACAAGTAGGTAGTAGTGGTGGGCCCTTGACCTCAATAGCAGAGTGAATGTAAAATGCTGGAGATCATTAAAACATGCAAATACAGAAAGAATAAATATGAGTACAGTGTTAAAATGAACAAGAGTGATTGCACTAGGAAAGAGTTGGGTACAAGTAGGAAACCCTAAACTTACTGTACCCCATAGTAACTACCCCACTACAGCCTAAACAAACTGTAGCAGATGTAACATTTGACACACCCCCATAGGCAAAGTGGGGGAGAGCAAGGGGTCACAAGACCAGTCAAGAAAGGCAAAGCAAGCTCAGGGTGGATTACAACGTCACCACACACTCTGAGCACAAGCAAATGGCCACAAGGCCAGTCCACATGCAGAGGCATATATGCAACACAAACAGCACAGTGATCTCTACCTAGAAAAGCAAGCATGCAGGTATATATATATATGTATATACATATATATACATATAGATCACAGTACAAGCAAAGCCTACAGCAAGTGAGGAAAAGTGGGCACAAGCCCTAGCATAGTGCAGAAACGCTGATGATCACCAGACTGAAGTGCCTTGGTGAATATATCAGCAGTGTTGGCCCGAGTGGCCACGTGAGCAAGACGAAGCTGACCACGCTGCTGCAACTCTCGAGCCAGGAAGTAACGCAGAGCGATGTGCTTCGTTCTGTGCTCCAGTCTGTGCTCCTCACACAAGGCAATGGTAGCCTTGTTGTCGACGTACAGCACTGGAGGAGAACGAGGCCACTCTCCCAAGTCAGTCAGCAGGTAGGCGAGCCAGCGTAACTCCTGTGCAGCCATGGCTGTGGCGTAGATCTCAGCCTCACAACTGGAGCTGAGAACTGAAGACGAACGTGTAGAACGCCAAGAAACTGAACCAGAGCCAAGGCTGAAGGTGTAACCCTGTGACGACCGCTGAGTAGCTTGGTCATCAACCCAAGAAGCGTCTGAGTGCCCAGTGAGGACAACTGAGCTCCTCCCTCCAAGCACGAGTCCCATGCCTGATGTACTGCACAAGTAGCGCAATACCCTCTTAGCAGCATCCATGTGCACCTTTCGGTGCCGACCAGGAGCCACGTAGCAAGCCAGAAGGCCAAGAGGGTACGCGAGGTCAGGACGAGTGCAAGTCATCAGGTACATGAGACAGCCAACTAGCTCTGGGTAAGGACCACTCGGCTCTTCGGACTCGTCCGAAGGTGGAGCTGAGAGCGAGTGACCAGTAGCCAGAGGAGTGGTCTGTGCCGAGGACCAGGTGAAGCCGAAGCGCTGAAGGACCTGCTGCACCATGTGTGACTGAGTCAGTGTGATGGTGCGGCGTGCTCTGTCCCGGGTGATCTGCAAGCCAAGGTAGCTGCGCAGTTCACCCAGGTCTGTGCACGTGTGTCTCTTCTGCAGCTCCGACTTCACCAGGGCGAGAGCCTCAGTGTCAGCAGTGGCAAAGACCAAGTCGTCGACGTACACGAGGATGTAGAACGGCGGCAACGAAGTGTCGGTGCGCAGAAACAGCGACGGGTCAGCAGTAGAAGGCGCGAACCCAAGAGCCGCAAGTGTAGTCCTCAGTGTGTCGTGCCACTCACGTGGCGCCTGGCGGAGACCGTAGACTGGCCGCCGGAGGCTCCACTGGGTACCAGGAGGGAACGACCCAGTGAAGCCAGGAGGGTGGCACAGCCAGATCTCCTCGTGCAGGCTGCCCTGCAAGAAAGCTGTGCTGAAGTCAAGAGAGTGAAGCTCGTAGTCACGCTGAGCGGCAACGTGCAGTAGCACCCGAAGAGTGGTCATCTTCGGGGTGGGGGAGAAGGTCTGGAAAAAGTCTACTCCCTCTCGCTGACTGAAGCCTCGAGCAACGTAACGAGCCTTGAAGACAGGCGGAGAACCTGGCCGCCGCTTCACCCTGAAAATCCACATGCCACTGACGATGTTCGCCCCAGTAGGGGGAACCTCGTCGACGTAAGTGCCAGTGGACTTCCAGGATGCCATCTCTGCGTCCATGGCTGACTGCCACTGAGAGGAGTACTCACCCGTGATCGCCTCAGCGTAAGAGCGCGGGGTCGGGATGTCTGGTGCATCCGGGTCTCCCTCAGGTGCAATCAGCATGGACACGAGATGAGGTACAGCGGCGGCAAAGCACTCAAACTCCTCTTGCCTGTCCTCAAGGACGTCCGTGCCAAGAGCACACTCACCCCCGACGGACGGAGGACAGACAGACTCAGACTCAGAGTCAGCAACAAGACTCGCAGCGTAGTCTAGACGACAGTGAGCAGCAAAGTCGACAAGCTCAGCAACTAAGGCAGACGCAGCAGGAGACTCAAAGGAAGGGTCAGTGACAGCAGTGGCCAGGAGACGCGTGACAGTAGGACTAGCAGCACGAAGAGAGTCAGACTCCGGGTCAGCAAGGGCAGGAAGAGAGGACGCAGGAGGAGAAGGCAGCGGGACACGCCGTGGAGCAGTGGAAGGACGAAGCGCCATCTGGTGAGTGCCTGGGACAGCGGGAGGACGCTGACGCGGGACACGACGACCAGTGCGAGCAGCACGAACAGGTGACGCAGACCGAGACTCAGGCGACACAGGACGAGACTCAGGCTCATGGCGCTCCGTAAGACCGCCAGTCGGACCAGTGTAGGGAGAAGGACCAGGGAGTGGCGAGGCAGGCGGTAGCTGTGACAGCGACTGGACAGGCGGAGGACACTCTAAGGAGGGAGCAGGACAAGGAGGAGGCGGCTGACCAAGAACCTGCTGAAGGAGGGGAACGAAGTACGGCTGTGGCCGTGAAGTGCCCCCAGAACCAGCAGAGACAGCACCAGAACCTCCAGCAGCAGCTCCAACTCGCTCAGCACCACCAGCAGCTCCAGTACCTCCAGCAGCACCAGCAGCACCTCCAGCAGGACCAGCACTAGCAGCACCTCCAGCAGCACCAGTACCTCCAGCGGCACCAGCCCCAGTACCAGCAGCACCACCAGCAGCTCCAGCAGCTCCAGTACCTCCAGCAGCACCAGCAGCACCTCCAGCAGGACCAGCTCCAGCAGCTCCAGTAGCACCCCCAGTCCCAGCAGCTCCAGTACCACCAGTACGAGCACCTCCAGGACCAGTGGCTCCAGCACCTCCAGCGCCAACCCCAGGGTCAGCAGCAACACCAACTCCAGTAGGCTCAGCGCCCTCAGCTCCAGCTCCAGTAGCACCTCCAGCTCCCACAGCACCACGGCGGCGGCGACAGTACCGAGAGTACCACTCACGCAGCTGCTGGGAAGAGAGAACGCCCCCAGGTGCAGCACCCCCAGGCTCAGGACCTCCAGACTCAGCACCCCCAGGGACAGCACCCCCAGTCTCAGCACCCCCAGGCTCAGCACCCGCAGTCTCCGCACCCCCAGGCTCAGCACGCCCAGTCGCAGTACCCCCAGACCCAGCACCACCAGGCTCAGCACGCTCAGGCTCAGCACGCTCAGGCTCAGCACGCTCAGTACCTCGCGCAGGACCAGAGTCGACAGCTACCTCGACAGGCTCGACCGGGTCTACTTGGGAAACACTTGAGGGAGCAAGACCCTGGGGAGGCAGGGGGTCTACCGAAGCAGCACCTGGCGTGAGGAAGAGCGGCGGAGGGGGGAGCGGGGCAGTGCGGTAGGGGAAGAGACGGTAAAAGGGGACCGACTCGTCAAACGTGACGTCCTGAGAGGGGAAGACACGGCGCGAGGTGGGGTGGTAAAACTGCCAGCCAGGCGCATCAGGGACAAAGCCTAGGAAGACACAAGGAACGGCACGGGAGGAGAGCTTGTCCGCGGACGTATCGCGGACAAAGGCACGAGATCCCTAGACACGGAACACAGACGCATCGCCAACCGCTCCCGTCCAACGCAGTGTCGGCGAGGTCTCCGGAACAGAGACACGGGGCCAGAGGTTGAGCTGATGCGCGGCGTACCGGACCGCAAACGGCCACAGAAAATGGGGGGCAGCCGCATGGATCAAGGAGGTACGAGCGACCTCCATGACCAAGCCAATGCGGCGCTCAGCAACCCCATTCTGCTGAGGAGAGGCCGAAAGCGTGAACGTCTGCTCAATGCCCTCCCCCTGATAGAAGGCCTCCAAGAGGCCGGAGGAAAACTCACCACCTCTGTCAGAGTGCAGTCGCAGGACGGGAAGGTCCGTGCGAAAGCGCCTCTCCAGCTGGAGACGAGTAGCGCGGATCCAAGGGATCAAGATAGCAGGGACCTCTCCCTTGGTGCGCAAGGGGAAGACCGTGGTGTAACGCGTGTAGTCGTCAACTACCAGCAGGAAGTAGCGCTCTCCGCCCTGTCCACGGACGCGGGCTGGGCCCCACACGTCCATGTGAAGGGTCTGCAGAGGAGCCTCCGTCGGGGGGAACTCAGAGGAGTGAGGAGTGGCACGCTGCCGCCCCTCGACACAGGGAAGGCAAGGAGGGGCAGGGGACGGTGGCAGGGGAGGCAGTGACGTGGGGAGACCAGAGACAAGGAAACGAGAGTGCATGCCACGAAGGCGCTGCATCCAAGGGTGCCCAAGGTGGTGGTGCCAGAGGACCGTCCGGTGCGACAGGGTGCGACACGAGCAGGGGGCGGACAACTGACCTGACGCAGACGCCGCTACCTGAGGGGACTCAGTGGTCAGTGTGTACAAGTCCGACCCCGGCTGCCGAGTGAAGGTAGCCAGGTGACGACCCGTCTGGGCACACGTGCAGTGTGTCACACGCTCGTAGGCAGGGGTAAACTGGTGAACACCCGCGTCCTGGAGCACAGAACCCGCCACCAAGTTCGTAGAGAACGAGGGGAGGTAAAGGCCCGACAGTGTGCCGGACGGGACAGCAGGACAAGGGAGGGCAGTGGTGGAGGTCGCAAGGACCGGACCCCCGGAGGGGTCAGCCAGGGAGACAGCAACCGGCCTAGGGAGCTGCTCGAGGGCAGTGCGGTTGCGAAAGAAACAGCGGGAAGCACTTGAGTCCAGTGTGAAGGTGTGCAGTGCCTCAGTAGACGCAGTACCTGAAGGCGCAGACGCACAAGCACCTGAAGCAGCAGACACACCTGCACCTAGAGCAGTAGCCTCACCAGGACCAGGGGCAGAGAACGCACTAGCACCTAGAGCGGCAGCCTCACCGGCACCTGGAGCAGCAGACTGGGTACCGGGGTCAGGCGGCACACACAGGTGACAGGCTCCCTCGGCACTAGTAGACAATGCATACATTGCAGTGAGAATAGCATCATAGTCAAGAGCAAAGATATCTACTCTCTGCCTAAGCAGCTCCACCCAGTCGGGGAGCTCAGCGTCGTCGCCAAACTCTGTACGCCAAGCGTCGCTCAGACGGGCGAAGCAGCGGGACTCTGTGTGACCACGCGTCCCGCAAGGCTGACCAGTCCGGACACCCGTGCTAATAACGTACGGGCAGCGAGCACTACTCAGCGACCCTCTACTCTGAGCGTACCACTCACGAAGCTGCTGGGGCGAAAGAGTCTCGCACGGACGACGCTGCTGCTGCACAGGGCCACTGCAAGAAATTCCCAAACTACCCACTCCAGGACGACTCCCACTACTGCCACCCCGAGAACCCCAACTGGCGTACCACTCACGAAGATGCTGGGGCGTGAGGGACACACGCGGACGGCCCTGGAGCTGCATCTGGCCACGCCAGGAGCAGTAGTAGAAGCAGGAGCAGCAGGAGCAGCAGTAGCAGTAGCAGCAGGGGCAGGGCAGTGCTCACCAGTGGTGGGAAGGGCAGGCGCACGACGGAGGATACTGCGGGGCCGCTACAGCGGCAGGGCGGGGCCGCGACCGCGGCAGGAAGCTCCGCGGCAGTTGGTGCAGGGCGGGACCGGGCCGCGACGGCGGCTGGTGCAGGTGTCGCGATATATATTTATATATGTTTATAACTGCCTGTAGCTTTAGCTTTAGTGTAGTTATGTTTCTTTGTTGTGGTGGTGCACCTCTTTGTTTCTTTGCTATATGTTCTTGCAAACCTATAGTGAAGACACACATTTTCGATTCTCTCTTGGCACAACTCCCTCGACACCCGCTTGGCCTAGGCTACTAAGCCTAGGCCCTTAGTTAAACCCGTTCCTAGCTAAGTTCGTCTCATGACATGGTATCAGAGCGAAGGTCTCGGGTTCGAATCCCAGTGTGTGCACTTCGGGCATCCCAGTGCGGGGGGGTGTCAGAGGTCCACTGGGGATCCCCGATTGATCCTAGGGAAGGGTTTCAGGCTCGTTTTCCTGGGGGGTTATGGGCGCACTGACCCGCTACTTAACAAGCCCTTTTATCCCAGTGGTCTAGTGGCTGGGATTCTGAGATGGTATCCAGAGCGAAGGTCTCGGGTTCGAATCTCAGTGTGTGCACTTCGGGCATCCCAGTGCGGGGGGGTGTCAGAGGTCCACTGGTGATCCCCGATCGATCCTAGGGAAGGGTTACAGGCTCGTTGTCCTGGGGGGTTATGGGCGCACTGACCCGCTACTTAACAAGCTCTTTTATCCCAGTGGTCTAGTGGCTGGGATTCTGAGATGGTAACAGAGTGGTCCGTCCTAGGACCTATTTCGTTTATGGGCCCACCACATTTCGCGACTGCTACAGTTAGTGGCGCGAAATCCGCACCTTGCGTATCTTTTTTTTTTTCCCTGCTGCTCGCGCTGCCCCCCGTCGCCTGCCTCGTCGCGGCTCTCAGCGCGACGGGCGCGGCGGACGCTATGGCGAACGCCAGCGGACCCGCCGCCAGCGACCCGCCAGCGAAGTCGCCAGCGAAGTCGCCAGCGGCCCGCGATCGCGTTTGCGCCATCGACTGCAGCCAGCGCCACCTTGCACCTCGCCCGTCGCACCGGCGGTCGCTGTGGGGGGGAGAGGGAAGAAGGGATGGGAGTGGCGGCGGAACTCTGTGGGGGCGAGAGGGAAGAGGGGATAGGAGTGACGGGGGAACGCCAGCGACGATCGCCAGAGCACTGGCGATCGCCCCAGCCGCTCATTCGCCCGCTCTGCCCGTCGCATTCCCCCCGCCCCCTGCCCGTCACCCCCCCCCCCCCCCCCCCCCCCCCCCGTCGCGACTGTTTGCGTGTGCAGCGGCGGTCGCCATGGGGAGGAGAGGGAGGAGGGGAAGGGAGTGGCAGTGGGACGCTGTGGAAAGGAGAGAGAGGAGGGGAAGGGAGTGGTGGCGGAACAGCACCAGCGCCAGCCGCCAGCACCAGGAACCAGCACCAGCGCCAGCCGCCAGCACCAGGAACCAGCCCCAGCGCCAGCCGCCACCACCAGGAACCAGCCCCAGCGCCAGCCGCCAGCACCAGGAACCAGCCCCAGCGCCAGCCGCCAGCACCAGGAACCAGCCCCAGCGCCAGCCGCCAGCACCAGGAACCAGCCCCAGCGCCAGTCGCCAGCACCAGGAACCAGCCCCAGCGCCGGCCGCCAGCACCAGGAACCAGCCCCAGCGCCAGCCGCCAGCACCAGGAACCAGCACCAGCGCCAGCCGCCAGCACCAGGAACCAGCCCCAGCGCCAGCCGCCAGCATCAGGAACCAGCCCCAGTGCCAGCTGCCAGCACCAGGAACCAGCACCAGCGCCAGCCGCCAGCACCAGCACCAGCAACCCCACCTGTGACCAGCAGCCCCACCTGTGACCAGCAGCCCCACCTGTGACCAGCAGCCCCACCTATGACCAGCAGCCCCACCTGTGACCAGCAGCCCCACCTGTGACCAGCAGCCCCACCTGTGACCAGCAGCCCCACCTGTGACCAGCAGCCCTACCTGTGACCAGCAGCCCCACCTGTGACCAGCAGCCCCACCTGTGACCAGCAGCCCCACCTGTGACCAGCAGCCCCACCTGTGACCAGCAGCCCCACCTGTGCCCAGCAGCCCACCTGTGAAAGACTGTACAGGGACCATCGTGGGTTGGGAGAGGTATGGAGGAAGACAGGGGTGGAGGGAGTGCGGTTCCAGGGGGCGACTGAAATGGGGGGTGAGGTTGAGGGCGGGTGGTTGGTTGGGGGTGGGGATGTGGGGGTTAGTAAGAGGGGACGCTGCGGCCACCCCCCCACCTCTTCTCCTCATCCCCCACTCAACCCCCCCTTTCGTAAAAGGGGGTTAGTAAGAGGGGACGCTGCGGCCACCCCCCACCTCCTCTCCTCATCCCCCACTCACCTCCTCCTGTGTTCTTATCTATTCTCCTCTCCTCTCTTCCTCTTGCCTCCTCCTCCTCACGTACCCCTCTGCCGTCTCCCACCGCACCTGCCCCTTCAGGGGGTGTGACTTGCTCTAGCTATGTGCTGCAGGCAGTTAAGGGGGTGTGTCGCGATATATATTTATATATGTTTATAACTGCCTGTAGCTTTAGCTTTAGTGTAGTTATGTTTCTTTGTTGTGGTGGTGCACCTCTTTGTTTCTTTGCTATATGTTCTTGCAAACCTATAGTGAAGACACACATTCTCGATTCTCTCTTGGCACAACTCCCTCGACACCCGCTTGGCCTAGGCTACTAAGCCTAGGCCCTTAGTTAAACCCGTTCCTAGCTAAGTTCGTCTCATGACAGCAGGGCAGGGACAGGGCCGCGACGGTCGCTGCTGCAGGGGCGGCTGCTCCAGGGGCCAGGGGCAGCTCCTGCAGTGGCGGCTGCTCCAGTGGCTAGGGGCGGCTGCTGCAGGGGCGGCCGCTCCAGTGGCCAGGGGCGGCTGCTGCAGGGGCGGCCGCTCCAGGGGCCAGGGGCGGCTGCTGCAGTGGCGGCTGCTCCAGGGGCCAGGGGCGGCTGCTGCAGGGGCGGCTGCTCCAAGGGCGGCTGCTCCAGGGGCCCGGCGCGGGGTAGGGCAGGGCGATGCGGCGGGCAGGGGCGACGCCGCGGGCAGGGGCGACGCGGCGAGCAGGGCGACGCGGCGGGCAGGGGCGACGCCGCGGGCAGGGGCGACGCGGCGAGCAGGGCGACGCGGCGGGTAGGGGCGACGCCACGTCAGCAGCTGGGCGCGGCCGCGTCAGTAGCAGGGTGCGGCCGCGTCAGCAGGAGGGCGCGGCCGCGTCAGCTGCAGGGCTGGCGGGGCCGCGTCACGGCAGGGCGGGGCCGCGACTGCGGCCTGACGGGGCCGCGACTGCGGGCTGACGGGGCCGCAACTGCGGCCTGACGGGGCCGCGACTGCGGCCTGACGGGGCCGCGACTGCGACCTGACGGGGTCGCGCGCTGGCCTGACGGGCCTGCAGAGGCTGCGTGCGGGCGGCGAGGGCCTGCAGGGGCGGCGCGCGGTCGGGCAGAAGCTGCGCGCGGGCGGCGTGGTCCTGCAGGGGCAGCGCGCCAACCTGACGGGCCTGCAGGGGCGGCTCTCGGGCCTGACAGGCCTGCAGAGGCGGCTCAGGGGCCTGACGGGCCTGCAGAGGCGGCTCGGGGCCCTGACGGACCTGTAGGGGCGGCTCGAGGGCCCTACTAGCTTGCAGGGGCGGCGCACTGGCCTAGGGCAGCAGAAGGCAGCGCGAGGGCTGCAGGACGGCGCGCAGGCAGAACGAAGGGCGGGGCGCACGAGGGCGCACTAGCAGAAAAATAAGGGCGCACGAGGGCGCACGAGCAGAGAAAGGCGCACGAGGGCGCACGTAAGGTAGGGCGCACGAGGGCGCTTCTAGCGGAATAGTGGGCCCGTAGTAGTAAGCGGTCCTAGGTGGCAACCTAGGCTCGTGATACCATGTTAAAATGAACAAGAGTGATTGCACTAGGAAAGAGTTGGGTACAAGTAGGAAACCCTAAACTTACTGTACCCCATAGTAACTACCCCACTACAGCCTAAACAAACTGTAGCAGATGTAACATTTGACATACAGGGGAATTCGAATCGACCTAGCTAGCCATGTACTCTAAGGGGTACATTCCCTTATTCAAATTCATCCCCAACCGTGCGGCGCATGCAGTTACAAAACTGCTCCTCCCAAATTCCTCTTGCTTGCAGCTGCGCGATGCCGTCTGCTCCGACCGTCCAGACCCACCCTAACCGTCTGTGTCGCTTCGAGTCAACTCTGACTCTTCGTATTCATTCTCGATAGTGCGTGCTTCCCGTAGCTGCGGTTAGGAGTGCACAGTAATGTTTTATTCATTACTATTCGTAACACCCCCCTTCACTCCTGGCCGTAGCTCGACTTGAACTGCTTGACCACTCCGCTGAGTTCGGAGCAGTGTTGATACTGCTAATGTGGCAGTTGCTTCGTCAGGAAGTGAGCTACCATGTCACCTGTTGGGCAGTAGGTCAGGTCCACTTTGCCTTTGTCTACTTCGTCCTTCACGAAGAAGTACCGCAGCGCAATGTGTTTGGTGCGGTTGACGAAGCCGAGCTTGTTGGCAATGCGTATCGCGCTTTGGTTATCGCAGTGCAAGCGAAAGGTGGGCGAAACTGGAATTTTCGCCTCCTGCAGGAGTTCTTGTAGGTAGAGACCTTAGCGAACTGCTGCTGTGGCCGCGATGAATTCTGCTTTGGATGATGGCAGGGCAACCAACTCCTGTTTCTGTGAGTTCCAAGAGATTGGTCCCGTTGGCTCGAGGCGGAACAAGAAGCCAGTCCTGGACCGTCGATTGTCGGGGTCTGCTGCGTGATCGGCGTCCATGTATAGCAAAGTTCAATCTTGGGCGTTGAAACGAAGAACTGTAAGGCGCGCTGCAGGTCCATAAGATTCTCAACCGTTGGTTTGCGGGAGTACTGAGCCAGCTGACTCGCGATTTAGGAAAGGTTGGGCCTGCAGGTGACAGAGGCAAAGAGCAGGCATCCCAACTTTTGCTGCTAAGTCTGAATGCCAGCGGGGGAAAGGGCTTTGTTGTCGCACTTGTGGTTGAGTCCTGGAATGCGGTAAGGTGTGGAGAGCGGTACAGGTGCAATATTGAAGCGCTTGCCAAGTTCCTCTGCGTACTTGGCTGCTGAGAGATGAATGGCTTCTGGCGAGTAAGTGATGTTGAGGCTGAGAAACTGCTTCACGTCGTGGTTGCAGGTGATGTCGACGCGCCCTGCGAGATTTTTCTTGAACTGCTCTAGTAGCTCGAGGCTTGATCCTGTGTAGAAGAGGTCGTCGACGTAGACCGTCAGCAGGATGTATTCGCCGCGGAAGTCGCGGCGGTACATTCCTGGGTCGTGAGGCAGCTGCTTGAACCTAATTTCCAGCAGGATGTTGTGCAGATACTGCTGCCAAAGCCTCGGCGCTTGCTTGATCCCGTAAAGGGACTGGCGCAGCTCGCAAACGCGCGAATCCCCTTCGCCGTACGTGTGTGGCTGCTCCACGTAGATTACGGCATCTACTAACGCGTACAAGAATGCGTTCTTCACGTCGATCTGGCGCAGAGGTAGGTGTCAAGCAGCTGCGATGGCGAGCAGGATTCGGACGGAGGTGTGGCGGCTAACCGGTGCAAATGTTTGGTCAAAGTCAATGCCGTGTCTCTGGTCGTAGCCGCGAACCACCCAACGCGCCTTGAAGCGCTCGATCATTCCATCCGCTGCGGTCTTCACGCGGAAGACCCATTTCCCGAAGAGGACCTTCGCGCCTTTGATCGCTGCACGGTCGACTAACACCCAGGTGTCTCGGGATTCGAGCACCTTAATCTCTGCGTCCATTGCTTCATGCCACTCCTTGCTGTGTGGTCCAGTGAGAGCTTGGCGCGGGTTTCGCGGCTCGATGACGCGTGGCGCCTTTGAGGTTGCGGTGTGGAGTCCAAGCAGCTGCAGCCCAGAGACGGTGCTGTCATGGCGATGCTGCGGGACGACTTCTGTACGTCGTCGTCATCACTTTCTGGCTCAGGTGGTGCTGCTGGCGTTGCGCCTCTGCCGCTTCCTCCTGCTCCACCCATTCCTCCTCCAGAGAAATCATCGTCGTCGTCGCTGCTGTGGTGATCTTCTCTTGTGAACTTGCCCCTGGTGTTTTGCTCCAGGATTGCTGCACCGGCTTCGTCTTCGGGTGTTGCGTAGCTGTGTCCGTCATTCGCATAAACGCGATTCGCGTTTCTCTCCTCGTGATGGCGGAACTACTCGAGGAAGAGGCGTTCGTAGAAGATGACGTCGCGTGCGTGGGCGATCTTCTAACTGAGAAGGTCTAGAATGATCCACGCCTTATGCTCGTGGCTGATGCCGAGGTGAATCCCCCATCGCGCGCGGCTAGCAAATTTGCCGATTGTGGATGTCGGCGGGCGGTACTGCACCATGCACCCCCACACGCGGAGCATGGACGTGTCGCCTTTGGTCCCGGTCCATTTCACATAGGGGGACAGGTTGCTAGTGATGGCGGTGGTTGACAGCAGGTTGTGCACCCGCACGGCATGGTGCATCGCGTAGGTCCAGTAGATCGGCGGCAGCTTCGATTGCTTCATCAGCGCTCGCACCTTCGTCATAAGCGTGCGGTTTGTCCGCTCGGCTACGCCCTACTGCTGGTGCGCGTAGGGGAGAGAGATGTGATGCTCGATCCCTTTTTGCCCCAGGTAGCCCTGCATCTCCTTGCTCCTGAATTTTGCTGCGCCGTCAGATTGCCAGATCTTCAGCTTTTCCCCAGACTGCCGCTGCGCGTGCACCAGCCAAAGGCGGAACACTTCGTATGCTTTGCTGCGTGATTCCACGTTCACAACCCACACATAGCTCGTTCCAGCATCGATGAAGGTAAGCGTGTACATTTTGTCGTCGACTCCACAGTGCCCCACCTTCAGGAAGTCACTGTACACGTTGTGTAGCTTGGGGTAGCGATTCGTCCCTGGCTCGAGCAGCGGGAACGGTTGGTGGCTTAGCGCGGCTTCGGGGCAGACGGTGCAGTTGCGCGAGTGTGTCGCGCCTCTCGCTTCGGTGCCGTCTGGGCGCAGGAGCGCCCAAGGAGCGAAGACTCCCGCGTCGATGCAATTTTTCAGCGTCGCGCGTGAAGGGTGTCCGAGGCGCTGGTGCCAGAGTGCATCGTCAGCGTGAAAACCGGAGGTACGCATATAGCGCGCGCGAGCTTCTTCAGGGTCTTCATCAGGTACAGGGGTAGGTTCTGCTGATGCTTCTTCTGCTGCTTCGTCTTCGTCATTGGCGGTAGTTAACATTAGCGCCAAGAACTCCCTGTCGCAAATTTCTGAGAGGGGGATGTTGGTCCCAGGGATGGTTCGGGGGACGAAGGTAGGTTCACGTGGCTCAGGAGCAGGTCCATAAATAGTGTGGCGCGGAGTTGACGGTTCGTTGCCCCAGTCGATGGTGTCCCAGGGATCGCGACGCGGCGGAATATCAGGAGGAGGTAGTGCGGGTGGAGCATGGCGCGGGGGGCGACCAAGGGGAACAACTGCAGGTGTAGCTTCTGCTTCTTCTTCTCCCCCCTTTTGTTCCTCGCGGGAAGTCCCCCAGCCGCTGCCTTGGTCGCCAGTTGCAGCTCCCCAGCCGCCGCTTGCGTTGGCCCAGGTTCCGCCGCTGTTGCCCCATCCGCCGGTGTCACCCGTCCCCCACCCGCCAGCGCTTCCCCACCCCCCTTCGTTGGAGGCGCTTTCCTCTTCTTCGGCTCCCCATGCGATGCAGGCGAATGTCCCGCGCGCTTCCCCGAGATTTGTCGGCGAAGGTCCTCAGCTTCGCGGCGCGCCAATTCTTCTTCTTGTTCCACGGTGAGCTTCTTCGCCGAGTCGCGCCGATGAGGGTAAATCTCCAAAAACTTCTCGCGTGTGTAGGGCCGCGGTACGCCGTGCGCATCGAAGGTGGTGCTAGTGCCGCGCAGCATGCCTTGAAGATGCTGTGATGGGGGTCCGATGAGAGGGTGTTCTGGCGCGCCGAACACACCGCGCATGGTGATTTCAATCTCCAGCTGCGACATCCCTTCTTCTTGTGGTGCATGTCGCTCTGTTTCGGCGATGGCGGCAAGCCCACGGCCGGCAATCGCGCTAGTTGACGCGGTAGGTGTGTGGCAATCCCTGCAGATGCCGTCTGGGTCAGGGTCGTGCAACGCCACTTCGCGTGGGTACGGGTGATGCAGCACCCACGATCTTCCATTAGGGTGCTCCCAATCCCTGCGGTAGATATGCTCGAAGCGCAGTGGAACGAGATCGATTAACTCGTTCGAGTCGCCGCTGCAGTCGGGAATATCGACGTCCAAGATGTATACCCCATTTTCAGAGTGCGCTCTTCCGATCTGCCTGCGGGGGAAGGTCTTCGATTCGTAGTGCAGCAGGATGTCGCGCGTCTCGCGATCCGTGCTGAGGTCAACACCGCAATCCATGAGTTGGGCGGCGGAAAGCAGAGCGGCGGAAAGCAGATTGAAGCGCAGGTTCTGGACGATGAGCACATCGTTGAGTGTGATGTGCGTGCGGCTTCCCCGTGCCTTGAGCACGACGATGCCTTGCGCGCTTGCATGCAGGCGCATATTGTTGGCCACTGTGACATAGGTGACCGTGGGCGTGACGACGGCGTTGGATATGTAACGCTCGGAGCCCACCATGTGCTAGCCGCAGCAGCTGCCCAGGTACCAGGTGTTGTAGCGCTTCCTATCATCACGTGCGAGCAGCGCCAGTCGCGGCGTGACGATGTGGGGTGTGTCGAATTCAAGAAACTGCTCGCGCGAGAGCCAATCAAGTGGCGCCACCTGCACATCCGGTACGTGCGGGGGACTTTCAAGCAGCGGGACTGGAAGGTTCCAGTCTTGGTCGTCGTCGTCGGTGAAGTCGTGGCGCAGACTGAATGGATTGTTGTTGGAGAACGCGCCAATGGGGTGCGGTGCTGGCTCATGTGATGGTGAGCGCACGCAGTGACGACTCGACTCACCTGTCATGCCATGTTGCTCATGATGTTACATACGAGGCCAGGCGGTGACGGCTGCTGCTGCTGATGCTGAACCGCTGGGTTCAGGTTGCGTGCTGGGGGTTGGTACCCCTGGGCTGGACGCACGTCGCCTCGTGCGTCTTGTCGGCCAGACCAGTTGCTCGGATTGGTCTGGTGTGGGCGAGATCGGGACTTGCATTGATCTGCCAAATGCCCGAAGGTTCTGCAAATCTTGCAGTAGAGGCGCCGCGGTCGTCGCTCTTCGGTGTTGTCGCCGTTCTCGTTCTCGTCGTGGCGCTGGTCGCTGCTGATCCTTATCCCGTTGTTCGACGAGAAGGGCGACGCAAAGGGTGGCCTACGAGATGACCCTCTGCTGTCGGAGAAGCGCCTTGCAGGGCCGCCACTCTGGGCCGAGCCCTTGAAGCACGATGTTGACGAAAATTTCTTCGGATATCGAGCTTCCCAACTTTGCGATTTGGTCGCGAAGGCTCCGACAGCGATTAATGTAGCTGTTGGCCTTCTCCCCTGGGGCCATTTTAGTCTCCAGTAGCTGCTGGAGTAGCCGGCTCAAAGAAACGACTGGTACACGCTGTTCAGGTGGCGCCAAGCGTCGAAGGCTGGAGCAGGCGAGGTTTTGTACGAGCGAATGCTCAATTGCTCCGTCGGTGACATATTGCGTAGAAGGACACCGTACGCCATCAGGAACCTATTGTACTACCTTGCCCTGGCGTCGTCGGTATCTTTAGCGGGCTCCGCGTAACTCCCGTCGAAGTAATGAAAAATCGGAGCGTTCTGCAGCAGGAGCTCCGGCTTGAAGCTCTAGGAATAGAAGTCTCTGCCGTCAAAACACACACTTGTTTTTATTTTTGATGTGCTGAGAAACCTTGATTGCGGTGATAGAATTGCCTCTTCACTAGGACGGGGAGTCTTGGGGGTTGAGCCATTTGTGTCAAGGGAGAAAGTGTGCGGGGCGGCGTTCTGGCCGTTTGGGGCCGGTTGAGAAGGTTGCGAGGAGGTTCCCGCGTCACCATTCCGCAATGTTTGGAGCCCTTGCTCCAAGCTGGTGAGTCGCTGAAGTAGTTGTGCGAGGACTTTGGTCCCGATCGTCGTCGTTTCCTCGCTTGTCGCAGCCGGGTTGGGTTGCGCTTCAGCCGTCAGATTTGTTTGACCACCAGATCCTCCGGCCATTCTCAATCGTGTGCCGGACGCCACTTTCCGAATGTCGAGGGTTTCGAAAGTGGCAGTGCGAAGGATTCTCGGGTCGCTCTCATACCATGTTGCGATCAAAAGGTGATCGACCTTAGAATCTCCTCAGGATGGTTCGCACACAGGTAGGTAGTAGTGGTGGGCCTTGACCTCAATAGCAGAGTGAATGTAAAATGCTGGAGATCATTAAAACATGCAAATACAGAAAGTATTAATATGAGTACAAGGGAACTCGAATCGACCTAGCTAGCCATGTACTATAAGTGGTGCATTCCCTTATTCAAATTCATCCCCAACCGTGCGGCGCGTGCAGTTACGAAACTGTTCCCGCCAATTTCCTCTTGCCTGCAGCTGCCCGATGCCGTCTACTCCGACCGTCTAGATCCACTTTAACCGCCTGTGTCGCTTCGAGTCAACTCTGGCTCTTCGTATTCGTTCTCGATAGTGCGTGCTTCCCTTAGTTGCGGTTAGGAGTGCACAGTAATGTTTCATTCATTACTATTCGTAACAACGGCCACGAATTTTTAAGGCGCTCATTTGGCATCACTGGATCCTTGCCCTTGACGGTCGAGATGGGCCGTGACCTCCCTTCCCCCGAATGGTGGGCAGCTGTGGCTGTCGCACATTAATTACGTGGGTTATTGTTGTCATTTCCGTCAATCTTAGACTTCAGTTCTTATGTAGCGGCTGACGTCAGCAGGGTCGTCGTCGGCGCACGTCCGAGATCGTCGGAAGAAACGTGATGCAAGTTGGCGTCAACCACGCACGAGATTTTCTGAGGTCTTCGGCACGTGGCGATCGTCGTGACTGTGCGCGAAGATTTCAGGTGGCTTTACAAGAGAACGTCAGCTGGCTGTGCAGGCCAGGCGCATGGTGATTTGCCTCTGAAATTCAACGGCGATGAGAGACGATGTTACGACTGCCCGAAGAAAGCGGGGGTCTACCGTCGTCCCACCCGGGTGTGGCTGGTGTGACTGCAGGAGGGTGCGTCGTTGGCGTTTTCGGCAAGAGGGGCACAGTGTGGGACGGAAGTTGTTTTTAAAACCACCGAAAAAGATCTGAAAAAGCCGCCTATAACTAGACTGTTTATCGCTAGGGTCACTGCTGTATCTGAAACAAGATCGGCGAAATTTTCGGAGGAACAGCAGCGGCCAAGATTTGTTTTTCATGCGGCACAGTACCTCCTGATCAAGGGTAGTTGCGCCGCGGACAGGGCAGTACACCGGCGTGACAACGATTTGGCGCAGTGTTTAGACCCACAATTTTCGGGGGTTCTGCCGGCTACAATAAACGGAGTTGCGTCGAGTTCGGGTCCAGCGAGAGAAACGGGTCCCAGGCTTCAAAAGGTGAGAATTACGACCCACAGGGAAACGCTCAAACTAATGCCGAAACGTTTGCGGCTAACCGGCGATAGCCGGATGGGTGCCACCACCAGCCGAGGTTTCCAGACGTTTCACATACCTCGCATCAGAAGGCTTCGAAGGCAAATTATAAGACCTATTGGCAACTAGAATTAAAAGGTGGTTCCTTGTGTTTAGCACAGTGCTGGCTAAAAAGTGCGGGTGTTGTGCAAGTTCGACAGCTGGGCGTACAAGAAAAATTCAAGGAACCCTGATCGTGACAGTTCGTCGACATACCCTGCGCGGACCGGCGCAACAGAGGCAATTGATCAAGCAAACATCATTGCAAAAGGAATGCCGATCGCCATTGGCTTCCCGTCATACACCAGCCAGGGGACTTCGTGTTACTCGACACCCAAAACCTTCACCTGTCATAGTACCACGCTACTGTGTCCCAATCTCGATTAGCGACGTAATTACGCTCGTCACCACCCATCTTTTGTTAACCACCAACTGATATATTAGCCCGTCAATCAACGTCATTGTACTTCGCCCATACATACCAACCATCATTCAACTGTCAAACCTATATGCTATAGTCTGTGTAGGCTGTAGTGGGGTAGATAATATGGGGTACAACACTTTTAGGTTTTCCCACTTGTACCCACCTGTTTCCTAGTTCATTCATTCCTCGTTCTTTCACATGGTATAGAGCAGGTTCCCTAGTGGGAACGTTTCCTAGGGCCCACCGAAAATCGAATTTTTTTTTCCTGCCCGGAGCGCGCTTCGCCCCTGCCCGAGTCGCGCCCCGTGTGCCTGCCCTCCCGTCGCGTCCCCTGCCCTTAGCGGCCCGTCGTGCCCTCTTACGGCCCCGTAGCGGCCCCTCTCACGGCCCTTCGCGGCCCCTTCGCCGCTCCCTCGCGGCCCCTCCGCGGCCCTTCGCGGCCCCTCTCACGGCCCCTCGCGGCCCCTTCACGGCTCCCTCGCGGCCCCTCGCGGCCCCTTGTGGCCCCTCGCGGCCCTTTCGTGGCCCCACGCGGCCCCTTCTCGGCCCCGTTGCCACGCCTTCGTGGCCCCTCGCGGCCCCTTATCGGCCCCTTCACGGCCCTGCCGCCCCGCCGCCACCGACAGCAGCAGCCCCCGCCGTCGACAGCAGCAGCCGCCGCCGCCGCCGACAACAGCAGCCGCCGACAGCAGCAGCCGCCGCCGCCGCCGACAACAGCAGCCGCCGCCGCCGCTGCCGTGTCAGCCGCCGTCGCCCCTGCCCGCCGCGGCGCCCTGGCCCCTGGAGCAGCCGCCGCTGCTGCAGCCGCCCCTGGCCCCTGGAGCAGCCGCCCCTGGCCCCTGGAGCAGCCGCCTCTGCAGCAGCCGCGGAGCCCTCGCCCTGCGGTGGTAGCGGCCTTGCAATTGCCGCTGTCGTACACCTGCCCTTCTTGCCACTGGTCAGCACTGCTGTTACTGCTGTTACTGCTGCTCTTGCTGCTACTGCTCTTTCTACTGCTACTGCTGCTCCTGGCGTGGCCAGATGCAGCTCCAGCGCCGTCCGCGTAAGTCCCTCGCCCCCCATCAGCTTCGTGAGTGGTACGCTAGTTGGGGTTGTAGGGGTGGCCGCACTGCTACTACTGCTACTGCTGCTCATGACGGTGACCAGATGCAGCTCCAGCGACGTCCGCGTGAGTCCCTCACGCCCCAGCAGCTTCGTGAGTGGTACGCTACTTGGGGTTGTCGGGGTGGCCGTAGTGGGAGTCGTCCTGGAGTGCGTAGTTCGGGAGCTGCTTGTAGTGGCCAGGTGCAGCTGCAGCGTCGTCCGCGCGCGGTCCTTTTGCCCCAGCAGCTTCATGAGTGGTACGCTCAGAGTGGAGGGTCACGGAGTACTGCTCGCTGTCCGTACGTCATTCGCACTGGTGCTCGGACTGGTCAGCCTTGCGGGACGTTCGGTCACACAGAGTCCCGTTGCTTCGCCCGTCTGAGCGACGGCTGGCGTACGGAGTTTGGCGACGCGGCTGAGCTCCCCGACTGGGTGCAGCTGCTTGGGCAGAGGGTAGATATCTATACGCTTGACTATGATGCTATCCTCACTGCCATGTATGCATTGCCTACTAGTGATGAGGGTGACTGTTACCTGTGTGTTCCGCCTGACCCGGGCATTGAGGCTGCTGCTCTAGGTGCTGGTGAGGCAGCTGCTCTAGGAGCCAGTGCGTCTGCTACTCCAGGTACTGGTGAGTCTGCTGCCCCAGGTGCTAGTGAGTCTGCTCTCTCAGGCACCACGTCGGCTCAGGTTTTGCACACCTTCACCCTTGACTCGGGTGCTTCCCGCTCCTTCTTTCGAGACCGCACCACACTCACGCCACTTAGTCGGCCGGTTGCAGTCTCTCTGGCGAACCCCTCTGGGGGTCGTGTCCTTGCCCACTTCTCCACTCTCTGGCACCCTGTCAGATCTTTACCTCCCCTCGTTCTCTACGAACTTGGTGAGTGGTGCTGACCTACAGGATGGAGGGGTTGACCAGTTCACTCCTGCGAGTCAACGAGTGACCCACTGTACGTGTGCTCGGACGGGCCGACACTTGGCCACGTTTACCCGTCAGCCGGGGTCGAGCCTGTACACACTGACTACTGAGTCTCCTCCGGTTGCTGCGTCTGGTCAGGTAGCTGCGTCGGGTCAGGTGCTTTCTGCAGCGTCCAGGTCTGGTCCTGAGTCTGCCCCCTGCTCGTGTCGTCTCCTGTCTCACCAGACTCTCCTCTGGCACCACCGCCTTGGTCACCCCTCCCTGCCTCGTCTCCGAGGCATGGCCTCTCGTTTCCTTGTCTCTGGTCTCCCCCGGTCCCTCCCTCCTCTTCCTCCGGGGCCTGCCCCCACCTGCGTTCCCTGCGTCGAGGGGCGGCAGCGCGCCGCTCCTCACTCCTCCGAGTTTCCTCCGACAGAGGCTCCGCTGCAGACGCTTCACCTGGACGTGTGGGGCCCCGCCCGCGTCCGTGGACAGGGTCACGAGCGTTACTTCCTGCTGGTGGTTGACGACTACTCGCGTTACACCACGGTCTTCCCCTTGCGCAGCAAGGGTGAAGTCACTGAGGTGTTGATCGACTGGATCCGCGCAGCTCGTCTCCAGCTCAGAGAGAGTTTCGGCTCGGACTTTCCTGTTCTGCGTCTACACTCCGACAGAGGCGGTGAGTTTTCCTCTGACCTTCTGCGAGCCTTCTATCGTGCACAGGGCATCCGCCAGACGTTCACGCTTCCGGCCTCTCCACAGCAAAATGGGATTGCTGAGCGCCGCATTGGCATGGTCATGGACGTCGCTCGTACGTCCATGATCCATGCGGCTGCTCCCCATTTTCTGTGGCCGTTCGCGGTTCAGTACGCGGCGCATCAGATCAACCTTCAGCCCCGGGTCTCCTTGCCGGAGACCTCCCCTACTCTGCGGTGGACGGGGAAGGTTGGCGATGCGTCTGCGTTTCGTGTCTGGGGATCTCGGGCTTTTGTCCGCGACTTGTCTGCGGACAAGCTGTCCCCCCGTGCTGTTCCCTGCGTCTTCCTTGGCTTCCCCCCTGACGCGCCTGGTTGGCAGTTTTACCACCCCACCTCGCGCCGTGTTCTGTCCTCCCAGAACGTCACGTTTGACGAGTCGGTCCCCTTCTACCGTCTCTTCCCCTACCGCACTGCCCCGCTCCCCCCTCCGCCGCTCTTCCTCATGCCAGGTGCTGCCTTGGTAGACCCCTTGCCTCCCCAGGGTCCTGCTCCCTCAGGTGTTTCCCAGGTAGACCCGGTCGAGCCTGTCGAGGTAGCTGTCGACTCTGGTCCTGCGCGAGGTACTGAGCGTGCTGAGCTTGGTGGTGCTGGGTCTGGAGGTACTGCGACTGGGAGTGCTGAGCCTTGGGGCGCGGAGACTGGGGGTGCTAAGCCTGGGGGTGCAGAGACTGCAGGTGCTGAGCCTGGGGGTGCTGTCCCTGGGGGTGCTGGGTCTGGAGGTCCTCAGTCTGGGGGTGCTGCGCCTGGAGGCACTCTCTCTCTTCCCAGCAGCTGCGTGAGTGGTACTCTCGGTACTGTCGCAGCCTCCGTGGTGCTGCTGGAGCTGGAGCTGAGGGCGCTGAGCCTACTGGAGTTGGTGTTGCTGCTGACCCTGGGGTCGGCGCTGGAGGTGCTGGAGCCACTGGTCCTGGAGGTGCTCGTACTGGCAGTACTGGAGCTGCTGGGACTGGGGGTGCTGCTGGGGCTGCTGGAGCTGGTCCTGCTGGAGGTGCTGCTGGTGCTGCTGGAGGTACTGGAGCTGCTGGTGCTGCTGGGGGTACTGGAGCTGCTGGGCCTGGAGGTGCTCCTGGTGCTGGAGCTGCTGGCGGTGCTGGAGCTGGCGGTCCTGCTGGAGTAGGTGCTGCTGGAGTAGGTGCTGCTGGAGCTGCTGGAGCTGGAGCTGCTGGGGGTGTTGGCGCTGGAGGTGCTGCTTGCGCTGGTGCTGCCGCTGGGGGTACTGGTGCTGTCCCTGCTGTTTCTGGAGGCGCTGCGCGGCCGCGGCCGTACTTCGTTCCGCTCCTTGAGCAGGTTCTTGGTCTCCCGCCTTCTACTGGTCCTGCTCCTCCCTTAGAGTGTCCACAGCCTGACCAGTCGCAGTCACAGTTACAGCCCGCCTCCCCTCTGCCTGCTCCTTCTCCCTACACTGGTCCTACTGGAGGTCTTGCTGAGCGTCGTGCGCCTGCGTCTCGTCCTGCGTCGCCTGTTCATGCTGCTCGCACTAGTCGTCGTGTTCTGCGTCAGCGTCCTCCTGCGGTCCCGGGCACGCACCATATGGCACTTCGTCCTTCCACTGCTCCGCAGCATGTCCCTTTGCCGTCTCCTCCGGAGTCCTCTCTTCCTGCTCTTGCTGACCCGGAGTCTGACTCTCTTCGTGCTGCCAGTCCTACTGTCACGCGACTCCTGGCTACTGTTGTCACTGACCCTTCCTTTGAGTCCACTGCTGCGTCTGCCTTAGTTGCTGAGCTTGTCGACTTCGCTGCTCACTGTCGTCTAGACTACGCTGCTAGTCTTGTTCCTGAGTCTGAGTCTGTCTGTCCTCCGTTCGTCGGGGGTGAGTGTGCTCTTAGCACGGACGTCCTTGAGGACAGGCAGGAGGAGTTCCAGTGTTTTGCTGCTGCTTTGCCTCATCTCGTGTCCATGCTGATTGCCCCTGAGGGAGACCCGGATGCACCAGACATCCCGACTCCGCGCTCTTACGCAGAGGCGATAGAGGGTCCCTACTCCTCTCAGTGGCAGTCAGCCATGGACGCAGAGATGGCTTCCTGGAAGTCCACAGGCACCTACGTCGACGAGGTTCCCCCACCTGGGGCGAACATCGTCAGTGGCATGTGGATTTTCAGGGTGAAGCGGCCGCCGGGTTCTCCGCCTGTCTTCAAGGCGCGTTACGTGGCTCGAGGCTTCAGTCAGCGGCAGGGAGTTGACTACTTTCAGACCTTCTCTCCCACCGCGAAGATGACCACTCTTCGGGTGCTGCTGCACATAGCCGCTCAGCGCGACTACGAGCTTCACTCCCTTGACTTCAGCACTGCTTTCCTACAGGGCAGCCTGCACGAGGAGATCTGGCTGCGCCGCCCACCTGGCTTCACTGGGTCGTTTCCTCCTGGTACCCAGTGGAGCCTCCGGCGGCCAGTCTACGGTCTCCGCCAGGCGCCCCGTCAGTGGCACGACACACTGAGGACTACACTTGCGGCTCTTGGCTTTGCTCCTTCTACTGCCGACCCGTCGCTGTTTCTACGCACCGACACCTCTTTGCCGCCGTTCTACATCCTCGTGTACGTCGACGACTTGGTCTTTGCTACTGCTGACACTGCTGGACTCGCCCACGTGAAGTCCGAGCTGCAGAAGAGACACACGTGCACAGACCTGGGTGAACTGCGCAGCTACCTTGGCTTGCAGATCACCCGGGACAGAGCACTGCGCACCATTACCTTGACTCAGTCACACATGGTGCAGCAGGTCCTTCAGCGCTTCGACTTCACGTACTCCTCGCCTCAGGCCACTCCTCTGTCTACTCGCCACTCGCTCTCAGCTCTGCCTTCGGATGAGTCCGTAGAGCCGAGTGGCCCGTACCCAGAGCTTGTTGGCTGCCTCATGTACCTGATGACCTGCACTCGACCTGACCTTGCATACCCTCTTAGCATCTTGGCACGCTATGTTGCTCCTGGGAGACACCGACCAGAGCACATGGCTGCAGCGAAGAGGGTGTTGCGCTACTTGTGCAGTACGTCGGGCATGGGGCTAGTGCTTGGAGGGCGGCGTTCAGTGGTCCTCACTGGGCACGCAGACGCTTCTTGGGCACGTTTGACAACCGTCAAGCTTCAGCTCCTGCGCAAAACAATCAACAACGTGCACATTCAGACACGATTGCAACAATGCAAACAAAATTCGTTCTGACTTCAAAGCTGAAGACATCAGTTCATTTTGATGGAAAGGACTTTTACACTTGGAGCTTCGAGTTTGAGCTCTTCGCGACAACTGGGCAGATCTGAATGTACTACGACGGGAGCTTACCGTTTCCAACGGAAGGCACCATCCAGGAGAAGAACCAATATTACTATGAATCTCTTCTCGCGTACACCACTCAGCTCCGAAATCTCTCCCCCGACGAACAGCTCGGCATTCGCTCCTACAAGTCAGAGTGGGCGCCCGCGTACGCCTCCGGGGAGCACCTGCGCAACTCATACATGGCAACAGATCCCGTTACTATGAGTCGCCTGCTCAGTCAGCTCACATCAGTCAAAATGCGACAAGGGGAGAAAGCGGGACCATATATCAATCGGTGCCACAATCTGCGTGATCACATCAAGAAGTGCGGCGGATCCGTCCCAGACAATATGTTCGTCCCGATGGTCCTTTCCGGCCTCGGACCCGACTGGCGTCAATGCCAATCTCTGCTCCGCGCTCGAGCAACTGTTTCCGAGTCGGCCTTGTGTGCCACACTTCTCTCTGAACAAAAGAAGATTGATCTGTACAACGAGAAAAACGCCAAGCGGGAGAAGTTAATCTTCTACGTCGGAGCAACTGAAGGGGAGCAGCACAAAAAGAAAGGAACTTTTTGCAAGTACTGCAAGAAGCCTGGACACACTATCGATCGGTGCTACAAGCGAAAGGCTGCCGACGAAAGGCGCAACAACCCTTCAAACCATCAAGCCTCGACGCCCTCGACCTCTCCCGCCGCAATAGCCACCATCTCGCCTCCTTCGGTCGCCAGCACTTCGCAGACACCTGCACGCATTACGGCCAAGGATAAAGGCAAAGGGTCAATCATGAGCTGCATGGTGCGACACCGCAGAGGATTTCGATATTACGACAGAATCGAGTTCCCATCTGACAACCCCTTTGACCCTGTTGCACCTAGTCGACACAACGACCCCACCGTCCACACCTGGATCGATGAGCCATCAAGATACCCACCTGACTTTGAGCTGCCGCCGCCAACACCGGAATCACCTCCCAGCATCTCGGCGAACAGTTACTTCGCTCTCTCGCCATACACCGGCGATTTCGATCGCGTTGTTACACAGAGAATCGCCAACATCGCACGTCAAAGTCACGAAAGCATCAATACCTGGTACCTGGACAGTTGTTGCGGGCAGCACATGGTGGGATCGCCGACGTTCATCAGCAACTCCAAACGCATGCGATGACCCTGCAAGATCACAGTAGTAAACAACGGCACACTCGAGGCATACAACATCGACGAAGTCTGCATTACGAAAAGACCAACGAAACCGGTCTCCGCATCCTTGGGCTCGCCGTCGCTGTTCGCCACACCTTCCCCAAGGAACCCACCACCGTTCGCCAAGCTCTCTCTGGCCCCGACAGTGAGAAATGGAAGGCAGCCATGGCCAAGGAGATCGCGTCGCTCAAAAGCCGTGGAGCCTAGAAGCTCGTTCCCCATACATCTGCGAAGGGGAGAAAGATTCTCAGCGGCAAATGGGTCTTCCGCATTAAAACACTCGCGGATGGCTCTATCAACAAAGACAAGGCACGATGGGTGGTGCGCGGCTGCGGGCAAACACACATGGTGGACTTCGACCTCACCTACGCACCTGTCGGGCGGCACACCTCCGTGCGCATCCTCATCTGCATCGCAGCCGTCAAACAGCGACCATTTCGCCAGATCGACATCGGCAGCGCATTCCTGTACGCCCCGGTCGACGCCGTCATCTTTGTCGAACAGCCGCATGCCTTCGAAGAAAACGACGGTGCCGTCTGCCTGCTTCAGAAATCTCTCTACGGGATTAAGCAAGCACCTCGTCTGTGGCAGCAATACCTGCATACCGTCCTCATAGAGCTCGGATTCAAGCAGCTTCCACACGACCTCGGGATGTACCAAAAGGAGTCGCGCGGAAAATTCATCCTCCTTGTTGCCTACGTCGACGATCTCCTCTACACCGGCGACGACACGGAGCTACTGGACCAGTTCGAAGCGGACATCAAGGAGAAGCTGGAGGTCACGATCAATCACAACATGACACAATTCCTGGGTCTCAACGTCACCCAGTCCGCCACCTCCATTCACCTCTCTGCCGCCAAATACACCGAAACACTTGCGAAGAAATTCGCCATCGCTCCCATCAACCTCACCACCCCCTTTCGTACTCCTCCTCCTAATCACGAACCAGACACCACGCCTCTCTCCCTCGAAAATCATCGGCTTTATCAGCAGCAGCTGGGGTGCCTCCTTTTCGCAGCCGTCACGTGCCGGCCCGATCTCTCCTACGTCGCAAGCCAGCTCGCTCAGTACATGAAGCGACCTGAAGGGGAGAATATGCTGGATCTACGCCGTGCACTTCAATACTTCATCTCTACTCCCGACGTCGGCCTCACCTACGAAGCTAACTTAACGGCTACCCTGCAGTTGCATGGCTACGTAGATGCAGACCATGCGGCAGATGTTGACAACAGACGCTCCTGCACAGATTCATTTTTCAGCTCCAACCTGCTGGACTCATCTCATGGAACTCTCAGAAGCAGGAACTCATCGCTCTTTTGTCAGCCGAAGCTGAATTTATCGCCGCTAGCGCAACCGTTCGCGAATGACTGTATCTGGTGGAGCTACTGCAGGAGGCGAAAATGACGATGAACGGGCACTTCACGTTACTCTGCGACAACCAAAGCGCGATCAAGATCGCGAACAAGCCCGGCTTCGTGAACCGCACGAAACACATCGCCCTCCGCTACTTTTTTGTTACAGACGAGATCGACAAAGGCAAGGTCAAGCTCACGTACTGCCCAGCTGGTGACATGGCGGCCGACTTTCTGACAAAGAAACTGCCACGTCAACAGTTTCAGCACTGCGCCAATCTCTGCGGGATCACCAAGAAGTCCCACGTGGCTCACCTTCAGGAATGAAGGGGAGTGTTGGAATAACCGAAAGGTTACCATAAACATTCCCGAAGGCTTTCCACTCTCGCGCCACTTCATAACGAAGTAAACGTCTGCATCAGTACCGCAATAGCTCATATAGAGCACGCGGAAGGTCGAGGGTCACCCGAAGGTCAACAGTCGAAGACAGTCAACGGTCGTGACCCTTGACTGCCTAGTAACCGCACAAGGTAGTTACGAAGTGCAACATGGTAACTGTCTAGAATGGCAATAGTCATGGTTACTGTAGCAATGCAATTCAGTTAATAAGGGAATGTACCCCTCAGAGTACATGGCTAGCTAGGTTTGCTATTTATACTCTTGTACTCTTACTTTATAATCGTCTTGTTCTCTCTCAATTCTTTAAAGCCAGGGTCTCATGTAAGCTAAGGAGCCATCGACTGCAAAGCACTTGAAGCTAGGTAACCAAGTTAGTGCTGGTGAAGTTGACTCTGGTTGGGTTGGAAACTCAGCTGGTGTCACTGCCCCAAAAGCAATTGCACAACACTTTTGGGTACTTGAGACTTTCGATAAGTTGGGGGCATTGTAGGTTTGGCTTCGAACCAAGTTTCCAAGCCTACTCGGTTCTGTTACCCCCAGCGATTTACGTTCACTTCGCACGTCCTGCTTCACCCCACTTCGAACCTTACACCTCGCCAACCAATCAAAGCCACACTTTCACCATCAATTGCAAAGCACTTGTAGTACGTGAGACCCTGGCTTTAACAAGGTCACTACAGAGACTTCACAGTTCTCCCTCTTATACTTAGCAGAATTATCCTATCCACTACGATCCTTCAGTCATAACATCAGTGCTGACGGAATTATGGGCATCCTAGTTGAAGGAGCCACTGCGACATTGGAATATAAAGGGTAGTTGTAAGATGGTATGTGCTATTTGCTGTTGCGATCAGAAGTTGATCGTAACCAGGATCACCTCGGGAAGGTTCGCACACTTCTAATCTAATGGTGGTGGGCCCTTGACCTCAATAGCAGAGTGAATGTAAATGCTTGAGATGATAAAAACATGCAGTACAAGGAATATAAATAAGAGTACAGGGGAATTTGAAACGTCCTAGCTAGCCATGTACTCTAAGGGGTACATTCCCTTATTGCATTGAAATCCAACCGTGCGACTCCGGGCGGTTACGAAACCGTTCGGGCAGAATCCTCGCCACTGCTGCTGCCTGACGCTGTCTGCTCGACGGTCCAGATGCTTCTCGTAACCGTGTGACCCTTCGCGTCACTTGCGCCCTTTCCTCTTCAGTCTCGGTAGTAAATGCTGCGTTTGCTGCGGTGAGGAGTGCCCAATAGTATTTCAGTAATTACTATTCGTAACACCCCCCTTCACTCCTGGCCGTAGCAGGTATCCCGCTTGACTACCCCGCTGAGTTCAGAGCAGTGCTGGTTCTGCTGACGCAGCAGTTTCTTCGTGAGAAAGTCTGCTGCCATGTCACCCGTCGGGCAGTAGACCAGATCAACCTTGCCCTTGTCAACTTCGTCTTTGACGAAGAAGTACCGCAGCGCGATGTGTTTGGTGCGGTTGACGAATCCGGGTTTGTTCGCGATTATGATCGCGCTTTGGTTGTCGCAGTGTAGGCGAAAGTTCGCTGAGGCAGGGATTTTCGCCTCCTGCAGTAACTCCTGAAGGTAGAGGCCTTCGCGAACGGCTGCTGTTGCTGCGATGAACTCGGCTTCCGCTGATGACAGGGCAACCAGCTCCTGCTTCTGCGAGTTCCAGGAGATGGGGCCACTGGGCTCGAGGCGAAAGAGGAAGCCTGTCCTGGACCGTCGATTGTCGGAATCAGCGGCATGATCTGCGTCCACGTAGCCGACGAGACTGAAGGATGCGGTTGGGATGGTGGAGTAGTAGAGCCCAACATTGGGCGTGGAGATGAAGAATTGAAGGGCTCGCTGAAGGTCTGAGAGGTTTTCAGCCGTTGGTTTCCGTGAGTACTATGCCAACTGGCTCGCGATGTAGGAAAGGTCGGGCCTGCAGGTAACAGATGCAAAGAGCAGGCAACCCAACTGCTGCTGGTAGATGTGAAGTCCAGCAGGGGACAGGGTTTTGTTGTCAGGTTTGTGGTTGGGTCATGGAGTGCGGTAAGGGGTGGAGAGTGGTGCAGGTGGAATGTTGAAGCGCTTGCTTAGCTCCTCTGCATACTTCGCTGCCGAGAGATGAATGGCTTCCGGCGAGTAGGTGATGTTGAGCCCGAGAAACTGCTTCACGTCATGATTGCATGTAATGTCGACGCGCCCTGCGAGACTCTTCTCAAATTGCTCAAGCAATTCGTTGCTCGACCCTGGGTAGAGAAGGTCGTCGACGTAGACCGTGAGTAGGATGTATTCGCCGCGGAAATCGCGGCGATACATCCCAGGGTCGTGAGGCAGCTGCTTGAATCCGATTTCAAGCAGTATGTTGTGCAGGTACTGCTGCCAGAGTCTCGGCGCCTGTTTAATCCCATACAGGGACTTGCGTAGCTGACAGACACGTGGGTCCCCGTCACCGTATGTGTGAGGCTGCTCTACGTAGATCACTGCATCTACTAACGCGTATAGGAACGCGTTCTTCACATCAATCTGTCGTAGTGGCAGGTGTCGTGCGGCTGCGATGGCGAGGAGAATTCTGACGGACGTGTGGCGGCTAACCGGTGCGAACGTCTGGTCGAAGTCGATCCCATGCCTCTGATTATAGCCTCGAACCACCCATCGTGCTTTGAATCGCTCGACCGTCCCGTCAGCTCCTGTCTTTACGCGGAAGACCCACTTGCCGGAAAGGATTCTTCTCCCTTTTACTGCTGCACGGTCGACGAGCACCCAGGTGTCGCGTGACTCGAGCGCTCAGATTTCCGCATCCATTGCTTCTCGCCACTCCTTGCTGTGAAGTCTCGTGAGAGCTTGCCGTGGGTTTTTAGGCTCGATGATGCGCGAAGTCGTGGAAATGGCAGCGTGAAGTCCCAGAAGCTGAAGGCCAGTGACGGTACTGTCGTGGCGGTGTTGAGTGACGACTTCCTGCACGTCGTCATCATCGCTTTCTGGTTCAGGTGGCGCTGGTGGTGCTGCGCCTCCTGTTGCGCCTCCTGTTGCGCCTCCTGTTGCGGCCGATCCTCCTTCTTCCGAATCATCGTCGTCGTCGTCGCGGCGATCGCCCCTCGTGAACTCGCCTCTGGGATCCTGCTCCAGAATTGTTGCTGCGACTTCGTCCTCGGGTGAGGCGTAGCTGTGCCCCTCGTTGGCGTAGACGCGATTGGCGTTCGTTTGCTCATCGTCACGGAATTGCCGCAGGAAGAGCCGCTCGTAGAAGATGACGTCGCGCACATTCTTGATTTTCTGGCTCAGGAGGTCCAGGATGATCCACGCTTTGTGTTCGTGACTGATGCCGAGGTGGATTCCCCAACGCGCGCGGCACTTAAATTTCCCGATGGTTGATGTTGGCGGTCGGTATTGAACCATGCACCCCCATACGCGGAGCATGGAGGTGTCCCCCTTTCTTCCCGTCCACTTCACATGCGGCGAGGAATTCCCAGTGATTGCGGTGGTTGACAGCAGGTTGTGCACCCGCACGGCGTGGTGCATTGCGTAGGTCCAGTAGATCGGCAGGAGCTTTGACTGCCTCATTAGCGCCCGCACCTTCGTCATGAGGGTGCGATTCGTGCGCTCTGCTACGCCCTGCTGCTGGTGCGCGTAGGGGAGAGAGATTTGGTGCTCGATCCCTTTTGCGCAAGGTAGTCTTGCAGCTCCTTGCTCCTGAATTCTGCCGCGCCGTCGGACTGCCAGATCTTCAATTTCTCCCCAGATTGCCGCTGCGCGTGCGCCAGCCACAGGCGGAATGCTTCGTAGGCTCTGCTGCGCAACTCCACGTTTACGACCCACACGTGGCGCGTTCCGGCGTCGACGAAGGTGAGTGTGTAGAGCTCGTCGTTGATGCCGCAGTGTCCTACGTTGAGAAAGTCACTGTAAACTTTCTCCAATTTGGCATAGCGATTGGTTCCTGGCTCGAGCAGGGGGAAGGGCTGGTGACTCAGCGCAGCTTCGGGGAAGATGGTGCAGGTGCGCGGGTGAGTTCCGCCTCTTACTTCGGAGCCGTCAGGGCGCAGCAGTGCGCCAGGTGCGAAGACGCCGGCCTCGATACAGTTCTTCAGGGTCACGCGCGAAGGGTGACCCAGGCGTTGGTGCCAGATGGTATCGTCAGCGCGGAATCCGGAGGTGCGCATGTAGCGCGCAAGTGCTTCTGCGGGGTCTTCGTCAGGTGCTGGTGCAGGTATAGGCGCTGCTCCCTCGTTCTCTTCTTCTTCCTCGTTCGCCGTCGTTAGCATGAGGGCGAGAAATTCTCTGTCGCGGATGATTGAGTAAGGGATGTTGGTCCCTGGGATCGTTCCGAGCACTAGGGTTGGCTCGCGTGGTTCGGGAGCAGGACCGTAGATGGTGCGGCGCGGTGTGGATGGCTCATTGCCCCAGTCAATGGTGTCCCAGGGGTCGCATTCCGGCTGTAAATCAGGCGGGGGCAGGGTAGGTGTGAGATGACGCGGTGGGCGACCGAGAGTAACAATTGCTGGTTCTGCTGCTGCTTCTTCCTCTACCCCCCTTTGGTCCTCGCGGGAAGCTCCCCAGCCGCTCGTCTCGCCGCCTTGTACAGCGCCCCATCCGCCGACGTTTTCGCCTGTTGCTGCGCCCCATCCACCGGTTGCGGCACCCCAACCGCCAGTGTCGCTTGTTCCCCATCCGCTAGTGCTCCCCAACCCCCCTTCATTGGAAGCGCTCTCCTCATTGTGCTCCCAAGCGAGCATTCCACGGGCCTCGACGAGACTCTTCTGTCGAAGCTCTTCGGCTTCGCGTTGCGCCAGCGCCTCTTCCTCCGTCGGCGAGAGTTGCTTCTTCGAATCGCGCCGATGAGAGTATATCTCTGTCGCCTTTTTTTCGGTGTAGGGTCGTGGGTTTCCGTGTTCGTCGAAGGTTCCGACGCCGACACCGCGAAGCATTCCTTGGAGATGCTGGGATGCGGGTCCGGGGAGTGGAGATTCTGGTGTGCCGGAGACGACCCGCGTAGCTGTTTCCAGCTCCAGTTGGGAGAGACCCTCCTCAGGCGGCGCGTCGCGCTCTGATTCAAGGATGGCGGCGAGGCCACGGCCGGCGATTGCGCTCGTCGAGGACGTAGGCGTGTGACAGTTCCTGCAGACACCATCGGGGTCGGGGTCGTGTAACGCCAGCTCGCGCGGATGTGGGTGATGTGGCACCCACGGGCGCCCATCAGGGTGCTTCCAGTCGCGGCGATGTATATGTTCGAAGCGCAGGGGGACGAGATCAATCAACTCCTGCGAGTCGCCGTTGCAGTCGGGAATGTCGAAGTCGAGAACGTATACTCCGTTCTCGGCGTGTGCCCGTCCGATCTGCTTGCGCGTCTTGGTGTAACGCGTGTAGTCGTCAACTACCAGCAGGAAGTAGCGCTCTCCGCCCTGTCCACGGACGCGGGCTGGGCCCCACACGTCCATGTGAAGGGTCTGCAGAGGAGCCTCCGTCGGGGGGAACTCAGAGGAGTGAGGAGTGGCACGCTGCCGCCCCTCGACACAGGGAAGGCAAGGAGGGGCAGGGGACGGTGGCAGGGGAGGCAGTGACGTGGGGAGACCAGAGACAAGGAAACGAGAGTGCATGCCACGAAGGCGCTGCATCCAAGGGTGCCCAAGGTGGTGGTGCCAGAGGACCGTCCGGTGCGACAGGGTGCGACACGAGCAGGGGGCGGACAACTGACCTGACGCAGACGCCGCTACCTGAGGGGACTCAGTGGTCAGTGTGTACAAGTCCGACCCCGGCTGCCGAGTGAAGGTAGCCAGGTGACGACCCGTCTGGGCACACGTGCAGTGTGTCACACGCTCGTAGGCAGGGGTAAACTGGTGAACACCCGCGTCCTGGAGCACAGAACCCGCCACCAAGTTCGTAGAGAACGAGGGGAGGTAAAGGCCCGACAGTGTGCCGGACGGGACAGCAGGACAAGGGAGGGCAGTGGTGGAGGTCGCAAGGACCGGACCCCCGGAGGGGTCAGCCAGGGAGACAGCAACCGGCCTAGGGAGCTGCTCGAGGGCAGTGCGGTTGCGAAAGAAACAGCGGGAAGCACTTGAGTCCAGTGTGAAGGTGTGCAGTGCCTCAGTAGACGCAGTACCTGAAGGCGCAGACGCACAAGCACCTGAAGCAGCAGACACACCTGCACCTAGAGCAGTAGCCTCACCAGGACCAGGGGCAGAGAACGCACTAGCACCTAGAGCGGCAGCCTCACCGGCACCTGGAGCAGCAGACTGGGTACCGGGGTCAGGCGGCACACACAGGTGACAGGCTCCCTCGGCACTAGTAGACAATGCATACATTGCAGTGAGAATAGCATCATAGTCAAGAGCAAAGATATCTACTCTCTGCCTAAGCAGCTCCACCCAGTCGGGGAGCTCAGCGTCGTCGCCAAACTCTGTACGCCAAGCGTCGCTCAGACGGGCGAAGCAGCGGGACTCTGTGTGACCACGCGTCCCGCAAGGCTGACCAGTCCGGACACCCGTGCTAATAACGTACGGGCAGCGAGCACTACTCAGCGACCCTCTACTCTGAGCGTACCACTCACGAAGCTGCTGGGGCGAAAGAGTCTCGCACGGACGACGCTGCTGCTGCACAGGGCCACTGCAAGAAATTCCCAAACTACCCACTCCAGGACGACTCCCACTACTGCCACCCCGAGAACCCCAACTGGCGTACCACTCACGAAGATGCTGGGGCGTGAGGGACACACGCGGACGGCCCTGGAGCTGCATCTGGCCACGCCAGGAGCAGTAGTAGAAGCAGGAGCAGCAGGAGCAGCAGTAGCAGTAGCAGCAGGGGCAGGGCAGTGCTCACCAGTGGTGGGAAGGGCAGGCGCACGACGGAGGATACTGCGGGGCCGCTACAGCGGCAGGGCGGGGCCGCGACCGCGGCAGGAAGCTCCGCGGCAGTTGGTGCAGGGCGGGACCGGGCCGCGACGGCGGCTGGTGCAGGTGTCGCGATATATATTTATATATGTTTATAACTGCCTGTAGCTTTAGCTTTAGTGTAGTTATGTTTCTTTGTTGTGGTGGTGCACCTCTTTGTTTCTTTGCTATATGTTCTTGCAAACCTATAGTGAAGACACACATTTTCGATTCTCTCTTGGCACAACTCCCTCGACACCCGCTTGGCCTAGGCTACTAAGCCTAGGCCCTTAGTTAAACCCGTTCCTAGCTAAGTTCGTCTCATGACATGGTATCAGAGCGAAGGTCTCGGGTTCGAATCCCAGTGTGTGCACTTCGGGCATCCCAGTGCGGGGGGGTGTCAGAGGTCCACTGGGGATCCCCGATTGATCCTAGGGAAGGGTTTCAGGCTCGTTTTCCTGGGGGGTTATGGGCGCACTGACCCGCTACTTAACAAGCCCTTTTATCCCAGTGGTCTAGTGGCTGGGATTCTGAGATGGTATCCAGAGCGAAGGTCTCGGGTTCGAATCTCAGTGTGTGCACTTCGGGCATCCCAGTGCGGGGGGGTGTCAGAGGTCCACTGGTGATCCCCGATCGATCCTAGGGAAGGGTTACAGGCTCGTTGTCCTGGGGGGTTATGGGCGCACTGACCCGCTACTTAACAAGCTCTTTTATCCCAGTGGTCTAGTGGCTGGGATTCTGAGATGGTAACAGAGTGGTCCGTCCTAGGACCTATTTCGTTTATGGGCCCACCACATTTCGCGACTGCTACAGTTAGTGGCGCGAAATCCGCACCTTGCGTATCTTTTTTTTTTTCCCTGCTGCTCGCGCTGCCCCCCGTCGCCTGCCTCGTCGCGGCTCTCAGCGCGACGGGCGCGGCGGACGCTATGGCGAACGCCAGCGGACCCGCCGCCAGCGACCCGCCAGCGAAGTCGCCAGCGAAGTCGCCAGCGGCCCGCGATCGCGTTTGCGCCATCGACTGCAGCCAGCGCCACCTTGCACCTCGCCCGTCGCACCGGCGGTCGCTGTGGGGGGGAGAGGGAAGAAGGGATGGGAGTGGCGGCGGAACTCTGTGGGGGCGAGAGGGAAGAGGGGATAGGAGTGACGGGGGAACGCCAGCGACGATCGCCAGAGCACTGGCGATCGCCCCAGCCGCTCATTCGCCCGCTCTGCCCGTCGCATTCCCCCCGCCCCCTGCCCGTCACCCCCCCCCCCCCCCCCCCCCCCCCCGTCGCGACTGTTTGCGTGTGCAGCGGCGGTCGCCATGGGGAGGAGAGGGAGGAGGGGAAGGGAGTGGCAGTGGGACGCTGTGGAAAGGAGAGAGAGGAGGGGAAGGGAGTGGTGGCGGAACAGCACCAGCGCCAGCCGCCAGCACCAGGAACCAGCACCAGCGCCAGCCGCCAGCACCAGGAACCAGCCCCAGCGCCAGCCGCCACCACCAGGAACCAGCCCCAGCGCCAGCCGCCAGCACCAGGAACCAGCCCCAGCGCCAGCCGCCAGCACCAGGAACCAGCCCCAGCGCCAGCCGCCAGCACCAGGAACCAGCCCCAGCGCCAGTCGCCAGCACCAGGAACCAGCCCCAGCGCCGGCCGCCAGCACCAGGAACCAGCCCCAGCGCCAGCCGCCAGCACCAGGAACCAGCACCAGCGCCAGCCGCCAGCACCAGGAACCAGCCCCAGCGCCAGCCGCCAGCATCAGGAACCAGCCCCAGTGCCAGCTGCCAGCACCAGGAACCAGCACCAGCGCCAGCCGCCAGCACCAGCACCAGCAACCCCACCTGTGACCAGCAGCCCCACCTGTGACCAGCAGCCCCACCTGTGACCAGCAGCCCCACCTATGACCAGCAGCCCCACCTGTGACCAGCAGCCCCACCTGTGACCAGCAGCCCCACCTGTGACCAGCAGCCCCACCTGTGACCAGCAGCCCTACCTGTGACCAGCAGCCCCACCTGTGACCAGCAGCCCCACCTGTGACCAGCAGCCCCACCTGTGACCAGCAGCCCCACCTGTGACCAGCAGCCCCACCTGTGCCCAGCAGCCCACCTGTGAAAGACTGTACAGGGACCATCGTGGGTTGGGAGAGGTATGGAGGAAGACAGGGGTGGAGGGAGTGCGGTTCCAGGGGGCGACTGAAATGGGGGGTGAGGTTGAGGGCGGGTGGTTGGTTGGGGGTGGGGATGTGGGGGTTAGTAAGAGGGGACGCTGCGGCCACCCCCCCACCTCTTCTCCTCATCCCCCACTCAACCCCCCCTTTCGTAAAAGGGGGTTAGTAAGAGGGGACGCTGCGGCCACCCCCCACCTCCTCTCCTCATCCCCCACTCACCTCCTCCTGTGTTCTTATCTATTCTCCTCTCCTCTCTTCCTCTTGCCTCCTCCTCCTCACGTACCCCTCTGCCGTCTCCCACCGCACCTGCCCCTTCAGGGGGTGTGACTTGCTCTAGCTATGTGCTGCAGGCAGTTAAGGGGGTGTGTCGCGATATATATTTATATATGTTTATAACTGCCTGTAGCTTTAGCTTTAGTGTAGTTATGTTTCTTTGTTGTGGTGGTGCACCTCTTTGTTTCTTTGCTATATGTTCTTGCAAACCTATAGTGAAGACACACATTCTCGATTCTCTCTTGGCACAACTCCCTCGACACCCGCTTGGCCTAGGCTACTAAGCCTAGGCCCTTAGTTAAACCCGTTCCTAGCTAAGTTCGTCTCATGACAGCAGGGCAGGGACAGGGCCGCGACGGTCGCTGCTGCAGGGGCGGCTGCTCCAGGGGCCAGGGGCAGCTCCTGCAGTGGCGGCTGCTCCAGTGGCTAGGGGCGGCTGCTGCAGGGGCGGCCGCTCCAGTGGCCAGGGGCGGCTGCTGCAGGGGCGGCCGCTCCAGGGGCCAGGGGCGGCTGCTGCAGTGGCGGCTGCTCCAGGGGCCAGGGGCGGCTGCTGCAGGGGCGGCTGCTCCAAGGGCGGCTGCTCCAGGGGCCCGGCGCGGGGTAGGGCAGGGCGATGCGGCGGGCAGGGGCGACGCCGCGGGCAGGGGCGACGCGGCGAGCAGGGCGACGCGGCGGGCAGGGGCGACGCCGCGGGCAGGGGCGACGCGGCGAGCAGGGCGACGCGGCGGGTAGGGGCGACGCCACGTCAGCAGCTGGGCGCGGCCGCGTCAGTAGCAGGGTGCGGCCGCGTCAGCAGGAGGGCGCGGCCGCGTCAGCTGCAGGGCTGGCGGGGCCGCGTCACGGCAGGGCGGGGCCGCGACTGCGGCCTGACGGGGCCGCGACTGCGGGCTGACGGGGCCGCAACTGCGGCCTGACGGGGCCGCGACTGCGGCCTGACGGGGCCGCGACTGCGACCTGACGGGGTCGCGCGCTGGCCTGACGGGCCTGCAGAGGCTGCGTGCGGGCGGCGAGGGCCTGCAGGGGCGGCGCGCGGTCGGGCAGAAGCTGCGCGCAGGCGGCGTGGTCCTGCAGGGGCAGCGCGCCAACCTGACGGGCCTGCAGGGGCGGCTCTCGGGCCTGACAGGCCTGCAGAGGCGGCTCAGGGGCCTGACGGGCCTGCAGAGGCGGCTCGGGGCCCTGACGGACCTGTAGGGGCGGCTCGAGGGCCCTACTAGCTTGCAGGGGCGGCGCACTGGCCTAGGGCAGCAGAAGGCAGCGCGAGGGCTGCAGGACGGCGCGCAGGCAGAACGAAGGGCGGGGCGCACGAGGGCGCACTAGCAGAAAAATAAGGGCGCACGAGGGCGCACGAGCAGAGAAAGGCGCACGAGGGCGCACGTAAGGTAGGGCGCACGAGGGCGCTTCTAGCGGAATAGTGGGCCCGTAGTAGTAAGCGGTCCTAGGTGGCAACCTAGGCTCGTGATACCATGTTAAAATGAACAAGAGTGATTGCACTAGGAAAGAGTTGGGTACAAGTAGGAAACCCTAAACTTACTGTACCCCATAGTAACTACCCCACTACAGCCTAAACAAACTGTAGCAGATGTAACATTTGACATACAGGGGAATTCGAATCGACCTAGCTAGCCATGTACTCTAAGGGGTACATTCCCTTATTCAAATTCATCCCCAACCGTGCGGCGCATGCAGTTACAAAACTGCTCCTCCCAAATTCCTCTTGCTTGCAGCTGCGCGATGCCGTCTGCTCCGACCGTCCAGACCCACCCTAACCGTCTGTGTCGCTTCGAGTCAACTCTGACTCTTCGTATTCATTCTCGATAGTGCGTGCTTCCCGTAGCTGCGGTTAGGAGTGCACAGTAATGTTTTATTCATTACTATTCGTAACACCCCCCTTCACTCCTGGCCGTAGCTCGACTTGAACTGCTTGACCACTCCGCTGAGTTCGGAGCAGTGTTGATACTGCTAATGTGGCAGTTGCTTCGTCAGGAAGTGAGCTACCATGTCACCTGTTGGGCAGTAGGTCAGGTCCACTTTGCCTTTGTCTACTTCGTCCTTCACGAAGAAGTACCGCAGCGCAATGTGTTTGGTGCGGTTGACGAAGCCGAGCTTGTTGGCAATGCGTATCGCGCTTTGGTTATCGCAGTGCAAGCGAAAGGTGGGCGAAACTGGAATTTTCGCCTCCTGCAGGAGTTCTTGTAGGTAGAGACCTTAGCGAACTGCTGCTGTGGCCGCGATGAATTCTGCTTTGGATGATGGCAGGGCAACCAACTCCTGTTTCTGTGAGTTCCAAGAGATTGGTCCCGTTGGCTCGAGGCGGAACAAGAAGCCAGTCCTGGACCGTCGATTGTCGGGGTCTGCTGCGTGATCGGCGTCCATGTATAGCAAAGTTCAATCTTGGGCGTTGAAACGAAGAACTGTAAGGCGCGCTGCAGGTCCATAAGATTCTCAACCGTTGGTTTGCGGGAGTACTGAGCCAGCTGACTCGCGATTTAGGAAAGGTTGGGCCTGCAGGTGACAGAGGCAAAGAGCAGGCATCCCAACTTTTGCTGCTAAGTCTGAATGCCAGCGGGGGAAAGGGCTTTGTTGTCGCACTTGTGGTTGAGTCCTGGAATGCGGTAAGGTGTGGAGAGCGGTACAGGTGCAATATTGAAGCGCTTGCCAAGTTCCTCTGCGTACTTGGCTGCTGAGAGATGAATGGCTTCTGGCGAGTAAGTGATGTTGAGGCTGAGAAACTGCTTCACGTCGTGGTTGCAGGTGATGTCGACGCGCCCTGCGAGATTTTTCTTGAACTGCTCTAGTAGCTCGAGGCTTGATCCTGTGTAGAAGAGGTCGTCGACGTAGACCGTCAGCAGGATGTATTCGCCGCGGAAGTCGCGGCGGTACATTCCTGGGTCGTGAGGCAGCTGCTTGAACCTAATTTCCAGCAGGATGTTGTGCAGATACTGCTGCCAAAGCCTCGGCGCTTGCTTGATCCCGTAAAGGGACTGGCGCAGCTCGCAAACGCGCGAATCCCCTTCGCCGTACGTGTGTGGCTGCTCCACGTAGATTACGGCATCTACTAACGCGTACAAGAATGCGTTCTTCACGTCGATCTGGCGCAGAGGTAGGTGTCAAGCAGCTGCGATGGCGAGCAGGATTCGGACGGAGGTGTGGCGGCTAACCGGTGCAAATGTTTGGTCAAAGTCAATGCCGTGTCTCTGGTCGTAGCCGCGAACCACCCAACGCGCCTTGAAGCGCTCGATCATTCCATCCGCTGCGGTCTTCACGCGGAAGACCCATTTCCCGAAGAGGACCTTCGCGCCTTTGATCGCTGCACGGTCGACTAACACCCAGGTGTCTCGGGATTCGAGCACCTTAATCTCTGCGTCCATTGCTTCATGCCACTCCTTGCTGTGTGGTCCAGTGAGAGCTTGGCGCGGGTTTCGCGGCTCGATGACGCGTGGCGCCTTTGAGGTTGCGGTGTGGAGTCCAAGCAGCTGCAGCCCAGAGACGGTGCTGTCATGGCGATGCTGCGGGACGACTTCTGTACGTCGTCGTCATCACTTTCTGGCTCAGGTGGTGCTGCTGGCGTTGCGCCTCTGCCGCTTCCTCCTGCTCCACCCATTCCTCCTCCAGAGAAATCATCGTCGTCGTCGCTGCTGTGGTGATCTTCTCTTGTGAACTTGCCCCTGGTGTTTTGCTCCAGGATTGCTGCACCGGCTTCGTCTTCGGGTGTTGCGTAGCTGTGTCCGTCATTCGCATAAACGCGATTCGCGTTTCTCTCCTCGTGATGGCGGAACTACTCGAGGAAGAGGCGTTCGTAGAAGATGACGTCGCGTGCGTGGGCGATCTTCTAACTGAGAAGGTCTAGAATGATCCACGCCTTATGCTCGTGGCTGATGCCGAGGTGAATCCCCCATCGCGCGCGGCTAGCAAATTTGCCGATTGTGGATGTCGGCGGGCGGTACTGCACCATGCACCCCCACACGCGGAGCATGGACGTGTCGCCTTTGGTCCCGGTCCATTTCACATAGGGGGACAGGTTGCTAGTGATGGCGGTGGTTGACAGCAGGTTGTGCACCCGCACGGCATGGTGCATCGCGTAGGTCCAGTAGATCGGCGGCAGCTTCGATTGCTTCATCAGCGCTCGCACCTTCGTCATAAGCGTGCGGTTTGTCCGCTCGGCTACGCCCTACTGCTGGTGCGCGTAGGGGAGAGAGATGTGATGCTCGATCCCTTTTTGCCCCAGGTAGCCCTGCATCTCCTTGCTCCTGAATTTTGCTGCGCCGTCAGATTGCCAGATCTTCAGCTTTTCCCCAGACTGCCGCTGCGCGTGCACCAGCCAAAGGCGGAACACTTCGTATGCTTTGCTGCGTGATTCCACGTTCACAACCCACACATAGCTCGTTCCAGCATCGATGAAGGTAAGCGTGTACATTTTGTCGTCGACTCCACAGTGCCCCACCTTCAGGAAGTCACTGTACACGTTGTGTAGCTTGGGGTAGCGATTCGTCCCTGGCTCGAGCAGCGGGAACGGTTGGTGGCTTAGCGCGGCTTCGGGGCAGACGGTGCAGTTGCGCGAGTGTGTCGCGCCTCTCGCTTCGGTGCCGTCTGGGCGCAGGAGCGCCCAAGGAGCGAAGACTCCCGCGTCGATGCAATTTTTCAGCGTCGCGCGTGAAGGGTGTCCGAGGCGCTGGTGCCAGAGTGCATCGTCAGCGTGAAAACCGGAGGTACGCATATAGCGCGCGCGAGCTTCTTCAGGGTCTTCATCAGGTACAGGGGTAGGTTCTGCTGATGCTTCTTCTGCTGCTTCGTCTTCGTCATTGGCGGTAGTTAACATTAGCGCCAAGAACTCCCTGTCGCAAATTTCTGAGAGGGGGATGTTGGTCCCAGGGATGGTTCGGGGGACGAAGGTAGGTTCACGTGGCTCAGGAGCAGGTCCATAAATAGTGTGGTGCGGAGTTGACGGTTCGTTGCCCCAGTCGATGGTGTCCCAGGGATCGCGACGCGGCGGAATATCAGGAGGAGGTAGTGCGGGTGGAGCATGGCGCGGGGGGCGACCAAGGGGAACAACTGCAGGTGTAGCTTCTGCTTCTTCTTCTCCCCCCTTTTGTTCCTCGCGGGAAGTCCCCCAGCCGCTGCCTTGGTCGCCAGTTGCAGCTCCCCAGCCGCCGCTTGCGTTGGCCCAGGTTCCGCCGCTGTTGCCCCATCCGCCGGTGTCACCCGTCCCCCACCCGCCAGCGCTTCCCCACCCCCCTTCGTTGGAGGCGCTTTCCTCTTCTTCGGCTCCCCATGCGATGCAGGCGAATGTCCCGCGCGCTTCCCCGAGATTTGTCGGCGAAGGTCCTCAGCTTCGCGGCGCGCCAATTCTTCTTCTTGTTCCACGGTGAGCTTCTTCGCCGAGTCGCGCCGATGAGGGTAAATCTCCAAAAACTTCTCGCGTGTGTAGGGCCGCGGTACGCCGTGCGCATCGAAGGTGGTGCTAGTGCCGCGCAGCATGCCTTGAAGATGCTGTGATGGGGGTCCGATGAGAGGGTGTTCTGGCGCGCCGAACACACCGCGCATGGTGATTTCAATCTCCAGCTGCGACATCCCTTCTTCTTGTGGTGCATGTCGCTCTGTTTCGGCGATGGCGGCAAGCCCACGGCCGGCAATCGCGCTAGTTGACGCGGTAGGTGTGTGGCAATCCCTGCAGATGCCGTCTGGGTCAGGGTCGTGCAACGCCACTTCGCGTGGGTACGGGTGATGCAGCACCCACGATCTTCCATTAGGGTGCTCCCAATCCCTGCGGTAGATATGCTCGAAGCGCAGTGGAACGAGATCGATTAACTCGTTCGAGTCGCCGCTGCAGTCGGGAATATCGACGTCCAAGATGTATACCCCATTTTCAGAGTGCGCTCTTCCGATCTGCCTGCGGGGGAAGGTCTTCGATTCGTAGTGCAGCAGGATGTCGCGCGTCTCGCGATCCGTGCTGAGGTCAACACCGCAATCCATGAGTTGGGCGGCGGAAAGCAGAGCGGCGGAAAGCAGATTGAAGCGCAGGTTCTGGACGATGAGCACATCGTTGAGTGTGATGTGCGTGCGGCTTCCCCGTGCCTTGAGCACGACGATGCCTTGCGCGCTTGCATGCAGGCGCATATTGTTGGCCACTGTGACATAGGTGACCGTGGGCGTGACGACGGCGTTGGATATGTAACGCTCGGAGCCCACCATGTGCTAGCCGCAGCAGCTGCCCAGGTACCAGGTGTTGTAGCGCTTCCTATCATCACGTGCGAGCAGCGCCAGTCGCGGCGTGACGATGTGGGGTGTGTCGAATTCAAGAAACTGCTCGCGCGAGAGCCAATCAAGTGGCGCCACCTGCACATCCGGTACGTGCGGGGGACTTTCAAGCAGCGGGACTGGAAGGTTCCAGTCTTGGTCGTCGTCGTCGGTGAAGTCGTGGCGCAGACTGAATGGATTGTTGTTGGAGAACGCGCCAATGGGGTGCGGTGCTGGCTCATGTGATGGTGAGCGCACGCAGTGACGACTCGACTCACCTGTCATGCCATGTTGCTCATGATGTTACATACGAGGCCAGGCGGTGACGGCTGCTGCTGCTGATGCTGAACCGCTGGGTTCAGGTTGCGTGCTGGGGGTTGGTACCCCTGGGCTGGACGCACGTCGCCTCGTGCGTCTTGTCGGCCAGACCAGTTGCTCGGATTGGTCTGGTGTGGGCGAGATCGGGACTTGCATTGATCTGCCAAATGCCCGAAGGTTCTGCAAATCTTGCAGTAGAGGCGCCGCGGTCGTCGCTCTTCGGTGTTGTCGCCGTTCTCGTTCTCGTCGTGGCGCTGGTCGCTGCTGATCCTTATCCCGTTGTTCGACGAGAAGGGCGACGCAAAGGGTGGCCTACGAGATGACCCTCTGCTGTCGGAGAAGCGCCTTGCAGGGCCGCCACTCTGGGCCGAGCCCTTGAAGCACGATGTTGACGAAAATTTCTTCGGATATCGAGCTTCCCAACTTTGCGATTTGGTCGCGAAGGCTCCGACAGCGATTAATGTAGCTGTTGGCCTTCTCCCCTGGGGCCATTTTAGTCTCCAGTAGCTGCTGGAGTAGCCGGCTCAAAGAAACGACTGGTACACGCTGTTCAGGTGGCGCCAAGCGTCGAAGGCTGGAGCAGGCGAGGTTTTGTACGAGCGAATGCTCAATTGCTCCGTCGGTGACATATTGCGTAGAAGGACACCGTACGCCATCAGGAACCTATTGTACTACCTTGCCCTGGCGTCGTCGGTATCTTTAGCGGGCTCCGCGTAACTCCCGTCGAAGTAATGAAAAATCGGAGCGTTCTGCAGCAGGAGCTCCGGCTTGAAGCTCTAGGAATAGAAGTCTCTGCCGTCAAAACACACACTTGTTTTTATTTTTGATGTGCTGAGAAACCTTGATTGCGGTGATAGAATTGCCTCTTCACTAGGACGGGGAGTCTTGGGGGTTGAGCCATTTGTGTCAAGGGAGAAAGTGTGCGGGGCGGCGTTCTGGCCGTTTGGGGCCGGTTGAGAAGGTTGCGAGGAGGTTCCCGCGTCACCATTCCGCAATGTTTGGAGCCCTTGCTCCAAGCTGGTGAGTCGCTGAAGTAGTTGTGCGAGGACTTTGGTCCCGATCGTCGTCGTTTCCTCGCTTGTCGCAGCCGGGTTGGGTTGCGCTTCAGCCGTCAGATTTGTTTGACCACCAGATCCTCCGGCCATTCTCAATCGTGTGCCGGACGCCACTTTCCGAATGTCGAGGGTTTCGAAAGTGGCAGTGCGAAGGATTCTCGGGTCGCTCTCATACCATGTTGCGATCAAAAGGTGATCGACCTTAGAATCTCCTCAGGATGGTTCGCACACAGGTAGGTAGTAGTGGTGGGCCTTGACCTCAATAGCAGAGTGAATGTAAAATGCTGGAGATCATTAAAACATGCAAATACAGAAAGTATTAATATGAGTACAAGGGAACTCGAATCGACCTAGCTAGCCATGTACTATAAGTGGTGCATTCCCTTATTCAAATTCATCCCCAACCGTGCGGCGCGTGCAGTTACGAAACTGTTCCCGCCAATTTCCTCTTGCCTGCAGCTGCCCGATGCCGTCTACTCCGACCGTCTAGATCCACTTTAACCGCCTGTGTCGCTTCGAGTCAACTCTGGCTCTTCGTATTCGTTCTCGATAGTGCGTGCTTCCCTTAGTTGCGGTTAGGAGTGCACAGTAATGTTTCATTCATTACTATTCGTAACAACGGCCACGAATTTTTAAGGCGCTCATTTGGCATCACTGGATCCTTGCCCTTGACGGTCGAGATGGGCCGTGACCTCCCTTCCCCCGAATGGTGGGCAGCTGTGGCTGTCGCACATTAATTACGTGGGTTATTGTTGTCATTTCCGTCAATCTTAGACTTCAGTTCTTATGTAGCGGCTGACGTCAGCAGGGTCGTCGTCGGCGCACGTCCGAGATCGTCGGAAGAAACGTGATGCAAGTTGGCGTCAACCACGCACGAGATTTTCTGAGGTCTTCGGCACGTGGCGATCGTCGTGACTGTGCGCGAAGATTTCAGGTGGCTTTACAAGAGAACGTCAGCTGGCTGTGCAGGCCAGGCGCATGGTGATTTGCCTCTGAAATTCAACGGCGATGAGAGACGATGTTACGACTGCCCGAAGAAAGCGGGGGTCTACCGTCGTCCCACCCGGGTGTGGCTGGTGTGACTGCAGGAGGGTGCGTCGTTGGCGTTTTCGGCAAGAGGGGCACAGTGTGGGACGGAAGTTGTTTTTAAAACCACCGAAAAAGATCTGAAAAAGCCGCCTATAACTAGACTGTTTATCGCTAGGGTCACTGCTGTATCTGAAACAAGATCGGCGAAATTTTCGGAGGAACAGCAGCGGCCAAGATTTGTTTTTCATGCGGCACAGTACCTCCTGATCAAGGGTAGTTGCGCCGCGGACAGGGCAGTACACCGGCGTGACAACGATTTGGCGCAGTGTTTAGACCCACAATTTTCGGGGGTTCTGCCGGCTACAATAAACGGAGTTGCGTCGAGTTCGGGTCCAGCGAGAGAAACGGGTCCCAGGCTTCAAAAGGCGAGAATTACGACCCACAGGGAAACGCTCAAACTAATGCCGAAACGTTTGCGGCTAACCGGCGATAGCCGGATGGGTGCCACCACCAGCCGAGGTTTCCAGACGTTTCACATACCTCGCATCAGAAGGCTTCGAAGGCAAATTATAAGACCTATTGGCAACTAGAATTAAAAGGTGGTTCCTTGTGTTTAGCACAGTGCTGGCTAAAAAGTGCGGGTGTTGTGCAAGTTCGACAGCTGGGCGTACAAGAAAAATTCAAGGAACCCTGATCGTGACAGTTCGTCGACATACCCTGCGCGGACCGGCGCAACAGAGGCAATTGATCAAGCAAACATCATTGCAAAAGGAATGCCGATCGCCATTGGCTTCCCGTCATACACCAGCCAGGGGACTTCGTGTTACTCGACACCCAAAACCTTCACCTGTCATAGTACCACGCTACTGTGTCCCAATCTCGATTAGCGACGTAATTACGCTCGTCACCACCCATCTTTTGTTAACCACCAACTGATATATTAGCCCGTCAATCAACGTCATTGTACTTCGCCCATACATACCAACCATCATTCAACTGTCAAACCTATATGCTATAGTCTGTGTAGGCTGTAGTGGGGTAGATAATATGGGGTACAACACTTTTAGGTTTTCCCACTTGTACCCACCTGTTTCCTAGTTCATTCATTCCTCGTTCTTTCACATGGTATAGAGCAGGTTCCCTAGTGGGAACGTTTCCTAGGGCCCACCGAAAATCGAATTTTTTTTTCCTGCCCGGAGCGCGCTTCGCCCCTGCCCGAGTCGCGCCCCGTGTGCCTGCCCTCCCGTCGCGTCCCCTGCCCTTAGCGGCCCGTCGTGCCCTCTTACGGCCCCGTAGCGGCCCCTCTCACGGCCCTTCGCGGCCCCTTCGCCGCTCCCTCGCGGCCCCTCCGCGGCCCTTCGCGGCCCCTCTCACGGCCCCTCGCGGCCCCTTCACGGCTCCCTCGCGGCCCCTCGCGGCCCCTTGTGGCCCCTCGCGGCCCTTTCGTGGCCCCACGCGGCCCCTTCTCGGCCCCGTTGCCACGCCTTCGTGGCCCCTCGCGGCCCCTTATCGGCCCCTTCACGGCCCTGCCGCCCCGCCGCCACCGACAGCAGCAGCCCCCGCCGTCGACAGCAGCAGCCGCCGCCGCCGCCGACAACAGCAGCCGCCGCCGCTGCTGCCGTGTCAGCCGCCGACAGCAGCAGCCGCCGCCGCCGCCGACAACAGCAGCCGCCGCCGCCGCTGCCGTGTCAGCCGCCGTCGCCCCTGCCCGCCGCGGCGCCCTGGCCCCTGGAGCAGCCGCCGCTGCTGCAGCCGCCCCTGGCCCCTGGAGCAGCCGCCCCTGGCCCCTGGAGCAGCCGCCTCTGCAGCAGCCGCGGAGCCCTCGCCCTGCGGTGGTAGCGGCCTTGCAATTGCCGCTGTCGTACACCTGCCCTTCTTGCCACTGGTCAGCACTGCTGTTACTGCTGTTACTGCTGCTCTTGCTGCTACTGCTCTTTCTACTGCTACTGCTGCTCCTGGCGTGGCCAGATGCAGCTCCAGCGCCGTCCGCGTAAGTCCCTCGCCCCCCATCAGCTTCGTGAGTGGTACGCTAGTTGGGGTTGTAGGGGTGGCCGCACTGCTACTACTGCTACTGCTGCTCATGACGGTGACCAGATGCAGCTCCAGCGACGTCCGCGTGAGTCCCTCACGCCCCAGCAGCTTCGTGAGTGGTACGCTACTTGGGGTTGTCGGGGTGGCCGTAGTGGGAGTCGTCCTGGAGTGCGTAGTTCGGGAGCTGCTTGTAGTGGCCAGGTGCAGCTGCAGCGTCGTCCGCGCGCGGTCCTTTTGCCCCAGCAGCTTCATGAGTGGTACGCTCAGAGTGGAGGGTCACGGAGTACTGCTCGCTGTCCGTACGTCATTCGCACTGGTGCTCGGACTGGTCAGCCTTGCGGGACGTTCGGTCACACAGAGTCCCGTTGCTTCGCCCGTCTGAGCGACGGCTGGCGTACGGAGTTTGGCGACGCGGCTGAGCTCCCCGACTGGGTGCAGCTGCTTGGGCAGAGGGTAGATATCTATACGCTTGACTATGATGCTATCCTCACTGCCATGTATGCATTGCCTACTAGTGATGAGGGTGACTGTTACCTGTGTGTTCCGCCTGACCCGGGCATTGAGGCTGCTGCTCTAGGTGCTGGTGAGGCAGCTGCTCTAGGAGCCAGTGCGTCTGCTACTCCAGGTACTGGTGAGTCTGCTGCCCCAGGTGCTAGTGAGTCTGCTCTCTCAGGCACCACGTCGGCTCAGGTTTTGCACACCTTCACCCTTGACTCGGGTGCTTCCCGCTCCTTCTTTCGAGACCGCACCACACTCACGCCACTTAGTCGGCCGGTTGCAGTCTCTCTGGCGAACCCCTCTGGGGGTCGTGTCCTTGCCCACTTCTCCACTCTCTGGCACCCTGTCAGATCTTTACCTCCCCTCGTTCTCTACGAACTTGGTGAGTGGTGCTGACCTACAGGATGGAGGGGTTGACCAGTTCACTCCTGCGAGTCAACGAGTGACCCACTGTACGTGTGCTCGGACGGGCCGACACTTGGCCACGTTTACCCGTCAGCCGGGGTCGAGCCTGTACACACTGACTACTGAGTCTCCTCCGGTTGCTGCGTCTGGTCAGGTAGCTGCGTCGGGTCAGGTGCTTTCTGCAGCGTCCAGGTCTGGTCCTGAGTCTGCCCCCTGCTCGTGTCGTCTCCTGTCTCACCAGACTCTCCTCTGGCACCACCGCCTTGGTCACCCCTCCCTGCCTCGTCTCCGAGGCATGGCCTCTCGTTTCCTTGTCTCTGGTCTCCCCCGGTCCCTCCCTCCTCTTCCTCCGGGGCCTGCCCCCACCTGCGTTCCCTGCGTCGAGGGGCGGCAGCGCGCCGCTCCTCACTCCTCCGAGTTTCCTCCGACAGAGGCTCCGCTGCAGACGCTTCACCTGGACGTGTGGGGCCCCGCCCGCGTCCGTGGACAGGGTCACGAGCGTTACTTCCTGCTGGTGGTTGACGACTACTCGCGTTACACCACGGTCTTCCCCTTGCGCAGCAAGGGTGAAGTCACTGAGGTGTTGATCGACTGGATCCGCGCAGCTCGTCTCCAGCTCAGAGAGAGTTTCGGCTCGGACTTTCCTGTTCTGCGTCTACACTCCGACAGAGGCGGTGAGTTTTCCTCTGACCTTCTGCGAGCCTTCTATCGTGCACAGGGCATCCGCCAGACGTTCACGCTTCCGGCCTCTCCACAGCAAAATGGGATTGCTGAGCGCCGCATTGGCATGGTCATGGACGTCGCTCGTACGTCCATGATCCATGCGGCTGCTCCCCATTTTCTGTGGCCGTTCGCGGTTCAGTACGCGGCGCATCAGATCAACCTTCAGCCCCGGGTCTCCTTGCCGGAGACCTCCCCTACTCTGCGGTGGACGGGGAAGGTTGGCGATGCGTCTGCGTTTCGTGTCTGGGGATCTCGGGCTTTTGTCCGCGACTTGTCTGCGGACAAGCTGTCCCCCCGTGCTGTTCCCTGCGTCTTCCTTGGCTTCCCCCCTGACGCGCCTGGTTGGCAGTTTTACCACCCCACCTCGCGCCGTGTTCTGTCCTCCCAGAACGTCACGTTTGACGAGTCGGTCCCCTTCTACCGTCTCTTCCCCTACCGCACTGCCCCGCTCCCCCCTCCGCCGCTCTTCCTCATGCCAGGTGCTGCCTTGGTAGACCCCTTGCCTCCCCAGGGTCCTGCTCCCTCAGGTGTTTCCCAGGTAGACCCGGTCGAGCCTGTCGAGGTAGCTGTCGACTCTGGTCCTGCGCGAGGTACTGAGCGTGCTGAGCTTGGTGGTGCTGGGTCTGGAGGTACTGCGACTGGGAGTGCTGAGCCTTGGGGCGCGGAGACTGGGGGTGCTAAGCCTGGGGGTGCAGAGACTGCAGGTGCTGAGCCTGGGGGTGCTGTCCCTGGGGGTGCTGGGTCTGGAGGTCCTCAGTCTGGGGGTGCTGCGCCTGGAGGCACTCTCTCTCTTCCCAGCAGCTGCGTGAGTGGTACTCTCGGTACTGTCGCAGCCTCCGTGGTGCTGCTGGAGCTGGAGCTGAGGGCGCTGAGCCTACTGGAGTTGGTGTTGCTGCTGACCCTGGGGTCGGCGCTGGAGGTGCTGGAGCCACTGGTCCTGGAGGTGCTCGTACTGGCAGTACTGGAGCTGCTGGGACTGGGGGTGCTGCTGGGGCTGCTGGAGCTGGTCCTGCTGGAGGTGCTGCTGGTGCTGCTGGAGGTACTGGAGCTGCTGGTGCTGCTGGGGGTACTGGAGCTGCTGGGCCTGGAGGTGCTCCTGGTGCTGGAGCTGCTGGCGGTGCTGGAGCTGGCGGTCCTGCTGGAGTAGGTGCTGCTGGAGTAGGTGCTGCTGGAGCTGCTGGAGCTGGAGCTGCTGGGGGTGTTGGCGCTGGAGGTGCTGCTTGCGCTGGTGCTGCCGCTGGGGGTACTGGTGCTGTCCCTGCTGTTTCTGGAGGCGCTGCGCGGCCGCGGCCGTACTTCGTTCCGCTCCTTGAGCAGGTTCTTGGTCTCCCGCCTTCTACTGGTCCTGCTCCTCCCTTAGAGTGTCCACAGCCTGACCAGTCGCAGTCACAGTTACAGCCCGCCTCCCCTCTGCCTGCTCCTTCTCCCTACACTGGTCCTACTGGAGGTCTTGCTGAGCGTCGTGCGCCTGCGTCTCGTCCTGCGTCGCCTGTTCATGCTGCTCGCACTAGTCGTCGTGTTCTGCGTCAGCGTCCTCCTGCGGTCCCGGGCACGCACCATATGGCACTTCGTCCTTCCACTGCTCCGCAGCATGTCCCTTTGCCGTCTCCTCCGGAGTCCTCTCTTCCTGCTCTTGCTGACCCGGAGTCTGACTCTCTTCGTGCTGCCAGTCCTACTGTCACGCGACTCCTGGCTACTGTTGTCACTGACCCTTCCTTTGAGTCCACTGCTGCGTCTGCCTTAGTTGCTGAGCTTGTCGACTTCGCTGCTCACTGTCGTCTAGACTACGCTGCTAGTCTTGTTCCTGAGTCTGAGTCTGTCTGTCCTCCGTTCGTCGGGGGTGAGTGTGCTCTTAGCACGGACGTCCTTGAGGACAGGCAGGAGGAGTTCCAGTGTTTTGCTGCTGCTTTGCCTCATCTCGTGTCCATGCTGATTGCCCCTGAGGGAGACCCGGATGCACCAGACATCCCGACTCCGCGCTCTTACGCAGAGGCGATAGAGGGTCCCTACTCCTCTCAGTGGCAGTCAGCCATGGACGCAGAGATGGCTTCCTGGAAGTCCACAGGCACCTACGTCGACGAGGTTCCCCCACCTGGGGCGAACATCGTCAGTGGCATGTGGATTTTCAGGGTGAAGCGGCCGCCGGGTTCTCCGCCTGTCTTCAAGGCGCGTTACGTGGCTCGAGGCTTCAGTCAGCGGCAGGGAGTTGACTACTTTCAGACCTTCTCTCCCACCGCGAAGATGACCACTCTTCGGGTGCTGCTGCACATAGCCGCTCAGCGCGACTACGAGCTTCACTCCCTTGACTTCAGCACTGCTTTCCTACAGGGCAGCCTGCACGAGGAGATCTGGCTGCGCCGCCCACCTGGCTTCACTGGGTCGTTTCCTCCTGGTACCCAGTGGAGCCTCCGGCGGCCAGTCTACGGTCTCCGCCAGGCGCCCCGTCAGTGGCACGACACACTGAGGACTACACTTGCGGCTCTTGGCTTTGCTCCTTCTACTGCCGACCCGTCGCTGTTTCTACGCACCGACACCTCTTTGCCGCCGTTCTACATCCTCGTGTACGTCGACGACTTGGTCTTTGCTACTGCTGACACTGCTGGACTCGCCCACGTGAAGTCCGAGCTGCAGAAGAGACACACGTGCACAGACCTGGGTGAACTGCGCAGCTACCTTGGCTTGCAGATCACCCGGGACAGAGCACTGCGCACCATTACCTTGACTCAGTCACACATGGTGCAGCAGGTCCTTCAGCGCTTCGACTTCACGTACTCCTCGCCTCAGGCCACTCCTCTGTCTACTCGCCACTCGCTCTCAGCTCTGCCTTCGGATGAGTCCGTAGAGCCGAGTGGCCCGTACCCAGAGCTTGTTGGCTGCCTCATGTACCTGATGACCTGCACTCGACCTGACCTTGCATACCCTCTTAGCATCTTGGCACGCTATGTTGCTCCTGGGAGACACCGACCAGAGCACATGGCTGCAGCGAAGAGGGTGTTGCGCTACTTGTGCAGTACGTCGGGCATGGGGCTAGTGCTTGGAGGGCGGCGTTCAGTGGTCCTCACTGGGCACGCAGACGCTTCTTGGGCACGTTTGACAACCGTCAAGCTTCAGCTCCTGCGCAAAACAATCAACAACGTGCACATTCAGACACGATTGCAACAATGCAAACAAAATTCGTTCTGACTTCAAAGCTGAAGACATCAGTTCATTTTGATGGAAAGGACTTTTACACTTGGAGCTTCGAGTTTGAGCTCTTCGCGACAACTGGGCAGATCTGAATGTACTACGACGGGAGCTTACCGTTTCCAACGGAAGGCACCATCCAGGAGAAGAACCAATATTACTATGAATCTCTTCTCGCGTACACCACTCAGCTCCGAAATCTCTCCCCCGACGAACAGCTCGGCATTCGCTCCTACAAGTCAGAGTGGGCGCCCGCGTACGCCTCCGGGGAGCACCTGCGCAACTCATACATGGCAACAGATCCCGTTACTATGAGTCGCCTGCTCAGTCAGCTCACATCAGTCAAAATGCGACAAGGGGAGAAAGCGGGACCATATATCAATCGGTGCCACAATCTGCGTGATCACATCAAGAAGTGCGGCGGATCCGTCCCAGACAATATGTTCGTCCCGATGGTCCTTTCCGGCCTCGGACCCGACTGGCGTCAATGCCAATCTCTGCTCCGCGCTCGAGCAACTGTTTCCGAGTCGGCCTTGTGTGCCACACTTCTCTCTGAACAAAAGAAGATTGATCTGTACAACGAGAAAAACGCCAAGCGGGAGAAGTTAATCTTCTACGTCGGAGCAACTGAAGGGGAGCAGCACAAAAAGAAAGGAACTTTTTGCAAGTACTGCAAGAAGCCTGGACACACTATCGATCGGTGCTACAAGCGAAAGGCTGCCGACGAAAGGCGCAACAACCCTTCAAACCATCAAGCCTCGACGCCCTCGACCTCTCCCGCCGCAATAGCCACCATCTCGCCTCCTTCGGTCGCCAGCACTTCGCAGACACCTGCACGCATTACGGCCAAGGATAAAGGCAAAGGGTCAATCATGAGCTGCATGGTGCGACACCGCAGAGGATTTCGATATTACGACAGAATCGAGTTCCCATCTGACAACCCCTTTGACCCTGTTGCACCTAGTCGACACAACGACCCCACCGTCCACACCTGGATCGATGAGCCATCAAGATACCCACCTGACTTTGAGCTGCCGCCGCCAACACCGGAATCACCTCCCAGCATCTCGGCGAACAGTTACTTCGCTCTCTCGCCATACACCGGCGATTTCGATCGCGTTGTTACACAGAGAATCGCCAACATCGCACGTCAAAGTCACGAAAGCATCAATACCTGGTACCTGGACAGTTGTTGCGGGCAGCACATGGTGGGATCGCCGACGTTCATCAGCAACTCCAAACGCATGCGATGACCCTGCAAGATCACAGTAGTAAACAACGGCACACTCGAGGCATACAACATCGACGAAGTCTGCATTACGAAAAGACCAACGAAACCGGTCTCCGCATCCTTGGGCTCGCCGTCGCTGTTCGCCACACCTTCCCCAAGGAACCCACCACCGTTCGCCAAGCTCTCTCTGGCCCCGACAGTGAGAAATGGAAGGCAGCCATGGCCAAGGAGATCGCGTCGCTCAAAAGCCGTGGAGCCTAGAAGCTCGTTCCCCATACATCTGCGAAGGGGAGAAAGATTCTCAGCGGCAAATGGGTCTTCCGCATTAAAACACTCGCGGATGGCTCTATCAACAAAGACAAGGCACGATGGGTGGTGCGCGGCTGCGGGCAAACACACATGGTGGACTTCGACCTCACCTACGCACCTGTCGGGCGGCACACCTCCGTGCGCATCCTCATCTGCATCGCAGCCGTCAAACAGCGACCATTTCGCCAGATCGACATCGGCAGCGCATTCCTGTACGCCCCGGTCGACGCCGTCATCTTTGTCGAACAGCCGCATGCCTTCGAAGAAAACGACGGTGCCGTCTGCCTGCTTCAGAAATCTCTCTACGGGATTAAGCAAGCACCTCGTCTGTGGCAGCAATACCTGCATACCGTCCTCATAGAGCTCGGATTCAAGCAGCTTCCACACGACCTCGGGATGTACCAAAAGGAGTCGCGCGGAAAATTCATCCTCCTTGTTGCCTACGTCGACGATCTCCTCTACACCGGCGACGACACGGAGCTACTGGACCAGTTCGAAGCGGACATCAAGGAGAAGCTGGAGGTCACGATCAATCACAACATGACACAATTCCTGGGTCTCAACGTCACCCAGTCCGCCACCTCCATTCACCTCTCTGCCGCCAAATACACCGAAACACTTGCGAAGAAATTCGCCATCGCTCCCATCAACCTCACCACCCCCTTTCGTACTCCTCCTCCTAATCACGAACCAGACACCACGCCTCTCTCCCTCGAAAATCATCGGCTTTATCAGCAGCAGCTGGGGTGCCTCCTTTTCGCAGCCGTCACGTGCCGGCCCGATCTCTCCTACGTCGCAAGCCAGCTCGCTCAGTACATGAAGCGACCTGAAGGGGAGAATATGCTGGATCTACGCCGTGCACTTCAATACTTCATCTCTACTCCCGACGTCGGCCTCACCTACGAAGCTAACTTAACGGCTACCCTGCAGTTGCATGGCTACGTAGATGCAGACCATGCGGCAGATGTTGACAACAGACGCTCCTGCACAGATTCATTTTTCAGCTCCAACCTGCTGGACTCATCTCATGGAACTCTCAGAAGCAGGAACTCATCGCTCTTTTGTCAGCCGAAGCTGAATTTATCGCCGCTAGCGCAACCGTTCGCGAATGACTGTATCTGGTGGAGCTACTGCAGGAGGCGAAAATGACGATGAACGGGCACTTCACGTTACTCTGCGACAACCAAAGCGCGATCAAGATCGCGAACAAGCCCGGCTTCGTGAACCGCACGAAACACATCGCCCTCCGCTACTTTTTTGTTACAGACGAGATCGACAAAGGCAAGGTCAAGCTCACGTACTGCCCAGCTGGTGACATGGCGGCCGACTTTCTGACAAAGAAACTGCCACGTCAACAGTTTCAGCACTGCGCCAATCTCTGCGGGATCACCAAGAAGTCCCACGTGGCTCACCTTCAGGAATGAAGGGGAGTGTTGGAATAACCGAAAGGTTACCATAAACATTCCCGAAGGCTTTCCACTCTCGCGCCACTTCATAACGAAGTAAACGTCTGCATCAGTACCGCAATAGCTCATATAGAGCACGCGGAAGGTCGAGGGTCACCCGAAGGTCAACAGTCGAAGACAGTCAACGGTCGTGACCCTTGACTGCCTAGTAACCGCACAAGGTAGTTACGAAGTGCAACATGGTAACTGTCTAGAATGGCAATAGTCATGGTTACTGTAGCAATGCAATTCAGTTAATAAGGGAATGTACCCCTCAGAGTACATGGCTAGCTAGGTTTGCTATTTATACTCTTGTACTCTTACTTTATAATCGTCTTGTTCTCTCTCAATTCTTTAAAGCCAGGGTCTCATGTAAGCTAAGGAGCCATCGACTGCAAAGCACTTGAAGCTAGGTAACCAAGTTAGTGCTGGTGAAGTTGACTCTGGTTGGGTTGGAAACTCAGCTGGTGTCACTGCCCCAAAAGCAATTGCACAACACTTTTGGGTACTTGAGACTTTCGATAAGTTGGGGGCATTGTAGGTTTGGCTTCGAACCAAGTTTCCAAGCCTACTCGGTTCTGTTACCCCCAGCGATTTACGTTCACTTCGCACCTCCTGCTTCACCCCACTTCGAACCTTACACCTCGCCAACCAATCAAAGCCACACTTTCACCATCAATTGCAAAGCACTTGTAGTACGTGAGACCCTGGCTTTAACAAGGTCACTACAGAGACTTCACAGTTCTCCCTCTTATACTTAGCAGAATTATCCTATCCACTACGATCCTTCAGTCATAACATCAGTGCTGACGGAATTATGGGCATCCTAGTTGAAGGAGCCACTGCGACATTGGAATATAAAGGGTAGTTGTAAGATGGTATGTGCTATTTGCTGTTGCGATCAGAAGTTGATCGTAACCAGGATCACCTCGGGAAGGTTCGCACACTTCTAATCTAATGGTGGTGGGCCCTTGACCTCAATAGCAGAGTGAATGTAAATGCTTGAGATGATAAAAACATGCAGTACAAGGAATATAAATAAGAGTACAGGGGAATTTGAAACGTCCTAGCTAGCCATGTACTCTAAGGGGTACATTCCCTTATTGCATTGAAATCCAACCGTGCGACTCCGGGCGGTTACGAAACCGTTCGGGCAGAATCCTCGCCACTGCTGCTGCCTGACGCTGTCTGCTCGACGGTCCAGATGCTTCTCGTAACCGTGTGACCCTTCGCGTCACTTGCGCCCTTTCCTCTTCAGTCTCGGTAGTAAATGCTGCGTTTGCTGCGGTGAGGAGTGCCCAATAGTATTTCAGTAATTACTATTCGTAACACCCCCCTTCACTCCTGGCCGTAGCAGGTATCCCGCTTGACTACCCCGCTGAGTTCAGAGCAGTGCTGGTTCTGCTGACGCAGCAGTTTCTTCGTGAGAAAGTCTGCTGCCATGTCACCCGTCGGGCAGTAGACCAGATCAACCTTGCCCTTGTCAACTTCGTCTTTGACGAAGAAGTACCGCAGCGCGATGTGTTTGGTGCGGTTGACGAATCCGGGTTTGTTCGCGATTATGATCGCGCTTTGGTTGTCGCAGTGTAGGCGAAAGTTCGCTGAGGCAGGGATTTTCGCCTCCTGCAGTAACTCCTGAAGGTAGAGGCCTTCGCGAACGGCTGCTGTTGCTGCGATGAACTCGGCTTCCGCTGATGACAGGGCAACCAGCTCCTGCTTCTGCGAGTTCCAGGAGATGGGGCCACTGGGCTCGAGGCGAAAGAGGAAGCCTGTCCTGGACCGTCGATTGTCGGAATCAGCGGCATGATCTGCGTCCACGTAGCCGACGAGACTGAAGGATGCGGTTGGGATGGTGGAGTAGTAGAGCCCAACATTGGGCGTGGAGATGAAGAATTGAAGGGCTCGCTGAAGGTCTGAGAGGTTTTCAGCCGTTGGTTTCCGTGAGTACTATGCCAACTGGCTCGCGATGTAGGAAAGGTCGGGCCTGCAGGTAACAGATGCAAAGAGCAGGCAACCCAACTGCTGCTGGTAGATGTGAAGTCCAGCAGGGGACAGGGTTTTGTTGTCAGGTTTGTGGTTGGGTCATGGAGTGCGGTAAGGGGTGGAGAGTGGTGCAGGTGGAATGTTGAAGCGCTTGCTTAGCTCCTCTGCATACTTCGCTGCCGAGAGATGAATGGCTTCCGGCGAGTAGGTGATGTTGAGCCCGAGAAACTGCTTCACGTCATGATTGCATGTAATGTCGACGCGCCCTGCGAGACTCTTCTCAAATTGCTCAAGCAATTCGTTGCTCGACCCTGGGTAGAGAAGGTCGTCGACGTAGACCGTGAGTAGGATGTATTCGCCGCGGAAATCGCGGCGATACATCCCAGGGTCGTGAGGCAGCTGCTTGAATCCGATTTCAAGCAGTATGTTGTGCAGGTACTGCTGCCAGAGTCTCGGCGCCTGTTTAATCCCATACAGGGACTTGCGTAGCTGACAGACACGTGGGTCCCCGTCACCGTATGTGTGAGGCTGCTCTACGTAGATCACTGCATCTACTAACGCGTATAGGAACGCGTTCTTCACATCAATCTGTCGTAGTGGCAGGTGTCGTGCGGCTGCGATGGCGAGGAGAATTCTGACGGACGTGTGGCGGCTAACCGGTGCGAACGTCTGGTCGAAGTCGATCCCATGCCTCTGATTATAGCCTCGAACCACCCATCGTGCTTTGAATCGCTCGACCGTCCCGTCAGCTCCTGTCTTTACGCGGAAGACCCACTTGCCGGAAAGGATTCTTCTCCCTTTTACTGCTGCACGGTCGACGAGCACCCAGGTGTCGCGTGACTCGAGCGCTCAGATTTCCGCATCCATTGCTTCTCGCCACTCCTTGCTGTGAAGTCTCGTGAGAGCTTGCCGTGGGTTTTTAGGCTCGATGATGCGCGAAGTCGTGGAAATGGCAGCGTGAAGTCCCAGAAGCTGAAGGCCAGTGACGGTACTGTCGTGGCGGTGTTGAGTGACGACTTCCTGCACGTCGTCATCATCGCTTTCTGGTTCAGGTGGCGCTGGTGGTGCTGCGCCTCCTGTTGCGCCTCCTGTTGCGCCTCCTGTTGCGGCCGATCCTCCTTCTTCCGAATCATCGTCGTCGTCGTCGCGGCGATCGCCCCTCGTGAACTCGCCTCTGGGATCCTGCTCCAGAATTGTTGCTGCGACTTCGTCCTCGGGTGAGGCGTAGCTGTGCCCCTCGTTGGCGTAGACGCGATTGGCGTTCGTTTGCTCATCGTCACGGAATTGCCGCAGGAAGAGCCGCTCGTAGAAGATGACGTCGCGCACATTCTTGATTTTCTGGCTCAGGAGGTCCAGGATGATCCACGCTTTGTGTTCGTGACTGATGCCGAGGTGGATTCCCCAACGCGCGCGGCACTTAAATTTCCCGATGGTTGATGTTGGCGGTCGGTATTGAACCATGCACCCCCATACGCGGAGCATGGAGGTGTCCCCCTTTCTTCCCGTCCACTTCACATGCGGCGAGGAATTCCCAGTGATTGCGGTGGTTGACAGCAGGTTGTGCACCCGCACGGCGTGGTGCATTGCGTAGGTCCAGTAGATCGGCAGGAGCTTTGACTGCCTCATTAGCGCCCGCACCTTCGTCATGAGGGTGCGATTCGTGCGCTCTGCTACGCCCTGCTGCTGGTGCGCGTAGGGGAGAGAGATTTGGTGCTCGATCCCTTTTGCGCAAGGTAGTCTTGCAGCTCCTTGCTCCTGAATTCTGCCGCGCCGTCGGACTGCCAGATCTTCAATTTCTCCCCAGATTGCCGCTGCGCATGCGCCAGCCACAGGCGGAATGCTTCGTAGGCTCTGCTGCGCAACTCCACGTTTACGACCCACACGTGGCGCGTTCCGGCGTCGACGAAGGTGAGTGTGTAGAGCTCGTCGTTGATGCCGCAGTGTCCTACGTTGAGAAAGTCACTGTAAACTTTCTCCAATTTGGCATAGCGATTGGTTCCTGGCTCGAGCAGGGGGAAGGGCTGGTGACTCAGCGCAGCTTCGGGGAAGATGGTGCAGGTGCGCGGGTGAGTTCCGCCTCTTACTTCGGAGCCGTCAGGGCGCAGCAGTGCGCCAGGTGCGAAGACGCCGGCCTCGATACAGTTCTTCAGGGTCACGCGCGAAGGGTGACCCAGGCGTTGGTGCCAGATGGTATCGTCAGCGCGGAATCCGGAGGTGCGCATGTAGCGCGCAAGTGCTTCTGCGGGGTCTTCGTCAGGTGCTGGTGCAGGTATAGGCGCTGCTCCCTCGTTCTCTTCTTCTTCCTCGTTCGCCGTCGTTAGCATGAGGGCGAGAAATTCTCTGTCGCGGATGATTGAGTAAGGGATGTTGGTCCCTGGGATCGTTCCGAGCACTAGGGTTGGCTCGCGTGGTTCGGGAGCAGGACCGTAGATGGTGCGGCGCGGTGTGGATGGCTCATTGCCCCAGTCAATGGTGTCCCAGGGGTCGCATTCCGGCTGTAAATCAGGCGGGGGCAGGGTAGGTGTGAGATGACGCGGTGGGCGACCGAGAGTAACAATTGCTGGTTCTGCTGCTGCTTCTTCCTCTACCCCCCTTTGGTCCTCGCGGGAAGCTCCCCAGCCGCTCGTCTCGCCGCCTTGTACAGCGCCCCATCCGCCGACGTTTTCGCCTGTTGCTGCGCCCCATCCACCGGTTGCGGCACCCCAACCGCCAGTGTCGCTTGTTCCCCATCCGCTAGTGCTCCCCAACCCCCCTTCATTGGAAGCGCTCTCCTCATTGTGCTCCCAAGCGAGCATTCCACGGGCCTCGACGAGACTCTTCTGTCGAAGCTCTTCGGCTTCGCGTTGCGCCAGCGCCTCTTCCTCCGTCGGCGAGAGTTGCTTCTTCGAATCGCGCCGATGAGAGTATATCTCTGTCGCCTTTTTTTCGGTGTAGGGTCGTGGGTTTCCGTGTTCGTCGAAGGTTCCGACGCCGACACCGCGAAGCATTCCTTGGAGATGCTGGGATGCGGGTCCGGGGAGTGGAGATTCTGGTGTGCCGGAGACGACCCGCGTAGCTGTTTCCAGCTCCAGTTGGGAGAGACCCTCCTCAGGCGGCGCGTCGCGCTCTGATTCAAGGATGGCGGCGAGGCCACGGCCGGCGATTGCGCTCGTCGAGGACGTAGGCGTGTGACAGTTCCTGCAGACACCATCGGGGTCGGGGTCGTGTAACGCCAGCTCGCGCGGATGTGGGTGATGTGGCACCCACGGGCGCCCATCAGGGTGCTTCCAGTCGCGGCGATGTATATGTTCGAAGCGCAGGGGGACGAGATCAATCAACTCCTGCGAGTCGCCGTTGCAGTCGGGAATGTCGAAGTCGAGAACGTATACTCCGTTCTCGGCGTGTGCCCGTCCGATCTGCTTGCGCGTCTTGTTCGGCATTGCGAAGTGAAGCAGAATATCGCGTGTCTCGGGGTCGGTGCTGAGGATGACTCCACAATTCAGGAGTTGCGCCGCCGAGAGCAGGTTGAAGCGCAGCTTCTGCACAATCAACACGTCATTCAAGGTGATGTGCGTTCTGCTCTCATGTGCCACCACGATGCCTTGCGCGCTTGCGCGCAGCCGCGTATTGTTCGCCACAGTGACGTAGGTGACGGCGGGGGTGGGGATGGCATTGGATATGTAACGCTCAGAGCCCACCATGTGCTGCCCACAGCAGCTGTCCAGGTACCACGAGTTATAGCGCCTGTTGTCGTTTCGCGCGAGCAGCGCCAGTCGCGGAGTGACGATGTACGGAGTGTCAACCTTGAGAAATTGTTCGCGCGCGATCCAATCGATCGGTGCCGGCCGCATGTCAGGTATGTGCGGGGGGCTCTCAAGCAGCGGGACTGGCAGATTGTAGTCCTGGTTGTCATCGTCGCTGAAGTCGTGATGCGTGCTGAACGGGTTGTTGTTCGAGGACGCTTCGATTGGGTCAGGTGCCGGCTCAGGTGACGGTGAGCGTGCACGCGGGCGACGAGATCCGCTCGTCATAGTCATGTTCCCCATGACATTGCGAACTGGGGCGGCCTATGATGGCTGCTGCTGCTGTTGAACTGTTGGGTTCAGGCTGCACGATGAGGATTGATACCCCTGGGCGGGACGCGTGTCGTTTCTCGCGTCTTGTCGGCCGGACCAGTTGCTCGGATTGGTCTGGCGAGGGCGAGATCGAAGCTTGCATCGATCCGCCAACTGCCCGAAATTCCTGCAGATTTTGCAATAAAGGCGCCGCGGCCGTCGCTCTTCAGTGTTGTCGGCGAAGAAGGCGAGGCGCTCCTTGTCTCGTCGCGGCGCTGGTCGCTGCTGGTCCATATCCCTTTGTTCGACGAGAAGGGCGGCGCAAAGGGCGGCCTCCGAGATGACCCCCTGCTGTCGGAGAAGCGCCTTGCAGGGCCGCCACTCTGGGCCGAGCCCTTGAAGCACAATGTTGACGAAGATCTCTTCGGAGATCGTGCTTCCCAACTTCGCGATTTGATCGCGTAAGCTTCGACAACGATTCAGGTAGCTATTGGCCTTCTCTCCTGGTGCCATCTTCGTCTCCAGTAGCTGTTGGAGAAGGCAGCTCGACGACACTGAGTCCTTCGGTTGGTATACGCCGTTTAGGTGGCGCCAGGCGTTGAGGGCTGGAGCAGGAGAGGTCTTGTATGAGCGAATGCTCAATTGCTCCGTCGGCGACATGTTCCGCAGAAGAACCCCGTATGCCATTAGGGACTCGTTGTAGTACTTGATTTTTGCGTCGTCAGTATCCTCCGTAGGTCCCGAGTAGCTCCCGTCGAAATAGTGATAAATCTGCGCGTTTTGCAGCAGCAGCTCCAGCTCGAAGGTCCAGGTGTAAAAGTCTCTGCCGTCAAAGCACACACTTGTCTTTATTTTTGATATGCTCAAAAACCTTGATTGTGCAGAGAGAATTGCTTCATCGCTGGGACAGGGAGTCTTGGGTGTTGAGCCGTTTGTGTCAAGAGAGAAGCCTTGCGGGGCGGAGTTCTGGCCGTTTGAGGCCGGTTGAGTGGGTTGGGAAGAAGTTCCCGCGTCGCCATTCCGCAATGTTTGAAGTCCTTGCTCCAAACTCGTGAGTCGCTGAAGCAGTTGTGCAAGGACGGCGGAAGGGATCGTCGTCGTTTCTTCGCTTGTCGCAGCCGGGTTGGGCTGCGCTTCAGCCGTCAGATTTGTCTGACCTCCATATCCCCCGGCCATTCTTACACGCGATCGTGTGCCGGACACCACTTTTCGTTCGCCGAAGATTTCGGTGGTGGCGGTGCGAAGGATTCCTGAGTCGCTCTCATACCATGTTGCGATCAGAAGTTGATCGTAACCAGGATCACCTTGGGAAGGTTCGCACACTTCTAATCTAGTGGTGGTGGGCCCTTGACCTCAATAGCAGGGTCAATGTAAATGCTTGAGATGATAAAAACATGCAGTACAAGGAATATAAATAAGAGTACAGGGGAATTTGAAACGTCCTAGCTAGCCATGTACTCTAAGGGGTACATTCCCTTATTGCATTGAAATCCAACCGTGCGACTCCGGACGGTTACGAAACCGTTCGGGCAGAATCCTCGCCACTGCTGCTGCCTGACGCTGTCTGCCCGACGGTCCAGATGCTTCTCGTAACCGTGTGACCCTTCGCGTCACTTGCGCCCTTTCCTCTTCAGTCTCGGTAGTGTATGCTGCGTTTGCTACGGTGAGGAGTGCCCAATAGTATTTCAGTAATTACTAGTCGTAACATTTGCAACGGAAGCAGAGGGGATGAATTAGGACGAAACAAATGGTTAGGAAAGGGCAGAATCTGCACAGGGCAAAGCAATACACGTTGAATGTGGGGCTGGCACAAAGCGGAGGTGGTTTAAAGTGGTAACGATGACAAGCAGTCGCACGAACCTTATACAAATAGAACATTTGATATTTTTATGATGTGATGATATCCTCGCATCCTCGATAGTAACATTTTAAGCCTTCGCGGAACGATGGAAGGCGGTGCGGCATCCTTGGGAAATGTTGAAGTGTACATCTAGAAGATACGTGGCCAGTCTTGTGTTGCTTGTTGCCAACGAAATTGCGGCATGATTCAGATGATACCCACCTGTTCCACATCAGCGTTTGTGAAGGTGTAGGTGGTGGATCAGCATCTCTCGTATGTGGCGCGCACCACAAGGGTACCCCCGTTGTAAGCATTTCAACAATCACAGGCTTATGATTCTGTGTCATATTTTCGACGACTATCGAGCGTTCTTGTGACGTGGCTAACCAATGTCTGGTGGACGTTGGGCAAGCTGGTCCCAACTCCACCTCGAAGTTCTCTGCCATTCGCTGGTCAGGATCCTATCCACTTCGATTTCCTCTACGATGAAATTTCACGTGGCTTCTGTAAGTTTCATCTATGGTGCATAGACTCGAAGAGGATTGGATGCCCTCCTGTTGTATTTCAATTGTGGCCTTGGCTTGGTTTCCACAATCCCACGCATTCTCTATCTGTCAGGCTTGTGTAGCACTCGTGCAGCTCTCCCTCCACTCCATTACAATGGCTGCCCTTGCTGCTGCTTCCCTGGCTCCGGTTGCCTCCTTGAAGGCCACCACCACGCTGAAGACCAGCGTGGCCAAGACCTTTAAGGTCGCCCCCTCCGCTGCTCGCGTGTCCATGGCCTCCTACAAGGTGACCCTCGATACCCCCTCCGGCATCTCCACCATTGAAGTTGCCGACGATGTCTACATCCTTGATGCCGCTGAGGAGGCTGGACTCGACCTTCCCTACTCCTGCAGGGCCGGCGCTTGCTCTTCCTGCGCGGGCCAGGTTACCGCCGGCTCCGTGGATCAGTCCGGCCAGTCTTACCTTGATGATGACCAGATGGCCAAGGGCTTCGTTCTGACCTGCATTGCCTACCCCACCTCCGATGTCACCATCAAGACCCACCAGGAGGACAGCCTGTACTAAAGAGAATGTGATATAGGAGTTAGTACCCTTCGGCTGTATTTTTGTCGAAGTAATACAATTTTAATACGCTATCCACCTTCTTGGCTTCGTGTCGCATGCGAAAAATGCCTTTACCTGCGCCTCTTTTGCAAGACGGGAACTGAGCGGCCCATGTAACGTAGGATTGCACTGGAAGTTACCGCCCAACACCACGAGGAGCAGACTGATCCCCTGGTATTCACTGCTGCACTCCAGCCACATCCTAACTTAGGCTGCTGTTGCATTTCGTTCTTTCTGCTGTACGCAATGACCCTTTAGGCAGTCACCATGACATCTTGGGTCTGGCTCGTGGTGGCACTCGGCAGTGCTAATTGGATTGAAGGAGGTAGATAGAGGGTCACTCTACCCAGGTGGCAGCCATCACTTGCTTGCATTGCATCCCTCCAATTCTAACTCAACTGATGGTAAAGATTTCTACGGACGTGTACACAAGGGATTTCACTACTTAGAGGCAAGGTTGTTTGAAACGGGCCTGGAATGTGGTTCCTCTGCCTTGTCATGTCAGCTCTTTGCTGGCAAGACAAGCCAATACCATATGCCAATCTAATATGCTGAGAAGTTAGTGAACTCCTTGGCACAATTTCTCATATTTAACCTTTTATGAAATAAAATGTTATGTATGGCACTCCATGTTGGAGCTGAAATCAGCTGATAAATATGACGCCTTGAACCTATCCCACCTTTTATCTTCTACTGTACATCAGATCTACTCCACTGCTTGACCACTAATGTTTCGCTTTCCCATTCTGGATGCAGCCACCTTCAGCATTTGAAAGTCATCTTTCTGTCATGATCATCGACGTGGTTGTACCTCCATGGGCTCACGCTATGATGGATAAATTTGCTTGACTTGCAGGACGTGGGTAGCATCTGAATTGATCAGCGACGAGATTCATCCGGTTTCGACGTGTTTTGTCCTGAAGTTTGTCGAATTGCCTGTTAGTAGTTTCCTTGAAGGATCGCATCATGGAAGTTCCGTCAGCGATCACGGGGTTGAATGCTTCGACGACCGTGCGTGTTACGAGCTTGACGAACTTCATGTCCGGGGGAGGCACTGATATTGCCGCGCTGACGCTGTTCGTCAGCCTTCTGTGCGCGTGCATCGTCGTTGGACACTTACTGGAGGACGTGCGATGGATCAACGAGTCCGTCACAGCCATTATCTTTGTAAGGTCTCGTCTTTCCTTCGCGAAGATAACGTATCACGTCCACAGGATGTGTCAAATTCATGTCGATAGGCTGTCGATTGTGAGATTTCTCACGTGCGAAAGATTCCTAAGAGGCCAGGATCCACGCAAGCTTCGTGCTTGAACTGCCAGCTCCGCCTTCCGCTTGTAGTTCACCTTTTTCACTGTCCGCGGACGTATGTCGATGATGGCATGGCAGGGCCTGGTGACCGGCGGCGTGGTGCTGCTGGTGCGCAAGGGGAAGAGCTCCCTGGTGTTGCGCTTTGACGAGGACCTGTTCTTCATCTACCTGCTGCCTCCCATCATCTTCAACGCCGGGTGCGTTCCCACTCCCCCACCCGCAACGCATGCTTGCTCATGCCCCATGCCAATGCTTCCCTGCTTCCAAGGCGAGTTTTTTTGCGTCGCGTGCGTGCTGTTGGCGTCATAGCTAGCTAACGTGCTGGCTGGCTGCGTGCGAGACTGAGGATGCATGCAGGCATTGGGGGAGAGATAGCGGGATGCAATGAGATCCGCGGAAGAGCTGGGAAGGGACCTCGCTTGCACATGCCCTTCCGTATACACCTTGGCGTTCTGCATCGCAGAGTCGCAGTGCAGTCACATCAGCGCACTCTCCGCTCTCGCTCGCGTTCTCCTTCACCTCGCACACCCTCATCCGCAGCCTTCTGGCTCCTGGTTCCCCCTGTTCTCCCTGTTCCCCCTGCTGTCCCTGGCCCATCTCCTCTTCCCTGGTCCCTCCTCCCCCCACGCCCCCCTCTTCCCCCGGTGTTCTCCGGCGCTGTCCGTTCGGCCATGGCAGGTTTCAGGTGAAGAAGAAGCAGTTCTTTCGCAACTTCGGAGCTATCATGGCCTATGGCATTGTGGGCGTCTTCATCTCCTTTGGAGTCATCTCAGCAGGTACTACCTCTGCCCTGCCTGCCACACGTACCTGCCAGCAGGCTTGAAAATGGCTCGTCTTGCCACTTGCCTCTCTTCCGTTTTTCTTTTCTTTTTCACGAGTGTTATTGCTCAAGTATTATTCTGCAAGTGTGCTCCTCGTTCTATTTTTTCTTCTTTTCATCCGCGAACTCGTGGTGCTTTGCCTCTGCTGTCCCTTGCATCCCCTGCGTGCCTAACAGGGTGCAGGAGCCTCTTTGATCTTCTGGGCCTTCCACCACAGCACAGCCGCGTGTACCTTGGTGAGGGGCTGGCCTTTCTCTTTCTCAGCACACCTGCAGCACCTCCGGCGTGGCGTCCTAGTGTGCTCAACGGGGATGTTCTGGTAGTAAACCAGCGAACAGAAAGGAAACAGGAAATAGCGTCTGGTCGTTCCGTGTGTATTGCTGCCAGGGAATCCACTGTGATCATCTCTTTGGAAGTCTATATGTATTCCTGCTCACCTTCATCCCGCCCTTTCCCACCCCCCCTACTCCTCCCTCTGTCCCTCCCTCTTATCCACGGCACCCCCATTTGCGCTCGTCATCATCTCGTCCCCCATGTGTACTGCTGCAGCGCTCGGCGTGATCTTCTCTGCAACCGATTCCGTCTGCACATTACAAGTGAGCCCACCACACGCTCTCTCTCAACTCATCCATTCCTTTTCCTCCACGCTCACCCTCTAACCTCCATTCTGTATCACCACTACGCCCCCTCTCAAGCCCTCCAAACCCACGCCCACACCCAAAACCCCTTCCCCTTTCCATGCCTACCTTTTTCACCACTCTCGCTCCTCTCTCCCGCCCCCCTCCCTTCCCTCTCCCATCGTGCCTGCCCCCCCGCACGGTCATCAGATGTTGGACCAGGGCGAGCAGCCGCTGGTGTACAGCCTGGTGTTTGGCGAGGGCAAGGTTTTGAGGCGTCTCAAAACAAACCCCCCCACCCCCTCCCCTCTCCTCCCTCTCCCTTTTTCCCTTTGCATTGCACGCTCCATCAGGTGTTGGACCAGGGCGAGCAGCCGCTGGTGTACAGCCTGGTGTTTGGCGAGGGCGTGGTGAACGACGCCACGTCCATTGTGCTCTTCCGCGCCGTGCAGAAGCTGCAGCACGATGCACTCGACCTGCCTGCTGTCGCCGGCATCGCCTCTGACTTCCTCTACCTCTTCACCGCCTCCACTGCCCTCGGCATTGCTGTGCGTGCTCCCCTGCTCCCTGCCATGGGCTGCTGCTGCTGCTGCGGATGTAGATGCAAAGAGAAGAGAAGGGGCAGATGATTTGCTGGATTGACTGTCGGATTTTACATCTTTTGCTTGTCATGATCCACGTCTACACACTCGCCTCCCCCCGCCTCCCTTCCCACTTTACCCTTGTGTGTCTTCTTCGTTCGTCGCTCTGTGACCTGGCATCACGACCCCACATGATTCTTGCTTTCTTGCTTCCAACGTTGTATTTTCTGTCGCTGTGCGTTTATTCCCAATTAACTGCGTGGCGTGACTCAGTTTGGATTGGCATCAGCGTTCATAATCAGGAAGCTCTATTTCGTCGGGTACGCTTCCATCATCCCTCTCCCAGTTCGCCGCACCACTGCTCCCACTTTGCTCATCAACGTCATCCTTGCTTATTTCAATTCTGTCGTGATATGACAGCCTGTCACCCATAGCCGATACTCCCGCCGGGCACTCTCTTGCTGCTCCATGTCACCTCTCTCATCCGTGCTTCCCACTGGCAAAAGCCTCCGCCCCTGTCCCATCCTCTGAATGCAGCCCCAGCTCGAATCTCACGCGTTTCTACTCCTGAATTCCTGCGCCCATTCCTCCTCCCCCCCCTCCCCTCCCCTTCCCCCTCCTTTCCACCCTGCCCTCCTCCTTCCCCATCACACCCGCACTCCCTTCCCGCCACGGCACCCGACAGGCATGCGACGGACAGGGAGGTGGCATTGATGGCGCTGATGGCGTACCTGTCGTACGTGCTGTCAGAGGTCTTTTGAGACCATTCAAAATTCCCCGCTCCCCCTTGCCCCCCATCAGGCATGCGACGGACAGGGAGGTGGCGCTGATGGCGCTGATGGCGTACCTGTCGTACGTGCTGTCAGAGGTGCTGGAGCTCAGCGGCATCCTCTCCGTCTTCTTTGCCGGCATTGTCATGAGTCACTACACATGGCACAACGTCACTGAGAGCTCCCGAGTTACCACCAAGTGAGTGTGAGCAATGTTCCATGTGCCTGCTCCATGCTGCTGTGCTGATGGCTGCTTGGGGATGCTTGGGGCTGGGGCGAGGGGTATTTGGGACTTTTCTCTCTGCTCGCAGCTGCCTAGTTCACTGGCACCTCCTCGCCTCACACTGCCCTTCCCCTCTCTGCCCTCCCTCTCTCCGCTCTGCTTTCTCACTAAACCGACCTGTGTGGTCTACATCCCCTGTTCACCCCGTGCAACCCATCCACGGCATGCGTGTTGGGAGGGCAGGCATGCGTTTGCAACCATGTCGTTCATAGCGGAGACGTTCATCTTCATCTACGTGGGCATGGACGCACTCGACGTGGACAAGTGGAACTCCGTCAACCACAGGTGTGTGCGTGTGCATGTGCGTGTGCGCGTGGTGTGCGTGTGCGTGTGTGTGTGTGTGTGCGTGTGTGTGTGTGTGTGCGTGTGCACGTGGTGTGCGTGTGCGCGCGTGTGTGTGTGTGTGTGCGTGTGCGCGTGGTGTGCGTGTGCGCGTGTGTGTGTGTGTGTGTGTGTGTGTGTGTGTGTGTGTGTGTGTGTGTGTGTGTGTGCGTGTGCACGTGGTGTGCGTGTGCGCATGCGTGTGCGTGTGCGTGTGCGCGTGGTGTGCGTGTGCGCGCGTGTGTGTGTGTGCGTGTGCGCATGTGTGGTAAATGTGGTGCCCCTCCCTGGCCAGGCCAACCTGGCACGGAAGGTGTGGTTGGGAGGTAGCTGTTCGGGGTCGTGAGCTCTTGTTTGCTGAAGATGTGGTGCTGAAGGCTGTTTTGTATATTATGGTCTTTCTTTTTTGTCCATGGTTCCTGCCCAACTGCTGGATGTGTCGGTGGTCGGAATGCCCCTGCGATAGACATCCGTTGTTGCTTCCAAGTTCCAACCTAAACTCCGCTATCCTGATTTGCCTTTCATGGCCCTCCCTTCCTTCCTCTCTCCCCATCTCCCTGCCCCATCTCTCCCAGGAATGCAGGCGTGCTGTTTGGCATCCTGCTCTCGCTCGTGCTGCTGGGGCGTGCTGCCTTTGTCTTCCCGCTCTCCTTCCTGCTCAACCTCCAGCGCAAGAACAGCCGAGTGCTGCTCCCCCAGCACCAGGTGGGTTGCCGCGCCCACCGCCTTGGAACACCTCCCACTTGTTCCCACTGGTTCTTTATTATTCCCCCTTGTTGCCGCCGCTTTTCAGTTGTTCCTGCTGCTTTTCACTAGTCCCCACTGCGTTTCTCTTGTTCCCGGTACTTTTCACTCTTTCCCGCACTTCCAGTTGTGTATCTCTCTGCCCATTCTCTTACCTGCACACCACGCCCTAATCCCCATTCCATCTCCATTCCTTACTGTTCCTGTCCACGCCTGGCAGGTGGTCATATGGTGGGCGGGGCTCATTCGTGGTGCTGTCTCCATCGCACTCACCTACTCCGCAGTGCGTGCGTGTGTGAATGAAACACGTGCATGTGGACACTTAGTGATAGCTGTTCACTCCACCTGTTTCCTTACACATGCATCTCGACCTGTTGGCATGCCAATTACCATCTGTGTCTATCTTTACGCTCCATCTTGGAGGCTCCATGCCTCCCTTCTCACCTTTTCAGGTGTCCTTTTCCTCTCTGTCTTCTCTCCCCTTCCCTCCCATTCCCTCGCCCGCTCTCCCCGTCCCCGTGCAGTTCCCGGACTATGCAGACCCAGTGGTAGCAACCACAATAGCTGCCACGATTGCTCTCGTGCTCTTCTCCACAGTTGTGAGTGCATCTCCTATTGTCACCTCCATCTCTCTCTCCCACTTACACCTACCATATCAGTTCTCAGAAGGTCCCTTCAAAATCTTCCAGTGGATGCTCAGTATTGGCACCTTCAGGATGCTCCAGGAAAGTACTTTGTCCACTCTTCTCCCAACGGCTCCTGTCTCCCCCTCACTCTGTCTTCCATTGATGTATAGTCCCTCCAACCTCTCCCACCTCGCACCGCCCACAGGTCTTTGGTCTGCTCACGAGCCCTCTCATAAACCACCTCCTGCCTCGCCCTCTTGATCGCTCCTCCAGCCTCGTCAGTGACGCTCTTCCCTCGCCCAAGTACCTTTACTATCCGCCCTCCCTGCCCCGTCGCTCCTCCTCCTCCTCCCTCTCTCTCGCCCTTGACATCCCGCCCTCACCCGTGAGTTGCGCCTCTGGTTTATCTGCGCCTCCCCGGCCGTATCGCTCGGCCGCACCCGGTACCTCTCACTCCGCGCCTTCCTCTTCCTCAGCCACACACGGCGCTGCTGCTTCTTCCCGTCCCTCTCGTATTCTCCGCTTTGCTGACCCCCCTGCCCCCGATGCTGCTTCTGCCGCAGCAGCAGTCGCGGCAGCAGCAGCTGCAGCGGCAGCGGCAGCATCAGCGGGTGAAAGCTCTTCCTTTGCGGGTTTCACTACAGCAGCAGCCGCAGCAACAGCAGCAACAGCAGGAGCGAGCAGCGGTGTGGTTGCTCCTCCACCTGAAGCAGCAGTATCCTGCCTGCCTCCCAACACCCTACCAGGCCTCACCATGCCAGACCAGCGATTTACGTCTCGGCTGCTGTCGGCAAGAGAGAGTGATGTGCATGACCTCTGGCGCTGGTTCGATGACTCCTACATGCGACCCATGTTCGGCGGCAGGGGTTTTGTCCGACCGTTTTCTGCTGCCGCTGCCACTGCTGCTACTCATTCCTTTGCAACTCCGGTTGTGCCGACGCCACGAGCCATTGCCGCTGCCGCCGCTGCTGCTGCCTCTGGCGCTGCTGCTGGTGCTGCTGCCTCAGCTGCTATGAGAGCGAATAGAATCCAATCAGGCGAGGGACTGGCAGGGTTGCGAGTGAGTCTTACTGATAGGTTGCTGGCAGAGGGTGGGGAGGTGAGGGGTGTGGAGGAGTATGTAGAGGAGGAACGGATGGTTTCGGGAGGTTTGCTAGGGGATGTTCTGCGGTTTGGAGGGGAGTGGGAAGCACAGGGGGATGATGCTCGGAGGTCCAGCAGTGGGTGGTGGAGCATATCAGAAGAAGGGGGGGAGAAGGAGTCTGCAGGGGAGCAGGGCGGGCGGAAGGAGGAGGAAGGGGATGCGATTGAAGGGGAGGACTTGGCAGATTGTGATTCAGCCTGGCCTGCCCGCCTGCAATCACCTCGGCCCCATGCGTCCCCTCCTTTCCACTCACGGCCATCCCCGGATCGTGGAACGTGAGAAAGAAGCTGATGCTGCTCGGCTCGGTGCATTGCAGCTGCTGGTGCATCGTGGTCTGACTGGGCAGCAAGTGGCACTACCTGTTGGTTACACATGTTGGGAATGTTACCACTGGCCATGTTGAACTGTACTAACACATAAGTCTGTTATGTACAGATCTGTATAGTGGAGCGGTTCGGAAGTCTCGTGTTTTCCACGAAAGTAAGCAGACTGTTCTAGCTGTCAACCCACTTCATGTGCACCAGATCTGAGCCTCTGGTTCTAGGAGCCCGAGGGTTTAACGATCTACATGAAACGTCGCTTTTGGCACTGCAATGAATCATGCGTGAGCTACCGTACTGCGGTGCTGCAGGCATTGTGCATGTGGTGAGGTAGCAAAATGCTTCAGGTCAATCCTACCGGGGTACCAGGTTACAGCAAATGCTCCATCATTTTCTAAGGAACAATTACAATAGCAGCATCCGCACATTCCCTGCACTGCACCTACCGGTATGCACATGGGTCAATGCATGCGTTGCAGCAACCATACACAGCGCCATCAGGCCTCCATCAACCGTACCAGCGGCACTAGTTGGTCACTGATTGTCAGCCTTCTCCTCACTTGCACACTTGTGTGTGTATGCTGAGCTGAGCATCACAATTTCCTCCTTCCTCCCCCTGCCAGCGGGACAATGCGTATCCTTTGCTGCCGCACACATAACCCAATGACCTGACCACGTCTGCCCTGCAGCACACTGCAACAATGTAATCCCCCCTCCTTAGCAGCACTACTAGAAACCATACCTACCACCCCAATACACCACACAGTGCAACCCTCCCCCATCTCCTTGCTTTCCCCCCCCTCCTCCTTCAACCATCCTTCTTCCAATCCTGCACCCTTGCTGCAGCCAAGGCCCCATGCCATCCATACACTCCTTCGTGGCAGCCCAGTGCAGAGCAGAACTCACACAACGCCTTGAGGTAGACACGTGTGACAAAGTTATTTTTGAGACGTCTGAAAAACAACCAAGGCCCCATGCCATCTACATTCCCCCTTACTCCCCTATGCTCCCCTTTTCCCCCCTTACTCCATTCCCCCTCCTCCACTTCCTCCTCCTCCTCCCTACGCCTTCTCCTCCCCTCCCCCATCTCCCAATCACCACCCGCCCCCAATATCCCAGTCCGCATGCAGCCACATGGGCGCGGAGGCAGTCGGATGCACGTCCGGCACCACGCCGCCAAAGAAATCCCCAAAGTAGTCCGGAGGCTCGACAACAAATTTCCCGATGATGTCCCTCAGCGTCACCACGCCCTGCAGCTCGCCCACCTCGTCCGTCACGTACACGCGGTGCACGCGCGCTGCCTGCAGCGCGTGCATCACGCGGCGCAGGGGCGTGTTGGCACGGCAGCGTGTCGGGGGGATGGCTGCTGGGGAGATGAGCCCGGTGGAGGAGCCGCGCCCCTTGGCTATCTCCAGAAACTGCGCCACTGTCAGCGACCTGTGGGGAAGGAGACAAGGGGGGATGAGGGACGACAGGGGGCAGGCAGGGGCGAGACCGGGGACGTGGAGTCAGGTGCCTTAGTGGGGATCAAAAGCGGGGAATGAGGCCTGTGGTGTGGAGGAGCCGCCCCCCTTGGCTATCTCCAGGAACTGCGCGACTGTCAGCGATCTAGGAGGAAAAGCGGAAAATGGTGGGAGGTGTATAAGAAAGAACGAAACGGGCATGGTGTGAGAGAGGGACGGCTAGCGGTCTTGCGAGTGGTGGGGTGGGGATGAGAAGGCAAGTGTTCCTCGTGCTGCTAACGCACTGACCCCAACGCTTCCACCACTTGTGCTTTCCCTCGCTTCACTCCCTCTCCCCTCTCCCTCCGCCCCCCACCATCCCCCTCGTGTGCGAGTGAGCATGACCTGCAGTCGTGGAAGAGCTGGGGGGCGACGAGCAGCAACCGGATGTCGCGCACGCTGATGCTGCCCACCACCCTTTTCCATCCTCATGCCCCCCTTTTCCATCCTAATGCCCCACCTTTCCTTTCGGATTCTCGAGTCATTTTCTTTTACAAGCCTAAACGAAACCTTCCCTCCCTTCTCTTCCCCCCTTCTCACTCCCCACCCCCCTTCCCACCCCTCGCCCCATTCTTCCTTTCCCCCTTTCCCCAACCCATTCCCAGGTGCAAGCATGACCTGCAGTCGTGGAAGAGCTGGGGAGCGACGAGCAGCAGCTGGATGTCTCGCACGCTGATGCTCCCCACCACCTGCCGCGTGCCCTTGGCCACCACCGGCACCCCCCCCACCCCCGCCGCCAGCATGCGCCGAAACGGCTCCAGCACCGGCGCATCGTCCTCCACCTGATAGGGCGGGGGGGAAACGGGAAATAGGAGGGAGGGACGGTTGATGAGGAGGTTTTTTAGGCACAGCCAGCCACTCCCACTGCTAGCATGCGCCGAAACGGCTCCAACACCGGTGCGTCCTCCTCCACCTGGTGAGGGGGAAGATGGGAGGGAGGGTGTGGGGACGGATGGGGGGATTTGGGGTGAATTTGCTGGAGAAGAGACGTGAGGGGTGTGTTAGGGAAAGGTGGGTGAGTTGGAAGATGAGCGAAAAGAGGGAGGAGGAGTGGGAAGGGTTGGAAGGTGACGTTGAACTAGAGGGAAAAGTGGGGGAATGAGAGTGCAAGCCGGAGGGAAGAGAGGAGATGGGGAATTTCACCAGAAGAAACCCGGTGAGTGAGGACATTGGGAGGCCAAGCGAGACGAGGGTTTCACGCCTTCTCATCGCATCCCACCCCACCCTACCCCACCCCACCGCGTCTCACCACGACCACTTTATCTCCGGGCAGCGTGGGCAGGCCGAGGTCGCAAATAGGCCGGTCCGCCAGGCGGTCGAACCAGGGCAGGCCGTGGCAGTCAGAGAGCACCTCCACCACGCTGCTCTGCGTGACCAGGTTCAGCACGGCCGGCTGGCCCGCCTCCACCACGGGCACGGATCGCACGCGGTACTTGGACACCAGCAGGAGCAGCGTGAGGAGCGAGTCGTCGGGGGTTACCGGGAGGAACGGCGCCCATCGGAAGGATCCTGCCACGTCCGATACCTGGTACGGGGGGAGAAGAGGGGGGGGGGAGAGGGTTTGGGAAGCGGTTTATTTTTTAGTCAGAGTCAAGAATCTGGAGGAGGAGGGGGGGTGGTTAGAGAGTGGATGTTTTAGACGGCTCAACGAATAGCCCACTCCAACGACCCTGCCACGTCCGATACCTAGTATGGGGAGGTTCGGGAGAGAGAGGGGCGGGCAGGGCAGGGGAGCGGTTGCAGTAAGGGTGGAGGAAAAAGCGGGGTTTATGGTTGAGGGTCGAGGAATGGGACGTGAGGGAGGGTTCTAGAGGATGGATGCGTAGAGAGAGTAGACCGGAAGCTGAGACCCACGCCTGGAACCAGGCACGTGGCGTAGGCACTGACCCTGAAACCCTCAAACCCTGACCTAGAAACCCTGCTGATGTTACCTTCCTCCCTCTCCCCCGTCCCCCTTCCCTCACTACTCCCCTTTTGTCCCGACCCTTCTCCCGTCCCCCTTCACCCCGCCTCACCCACCCTCGCCACCCACCTTGGTGTTTTGAAACTCGTCTGCTTTGAGCAGCAGAGAGAAGAAATCTCCGCCCAAGCTGCCAGCAGGGGGAAGGCCCCTCTCTCCAATGCCGCTGCCCACTGCTGCCGCCACCGCCACAGCTTCCGCCGTCACAGCCGCCCCCCTTGCTCCTCCCCCCCCGCCCCCTTCTGTTTCTTCCGCTGTGCTCCCGCCTGCCTCGTCTCCCCTGCCCTCCCCCTTCTCTGCTCTTGCTCGGGCTTTCATCTGAGATGCCTGTGGGGAAGGAACACCATGGCGGGTGGGGGAGAAAAGGTTGGAGACAAAGGAAGGGTATGGGGAGGAAGAAACGTGAGGGGGAAGAAACGTGAGGGGGAAGAAACGTGAGGGGGAAGAAACGGGAGGGGAAGACCCGGGAGGGGATGTTAAAGGGGAGGACGAAGGAAGTCGAGGACGGAACGCAGGGGGATAGGCGAGTAGAGATGTGAGGAGAAAATACATACGGAAATTGGAGCATTAGAATGGGGAAATGTGAGAAGGAGGAGAAGAGGAAAGGAGAAACGAGAGGAGGAAATGGAAGGCAGGAATGGAAATCCGGAATGGGGAGGGGAAAAAAAAGGAGGGGGGATGCGAGGGCAAGGAAAACGGATGGAGGACAGGGAAAAGGCGAGGGAGGTTGATGGCCGATAAGAGCATATGGAGGAAGCAACGAAAGGGAAGCAAAGCAACAGCACGTGGAACAACATCATCTAGGCGCGCTGCGTCGGTATCTTTCTCCCAAGACCTTCGCTGCTGCTTGTTTCCGTCGTTTCCACAATGGCTAGTCTGTTTCTTTGTTGTCTCTGTGTCTGCGTGTGTCTGCGTCTGTGTCTGCGTGTGTCTGCGTGTGTCTGCGCGTGTCTGCGTGTGTCTGCGCGTGTCTGCGTGTGTCTGCGCGTGTCTGCGTGTGTCTGCGTGTGTCTGCGTGTGTCTGCGTGTGTCTGTGTGTTCAACACTCACAATTCACTACCGAGTTGATCTCGCACGTACCCAAGCGACCCTCACAACCGAGTTATCAACAAATGAAAACAATTTCACTTTTTTTTCTCTCTCTTTACTCACCACTTCTCTTGCACGTTCAAGCACACCCACCCCAGAACCCACCCGAGCCAGCACCTACCCACCACAACACCCACCCGCCCGACCCCTCCCCTCCTCCTCCCCCCACCCGCCGCCCGAACCCGTCCGTTCCTCCCAGCACTCACCCGGCCGAGCACCCAGAGCACGATGCCGGCGAGGTTTTTAAGTCGCTTCAAAAATCACCCGCCCGAACACTTCCCATCGTCCTCCCCCAACACCCCACCCGTCCGTTTCGCCCAGCACTCACCCGGCCGAGCACCCAGAGCACGATGCCGGCGAAGTCGAGCAGGCCCAAGTAGCGGTCGATCCAGCTGCTGTCGGCGGGCGCGTCCACGTTGCGCACGGGCGCGGAGAGAATGCCGTGCCGCGACAGCAGGTGAATCGCGTCCGCCACGCTCGCGTCCGACGCCACCTCGATCACTGCGCGCCGCCACGTGGCAGCCGAGCGGGAAAGGAAAGCGGAGAAGGGAGGCGGGTGGGAGAAAAGGAGCGGGGTGGGGGCAACGGGGGGAAGTGGGGAAAGGGGGGAAGGGAGGGAAGAGGGGGAAGTGGGGAGGGGAAGGGATGGAAGACGGGAAGGGAGAAAAGTGGGGGAGCAAGCAGGAGGGAGGAAAGTGAGACGGAGAAAGTTTGAAGAGCAAAAAGACAAGCCACCAGCTCGCACTAATTAACAACGAAAAACAAAAACCATTCCAGCCACATCTCACCTTGGCCGGAAGCCACGGGAGGGAAGAGCGACACGGGCAGCTTCTCAAACGCCCAGTTCAGCGCCGCCTGCTCCGTGTCGCCGCTCTCTCCCGCCACCGCTTTCCCTTCCGCATCCTTAGCTCCGCCGCCCGCATTCTCGCGGCGCTTCTTCTCCTCCTCGTCCTCCCGCTGCTGCCACAGCTCCTGTATCCGGCTGCGCAGGCTGAAATGCCCGTCGCGCTGCCGACCAGGCGACGCCAGCAGCTCCGCCATGCTTCGGCCGGCGGGCGTGCCTAACAACGTCCTTAACGGCGGCGCGCGTTTACGCGACTTTGCGTCGTGTTACGAATTGGGGAAGGGCGAGTGTGAGAAGGTGGATGGAGGGAGAGAATGCGTGTGCTGGTGCGAGAAAGGAGCTCTCTCACTCCACGCTGTCTCTGAGATAACTTTGCAGCAACGGAGGCACAGGGATATGTTCTTTGTCTAGACAACGCGCACCCGTGATACCCTACCTATCGCATACCACTAAACTAGTCCTAAATTACTGGGAAAACGAAACGAAATTGGCTTGCGGGAGATTGGCGTTTACTTTCTGTTGACAATATGCTGTTGACCAAATGTGTAATTAGGGGAACTAATAAGCACGAACTCGGGAAGTTACAGCAAGCACAGCCAAGAAGCAAGGTGGAAAAGGGAATGGCGGGCAGCGCAAATGGCGGCAAAGCGAAGCATACGTGCAAGCCAATGAAGGGAAGGAGTTATTTTAGCAGCAATGCCAGGAAATCTGCATTAGCTGGAGGAGAGTCAGCTAAACAGTGTGGAAATGCAACGTTGGAATTGCTGAGCTGTTGTCATATGAATGGGACACTAGGCCTTCCAGCATCAGCATGACGTGGTCCAGGGCATATCTGGGCTGTGTTCGGTCAGGGCTTCGGGCATTCCCAAAATCAAGAAGCATTTTCCCCCAACCTAGTAAAACCCGATTTTGCTGTTGCCAAAACGTGCTGGATGCCGAAACTTTGCTGGTCAATATGGAGATAAGACCGATTGATGCTGATATATATGATTGTGTACAGCTCCATTTCTCATCCCTTTAAGCTGTGTTGTTCCTTTTCTTTGTTTTGAAGTAAGCTGTGATCCTGTATATGTCATTTTTTGTAGAAATAATAACATTATTTTACTATTATACAATAAAATTCGAAATTTCACGATCTTGCATATCTGGATATAGACTATCATCTTTGTCTCAGTTTCTTCTAAAGATAGGGAATTAATATGCAGCACCGGGCTACAGTTATCATTCTGATCATTTACGTTCACAACTTGACTGTACCGAGGTTGAGCAAACAACCTCTATGGCATGGCATGGCATCCACACAGCCATGGCCCATGCCATGCCCACAGCACACAACCCCAGGAAAGTGCATCTGACCTCCACCCTGTCCCCAACCGACCAATCGCGGCTCTCCTTGTCAGGTGTTGTGGCCCATGCCAGAACCACCATCCCATCCATCCAACCACTAACCACTGTCCGCTTAGCTACCGTTCTAATCTACTCAGTCAAGTATCAGTCTATGATTCACAACGGCTGCTGATTACCAGCACGTGAGAAGTAAATCTTGTCGGCGCTGAGGAGCCATTTCCATCAAGACATCCAGGTAAGGCTGCAACCAGGGCCTGACGTTAATCGGTCAATCATCCCTTCCTCCTACTCACTGAATCTGCGAGTCTGGCTATTGCCGAATCTCATCCGCGAGAAATTTAGCCCGTCGATTTGAGCAACAGGAATTCGGTGTCGGTCCACGCACGCTGGCCGTTTGGCTTCCGAGATCCGACTTTTTGTTGTTGAGAGTTTTTTTGGACGCAGTTGCACAGCTGCGCGGCTGAACGAAACCAGTGACGCGGTGCCTGGGAGAAACATACCACGCCGTTTTCGTAGGCTGGCTTCTATCCATCCCTGTGCATACCGATTGCTCTACTTCTTTCACCGGATTACACGTCATCGCCTTCATTATCTGTCTGAGTTCCGTCCTCCATCCGTCGGTATCTGCCTTCCGTACCTTCCTTCCGTACCTGCCTTCCGTATCTGCTTTCCGTACCTTCCCTCCGAACCTGCCTTCCGTGCCTGCAACGCATACCTGCCTTCCGTGCCTTCCTTCCTTGTCCTGGTCGCTCTGTGCGTCTCAGATTCACCTTCAGCTTCAGCTTCTCCCCGCGGCTCTCCACGGCTCCACGATTCCTCACTTACACGATTTCCCCGCTTCCACGTATCTGCGATTCAATCCCATGGGCCGAGGCCACCAAACGCATCACCCTTCCTCTTCCACGTCCCACGCTCACTCCTCTCCGATAACCGAAACCATCTCTCATCTCTCCTCCGCCGATCCCGCACCGGCGGAGCAGCGGAAGCACCTTCCGCACCCGTTGCCTGAGGGGGACATGCGCAACCAGTCGCACCAGCACGCGTGCGCCGCGCAACAGCCGGCGCAGCCTCAGGGAATGGCGTTTACGGCCGGTATTGGAAACGGGGTCTTTGTCCCCGCGCAAGGTACTTCCGCGCACCATCCGCTGCCTCTTTCCCCGCCCTTCGATCCCGCCACTGCTGCTGCTGCTGCATCCGCGGCAGCGAGTGACGTCAGAACCGCCGAGACCCCTCATCACAACGGCGTGGCGGGGGGTGCGGCCGGCAAAGCGGTAACGGCGCAGCGAGGGCAGTCGAACAAGCGAGCGGCGATTGCGCTCGAGGGGGACGCGGATGGCGGGGAGTTCCTGGAAGGAGCGTCCGCATCTGCGACTCAAGAGATGGTTCTTTCCGCCGATAGTGCTTCCGCCACCGGCACCTCCGCGCCGCCAGCAGGTAGCGCCAGCGCACTCTCTGGAGAAGCGCTCGGCGCACGAGTTGCGGAAGGGGGGGATGCGGGGAACTGGCGGGCACCAAGCGCAGTGGCAGCAGGGGCGCTCTTTCCCCTTGTTGCTCCGCTCTTCGCCCCACACGCAGCGGCAGAAGCCAAGGCGGGAGCAACAGCACGTAACTCTTCACACGCCGCAACACCTGCAGCTGCAGCGACAGCAGCAGCAGCTTCTTCCAATGTCACCGCTGCTGCTGCTTCTGCTGCTGCTGCTGCCGCTGCCGCTGCCGCTGCCGCTACCGCTGCTGCGTCTATCCATGCTACGTCTCTGCCTGCGCATGCTCCGTGCTTTCCGTCCGTGTCGTCGTCGCTGCCCCTGTCAGCAGGCAACTGTGCGTACCCATGCCCACTCGCCCCGGCCAGCCTCTTCCCTCTCCCATCCCCCTCTCCCTCTCTCCCACTCGGGGCTTTTGGATTTGGCGGTGCTCATGCAGGCTCGTGCGCAGCAGGCGCAGGCGCAGGCGCGGGTGCACTCGGCGTGGATGCCCCCATCTGGCCCGATGCCAGCTCGCCTGCGGCCGGTTCCGCCCTTCCGCCTGCGCTCTCTTCTGCCGCTTCCGCGTCCTCGGCGTTCCCCTTGCTCCCGCACACCCACCCCCAGCAGCAGCAGCAACAGCAGCAGCAACAGCCACAGCAACAACAACAGCCACAGCAGCAGCAGCAGCAGCAGCAGCAGCAGCACCCACCTATTATCCGGGCTGCTAGACCCCGCAAGGGGACGCGCTTTGTCACCCGTGCGGCTGCTGGTACTGGCGCAGGCGCAGGTGCTGTGGGCAGCGGCGGAGTGGGAAGTGGCGGCGGCGGAGCAGGCGTTGGCGGCAGCGGAGGCAGTGCTGTTGGCAGTGCCGCGGACAGTGCGTCAGGAGCTGCTGGTATCCAGCTGTCCCTTCCCTTTGCGCCTGTTCTCACAACGCCTGCTGCTTCTGCCGCCGCCGCCGCCGCCGCCGCTGCCGCTGCTCCTGCTGCTGCTGCTGATGCCGGTTCCTCCGCCAGTGCCCCTTCTACGGTTGCAGCAGCCCCGACAGCAGCCGCAGCAGCAGCAGCAGCAGCAGCAGCGGCGGCAGGCGCAAGTGGCGCAGGCGTGAGGCGCACTGCGCAGGGGTCTTGGGGGGGAAGTGCAAGAGCGGGACCGGGGGAAAAGGAGGGCGGTAGCGATGCGCTGGCAGGAGTGGGGGGCAGGGGGGGCGCAGGGAAGGGCGGAGGGGCAGCAGGGGGAGGGGGAGGAGGAGGAGGAGGAGGAGGAGGAGGAGGAGGAGGAGGAGGAGGAGGAGGAGGAGGAGGAGGAGGAGGAGGAGGAGGAGGAGGAGGAGGAATAGGAGGTGGTGGTGGAATATGCAAGTTAGCTCACTGTGGGTGTCACCACCACCACCACCACCACCACCATCACCACCACCATCACCCGCAGCAGCAGCAGCACAATCACACACCAGCTGGTGCCAGGGAGACGTCAGGCAACAGCAGCAGGGGAGAGAGTGACAGGCGGTTCGACGTGGGCAGTGGTACGGGTGGGGAGGAGGAGCGGGTGGCGGCGCGGGTGGAGGAGGTGGAGGAGGTATCAGAGGAAGAGGCGAACAGGGCACTGAGCGAGGCGGTGAAGGTGGGGCAGTACGGCGTGCTGTTTGCTGCGCTGCGGCGCTGTGGCGGCAGTGCCAGCAGTGCGGTGCTGGACAGGGCGTGTGCGTGGCTCATGGGAAAGAAGCGAGCGCTTAAGGCAATTACCACCTCGGAAGCCTCGGCTATTTTCCATGTAAGGGCAAGCCTGGGTTTCCCTGTCCTTCTGTTCTCCTTTCTTTTCCAGTCAACGCATCTGTACCATTCTCTATTAGGCTTGTTGGTGCGGGCTCAATGAGGGCAGTCTTCTGCTTTCCTTGGAAGTTGCATGTTTCCATGATGGCCCATGGTAGTAGCTGTTCTGACCTTTGATAAATTTCAAAAGTCAATCCAGTACATGATGACTTAATGTATCTGTGATCCGACGAGAGTTGAAGGGAGGCTTGTATGTGTTTGCTTGCATTCGTGCGTGCACGTTTGCGCTTGTACACATGCGGTGGGACTTTGATGGCACGTGTGGTCACAATTCCGGCTGTCATTTGTCGTACGCCCATCACTCTCTTCTGACTGTCCTTTTGTGTGTGTCTGTGCATGTTTGTGTGTACGTGTGTGTGTGTGTGTGTGTGTGTGTGTGTGTGTGTGTGTGTGTGTGTGCGTGTGTGTATGTTTGTGTGTGTGTGTGTGTGTGTGTGTGTGTGTGCATGCTTGTGTGTGTGTGTGTGTGTCTGTGTGTGCATGCTTGTGTGTGTGTGTGTGTGTGTGTGTGTGTGTGTGTGTGTGTGCATGTTTGTGTGTGTGTGTGCGTGCGTTGTGTGTGTGTTTGTGTGTGTGTGTGTGTGTGTGCATGTTTCTGTGCGCGTGCACGTGTGTGCGCGTGTGTGTGCAAGTGCATGTGTGCATGTGTGCATATGTTCATATGTGCATGTGTGCATGTTGGCATGTGTGCCACGTGTGCCATGTGTCCCATGTGTGCACGTGTGCACGTGTGCATGTGTGCATGCATGCACACATCAGGTGGTAGCGGCGCGCACATCGCCCATAATGGAGGATTTCAAGGACTGGCTGGCGTTCAAGGCAGAGCCAGCAGCCGTCGAGAAACTCATGCACTCACGGGCGTCACAGGTGCGCGCTGCGCTGCTCTGCTCTGCTCTGCTCTGCTCTGCGCTGCTCTGCTCTACTCTGCTCTGCTCTGCTCTGCTCTTCTCTGCGCTGCTCTGCTCTGCTCTGCTCTGCGCTGCTCTGCTCTGCGCTGCTCTGCTCTGCTCTGCTGTCCTCCACCCACTGTGCACGTGTGCCATGCCCCTGCTATGCCCCTGCCGTGCCGCTGCCATGCACATGCTTGTGCCATGTTGCCCCATGTGCCCGTGCTGACTGCCGCTTCTGCACGAGAAGACTCTTCATCAGTAGTTTACATCCATGTGCTGTTCTTGCTTCTCGCTTCCTGTACGTGCTCCTTGCTCATCACCCTGTCCCCATCCGCCATTGATCCTCTTCATTCTCGCTCTGCCCCTCTCGCACCACTTGCGGCCCTCCGTGTCCCTGTCAATGTCAACCAACAGAGGGACACATGTCATCTCGCCTCATCGTCCTCGTCATCCTCGTTATCGTCCACGTCACTGGGCCTTCAACCCGGTCCCTTCCCGTGCACTGCACGACCTGCCACCTCCACCTCCTCTTCCACGTCCACACTCCCCTCGAGCGGCGGTAAGAGCACCGCACCAGGGGGGGCAGGAGGAGGAGGAGGAGGGGGAGGAGGAATCTCCAATCCCTTAGGTTCTCCTTCCCACCTCTGCCCCTCTCCCGCCACTACCACTTGCACCACCACCGCCACCGCCACCACCACTGCCACAACCACCACCAGCAGTAGCAGCGGTACCAAAACCAGCACTGTCACCGACGCACCAGCGTCGCTGCTCTCCCTATCAACGCCGTCCCCGCCTCGCAAGGACCCCGTGTCAGAGGCCAAGGCGGCAGCAACAGCAGCGCTGCAAGCAGCATTGGAATCGCGAGACATAGCCCGCATGGTGGAAGCGCTGAGATGCCACCGCAGCAAGGCCACTCCCAAGGCCGTGAGGGTGGTTCAGCAGGAGGTGAACCGGCTGCTGTTTGGGGATGGGGGGGCTAGTGGGGGCGGGAGCAGAGCGAGTGGTGCGGCTGGGGGAGGGGATG